>CAJRST010011112.1:19584975-19686000 GCA_907169785.1 Menidia menidia | reverse complement strand
CTAAAGCTAACCTAGCTGGCTAGCTGTATGATAACGTTAGCTAAAGCAAACCTAGCTGGCTAGCTGTATGCTACATGCTAGCATAAAGGCTCAGCTCAGGATTCTGACTCTGGAATAATAAATAATAGTAGATGAAGTGCTGTTGATTGCTAATGCAGATGTAGTTTTTCTGTTTTTTGTAAACACCTGTATGGCTTTTCACACGTTTGAAATAATTTAAACAATATCTATTACATTTTTGACTGCCTTTTTTAATATACACAGTACTTGTTCTTTTACTTATACTTGTACTTTTGATACTTGAGTAGCAATTTTTGAAATACTTCTACTTACAATACTTAAGTACAAAAAAAAGAGTACTTCCGTACTTCCACTTAAGTATGGTGTTGAAAGAATACTTCTACTTTTACTCAAGTAATTTTTTTTACATAGTAGGCTACTTGTACTTCTACTCCACTCCTCTACTCCAGTACTTTAAACATCTCTGGTAACACCAGAGAATTTGACCATTTTATTTGCTATTTGACTCTCCTAAATGTATGGATTTTGGCACTACTGTCACAAAAGACAGATCTCTGCACGTGCACTGCTGTATCTCTGATTTTGTGCTCGATTTGATGGGGCCACAAAGACACCGTGAGAAGTTCACCAAAATGTCACAGGGACTGTTTGGGAAAAGGGCAGGAAAGCAAGCAAGTCATGAGCTAGTGCGCGCTCGTATCATATCAGGCCGAGCTCAGGCGTGTCAATACAAGAGGACAGTCCATTTCATAACAATCACACAGAGGTCACTTCTCCAGCGTTTATTTCTCTGCTCTGTGGAATTGCTGCGAGTCCTGAATGAATCTTTAATGCGATGGAGAATGATGATGACTCCGCCGCGTCTGACCCTGACTGTCAAATTAAGGGCCGGCATCATAACTCTGATTATTCCCCTCAATTTTTTAAAACAAATCGGTTTATTCAGCGCCGACACAGATGGGCCTGTGCTAGTCTGTCTAGAATGAAAGCACCCAAAAGAAAAACCGCAGATGGCCCCCTATAAACTTCTCTGTCTTCGGTAAATTGTAAGCGATGATATGACAAATGCTTAAATTAGCTTGAACTTGAGCTTAAATGATGGATGGTTCAATACACATAGCTCCTCGCCGTGCTATTTTTGACTCTTTGCTTTTTTTTTCTGCTTCGCTGGTAACGAGTCGGCTTTATTGAAAAAGATTATGGAAGGGAAAGGTGTGCCGGTAAGACACATAAAAGCCTCCAAAATTGAATCGCTTTCGATTTCGACTCGGCCAACTTTTTGGTTTAATCACCTTTTTTTAAATGTTAATTAGGTGTGCTTTATTTTCACTTTTCAAAAGTCTCACACTGTTTGAAATCATACACACAGCTGTTAAATTGCATCCAAAGAGACAGCGTTTAGCATTAGATCTTGCACCCAACCCGGCTTGGAACAGCAGGTTCACCTCATTTGAATAAAGCAAGCTGGTGTCTTGTGCCGGTAAAGGACCATTACTGAGAATGCTCTCTCTGTGAAGACTTCAGATTAGTTTCTTGGCGTAACGTACAGTCAAAGATTCGGGGAAAGCTCGACTCACATGTGTCCTGCAAACCTCGACCCTTGTACTGTCGTGTTTGAGCCATTTTTCACCTCCGACATATTGAATTGTGATGTCTTTTATGCTGCCGATGGAGAAGAAAAGTCCAATTTGGCAACCAAGCTAGCGGTTATCCATGAATAATTGTACTTGGTCTCAGATTGCAAATAAATAAAAAGCATCCAAGCCTTGACCTCAGTCTACAGCAGTTATTCAATAGCATGAATATTGACCATTTGTACTTGGTCATTTGGTGGAAACTACCATACAAAGGCAAGCAGCCAGTAGCAGCCTGGAATTAAAGTATTGTGTACTGATTGTGATATGCATAATTCACCAACGTCTTGAAAGGATCTTTCACATTCCCCACATTTGCTTTTTAACATGATATTAATACTTGAATGTGTTATTTTGGTGCAGTGAACACCACAAAAAGCCAAATCTGTCTCCATTATAACCTATCCCTCATGCCTAAACCTCAAATTTGGCATATGTACATATATATATATACTGTACACACACACATATACATATATATACAGTATATATATCAGATAAAAAGGCCCACATACCCTGAGGGGAAAACTGCTGTATTTTTGGCCTGGGAGTGAACTCTCCCTTTAAATAATGTAATTGCATAATCACATAATAGGAAAATGTTATGAAAAAAAAAAATCTGACCGCCCATTTGGACTGTGAAAAAATCTGTGCAATGTTTTATGACTGTGTGTAGTTTCAATTTTAAACAAATAGTTTCCCATGCAACTTAGCACCCAGGCCAGAGGCGCATTCCCATTGTAGAGTATTGTTGTATAAATTATTGCTGAAAATGAAACTATTGAACGGACGCGAAGAAAAAAACAAAGAAGGACTCCTAGATTGACTCATACTCTAAGTATGTTGGTTATAATTGAACTTCCTGGAGACTGCCGCAGACACTGAATCTCTCTGGGAATTAATTCTATTTGACTCGTTCGCTGACAGATATTCGGGATCCTTCTGAAGGATTTAAGATGATTTTCTGAGGCGGCTCTTTTCCAACTCCCATCAGCAGGGTGAGTTAAGCCTTGAGCCGTCCAAATTTGTCTGAGGGAAACATGACGGTCAATGTTTGCTCGTTAGTTTGTGCAAAGCAAACTTATTCAGTGTTTTTATTAGATGTGGCTGTATTGGACGTTTCACTGTAAAGGCCACACAGGGATGATTGTGGATGTATTGGTTCTCTCACAGTTCTTTATGGTATAGTCTGCTATGTGGGTTCTTTTTTTCTTTATGTGACACAGGAGCTTTAAAACATACAGCAGGTCAGACTCTCATCAATGTTCCACTGTCCACTGAAACTAGAAGCTAAAGACTGATTTATGACCTGATGCACTAGTGACTAATGAGATTATAAATACTAATAACGGGGGAAAATGCATCTTTTCCTCACACTATTTTCTAAACGGTTTCAATTCAACAACTGTTTCTGCATGTCAACAACTGTTTCTGCATGTCAAATTTCCAACTTTTCCATGTCTCACTGGTTTTATCATCCAAAATTCCTTTGCAGGAGGCCCAAGGAGAAAGAAGAAAAGTATTACGCCCCAAGCTCTTGTTCAAGACAGTTCTGGCTAACTACCCATCCCACACAAAGTTTTCAACTGCTATTCTACTTTTTCCTTCACTAATGCTTTCTGACTAGTCTCATGCACGTCATACATGAATGGGTTTGGCTACGTTCTACTATGGATGGTTTCAAAGTAAAATCCTGAAAAAAAACTGTGACGTAATTTAAAACCACGAGTTGGAAAACTAAATAACAATTTGTTAGTGAGATAGAGACGCATTCCCAAATCAGACTAAACAAGCAGTAAAAAAGTACATTTAGATGGGAATTTTGCCTTACCTTCATTTAACTTTGGCTTTAGTTGAAATAAAACAAGGAAGAAAGCAGGACTTTTCTTTTAATGTTTCAAACTCTGATGCAGACACACTTTCAAGTAGCCTTCTGACTCATGAAATAGCTTTACGTTGGCATTTGTCGGAGGTGGTCTTCTTTTATTGACATAGAATTTTATTGATACTGGTAGAAAACATTGTGAAGTCAAAGAAAGATGGAAAATGCTAACTTCACTTTGATGAGAACTTGACTTCACCCACACTGGGCTGTGATCCGATTTTTCTTATGGTGAAAAGAAAAAAGTCTCCAAAGATAACTGAATGATAACTGACAGTTTGCTCTTAGCTTTCCTGCCATTTTTTGTTTCCTGAAGGCTATAAAAATCACCAACAACACACTGAAGGGTGTCATTTAAAATCAGTAAAAAAAAAAAAAAAAAATTTTAAAAGGGGGGAAAAAGCAACAGAATGTGATTTTAAAATGATTTTGTTACGGCGTCCTCACCTTCACCAGACTTCTCTCGTATTCATCTGAATATATTGAAACCAGTGGGACTGTATTACAACAGCTGAATACAGGTTTAATATTTTTTTTTAAGAAATCGTGAAACAGCAATATTTCCTTTCCTTAACCTTAACAGTGTTCGCTGTTTCTAAAGATTCTATCTAAGATACAAAAAGAAAGTAAAAACTAGGTAAACTCATAAACTTCTGGGCCATTTAACACAATCAGGAACCTTCAGAATAAAAGAATAGAAAAAAATAAAATAAAAAATAAAACCAAATAAATAAACAAAAAGGAGGGGAAAAACAAATAATGAGTCAATATGCCCAAACAGCGCTAAAACGTACCCAATCCATTTTAGAAATGTTTGATGGAGGGGGGGGGGTATTTCTGTGTTTTCATGAACTCTCAGAATAGTGTTAGGGTTAGGATTAGGGTTAGGGTGGGAATGTGTGTGTTGGGGGGGACGGTTGGCATCGACAAAGACAACCCGGTGAGAGGCGGACCGAAACAGTATCTGTGTTTGAAAGAGAAGGAAATAAATTTAAGAAAAAGAAGGAAAAAAAACGCTGTCAAGTGTCAACGCACCTGGGCTCGGCGTGTGTCGGCTCAAAAACCAGACCTCGATTCTTTTTCACTCCACTTTAGCGTCCCTTGATCTCTAAAACCCATCGGGGTGTGTGTATGGGGGTAAGTCACCCTCACCACAGGAAGAACATCAACAAACAAAAAAAGGAGGAAAAAGGTTCAAAATGCAGTTCCCCTTTTTCTCCCAAAGATCCACACCTCAACCTGAAAAGGAAGGAAATGGGAATATGAACTAAAACCGAGATCCTGATTCAGTCTATGATAGAAACAGAACTTTCATGTGGAGAGGTTCAGTCGGGCCTTTGAGGGAAGAAGGGAAAGAATGTCTGTCTCTTTCTGAGGCATTTTGCAACTCAGTACGTGTGTTCATTTCCTCACCCCCTTACCTGTCTGTCCATTATTTACCATTCTCCATCTTCGCGGCCCCACATTCGTCTTCCTCTCTTGAATTTCCTCGCTGCTCGCCGCAGTCCCGAGAGGGCCACTTTAGCTAAACAAGGGATTTGGAGATCAGAGGCCAATCTTCTAGGAGAGGTAAACACAGGAGACTTCTACTCGCCACAGAACAGACACAATGCCTGAGGGATGGGGGGGGGGGGGGGGGGGGGGGGGGTGAGGGTATCGACTGGGCTTTCTCAGCCGACTTGCTTTTTAAAGGGATTACGGCAGATATGAGCCATTGACGGCTCTTAATTGAAAAGCAGCAGGAGGGAAAATGACAGGGCAGCACAGGCATGCAAATTTACACTTCTGTGCCTCCGCCGAAATGTTTTTCCACATCCTCCATTCAAATCGCGATCCTCGAGTCACATAATTGAAAGGCGAAATGATAGGGGAGCGGCAAAAAGGATGTCAGGCCTCAAACATGGAATCGCACAATGTTCAGCAATCCACATGAATGATACTTTTAAAGTGTTTTTTTTAAATGGTGGTGTTGGTCCTTTTTTCCCCTTTGATTGAAACAGCTCAATTTTGATGTCCACGAATCTAATTCAGGAGAATTATTTATTTCTTTATGTATGCAGCCTCAGTTTTCTTTTGCATTCTTTGACTTTTGCCGCACTGAAAAGGACAACTTGCTGAAACGTTTAAACATGGTTCAAAGTAGCCCTCAGTATCATTAAGGTTTGGATTGAATATGGACCATGGGCGCTATTTAAGTCCAAATCCAACCACTTGTATTTCCTTCACACACACACACACGATCCTACAGATCTGAGAGCTGCTGTGCTTCGGAAAGCCATTATTAAATATTCAGCCGCCCTTTTCATCATCTGTTCCTAAATCTGCTGAACATCACACTTAGTTGGGACTTCAGGGGCTTTCTCTTTAGCATGGCAGCACTCTCGGCCGGTTGCTGTTTTTTGTATGTTTGTTTTCCCAGCCTCATGACTCGACATGAAACGATAGTAACCTCTTAACCTTACAAGTTCGAAGAACACACTGATTTCTCACTGTTGCCTCACCGGTGGATAAGGCTGACTTCTGAAAAGGATATCTGCATGTAGCGTATACCCAAATTGTTCGGGTCCTGAATATTTCTCAACTGAGCATGTAAAATCCGGTCCACGAGATCCTGAAACGAGATTTAGTTGCACATTGGAGCCACTGAAAAGCAATGGCTCAACCTTCTGGCCTCAAAAACTCATCTCAACATGATCGGCAAGCAAAGAAAACATATGCAATAATAATGGAACCTGCATTGAAAAAGTCATGGGCAGCACACCATGTGTGAGGTCGAGGAAAGAGAGGATTCAAAAACAGACTCGAAGGAACAAGAAGCAGAGAAATCCTTTCTTTAGAAAGGGCAACACATCCAAAAAAACAGGTTGGTTACAAACTTACCCGGACAAAGAGAACCCAGGAGCCTTAAGGCTTAACGGCGTGAGTCAACAAATTAGCAACAACAGCCGAGAATCAATTTACTAAAGAGTGAGCAAAGTGGTGAGGAGACTGAACGAAGAGCGACTTAGTGAAAATAAACCGAAAAGCAGGATATGTGGAGAAAGAAGACTAACTACAAGGACAGGATCATCACATAACTCAACGGTTATAACACATGGACTAAACCTTTGAAATAAAGACAAAAAAACCTCTTGATTACAACAAAGGCAGCAAGCACGGGAATCCATTTTTTGTGCGTCTTCTGGGATAAATGGAGACCCAGAAATGTCGGTTGTTGCTTGTCTTCACATTCCAGCCAATTGGTCCGTCCAGTTTCAGCTCTGTGATCAGAAACATGAATCCTTTAGCGGATGAATTAGTCACCAGTCTAAAATGGGCACAAACAAGATCATTAAACGTTCCAGTAGTCGCACAACCGTGTTGTTTACACGCAAAACTGGACGAGCGTGGCGTTGGAAGCAGTTGTTGGTGGGTCCAAAGCAAAATTTTTCACCACCGGGGTTGAGAAGATCGGCTTTGACGTCCCCAGTGATCCAAGATAACAACCGAGGCTGCACGCAGCTCCCTTGTTTCGCTTACGTAAGATGGCCTCTACTGTAAAACGTTTTGCTGCTGGTGGAGGGAACTGCGGCTGCTAATGGAGCTGTGCGGGGCACACGAGAGGCAACGTGACGCAAACGACGACTGATGTAGGGTCCTCAATCATAAAAATGCAGCGCTTTAATTGATATCAAGCTCTATACGTAAACCCTATAATAAAAAATTGTACAAACATCACCCTGAATGCAAAACACTATTTCCTGATGTCTAGTAAAGGAATGAAACGTACCAAATAAAGGAGATAGTTGCTATTAGGTGAGAGGAAATGGAAAATTGATTCTAAAGGGGTCTCAGTTCAGCATCAGACATGGCGTGTAATCAATGGAATATATGATAGTGTTAGATCTGATTAAGTGTACCTGAGAATCTCTCATGCTAACGCTTCTTCATGCCTTTTGCGTGTTATTTTTTTCTCACCATCCACCTGACAAACGCGAGAACAGGTACGCGTTCCCACCCACGCTTTTCCGACTAATCCGCCGAGACAGCCGACGTGTTTCGAAAAGGGTCAGCGCAAAAAAAAAAAAAAAAAAAATGGAGGACAAGGTGTTGGCACGTTGCAGATGAGGCCCGGAGATGGAAGACGAGTAGCGGGAGTGTGACGGAGATAAAGGCGGCGAACCGCCGGAGCAAGTGTTAATTGGATGCATCAGGGCGCTGCTTTTTTACCCCCCCACACCCCCCCCCCCTTGAGCGTTTGGAGCTGGTGAGCGTCGTCCAATCCATGGGGGATTGGGCAGCTGTGTGTTTAAATCTGGTTCGTGCGAGCGTTCGTACTCGGAGTTTGTGGGTCACAGGTTTGTAATTTCACACTTTTCCACCGACCCTGAGGGAACAGCCTTGGCACAGAGATTTCTTCTTTTTTTTTTTAAGAGGCTTATTTTGATTTTTTCTTCTTGTGAGGCCCACCTGCTGGATCTCCATTAGCTCCTGCAGTCCTCCAGAAACTGCTTTGTCATCACTTACCCGTCCAAATCTCCACCCCGTGCATGCTGTAATGACAAACACTGGTGCTCAAATCAACCCTCCCAAAGCAAGTGTCGTTTATTTTTTTCAATTTTTTTTATGGTCATGGTATTGTATGACTGCAAGGACCGAAGCCGTGCATGTATTAACCTGATTCTTTAGTTGGAAACCTGAGAGTAAACCAGAGTAGATCAAGAGTAAAAAGTTGACATTTAGCATTTGTCTATGAAGAGCACTGGGCTCTTCATAGACAAAAACCTTTCTCTCAGGGTCTCAAGACCCCCGAAATTTGGGTGTGATGGACATTATCTCCTTGGCTAGGTCCGCCTCTTCAAAGGAGGACTAGTCATAACCAAGTCCTATTGGCTAGTTACCTCCCAGGCTAAACAGGCCAGGTCCTAATTCATGTAGATGACATTGGAATTTGGTAAGAAATGGTGTCTGTGGGCACAGCCAGAGACTTCAACTGAGAAGTAAAGTTCTAAAAAGAATAAAACAATCAGTAATTGGCATAGATCATGTCATATAGATCATGTCATAATATACTATGCTAACATGAGTCATTTTAGCCAAATTCTAACGCATGTCACTGGCTCATATCGCTGGGTGGAGGGACTTAAGCATCCATTTTACTCTGTTAATCAATGTGAGTTCGTACAAGGCAGAGCAACAACCAAAATCCCATCAGAGGCCCCGGTTGCCACATGTCACCCTTCAGGCTGCGGGGAAAATGGATGTGCTTCATTTTGCCGCTCATAACATCTCCAGAGGGCACATACGGCCGTATTAAAACTGTCCATCCTCGGCCTCACCTTTTCCGCGCCCCACCGGGGGAGCCCGAGAACCCAGGGGGGGGGGGGGGGGGGGGGCTCGCGTGGAGGAGTCTTGGAAGTGGAACGTTGTTCATTGTGCGGAAAAAATAAAAAGCGAGGAGGCGACGGATTTGGAGCCAAAACACATCTAAGGAAGAAGCCTGATTTATTTGCTTTTCTAATAGAAATTGAATTTTTTTTCCCACCCCTGCTGGGTTTATTGAACTCTGTTTCCGTGTGAATATTACAAGCGTTCCACTGTGCCCAATCTCTTTATTGTTGGCATTTAACTCTCTGGGCTGGGGAAAAAAAAAAGTGGAGACCGCGACATGTTTGAGAAGCCCAAATCTTCCAGGGATGAAAAGTAAATATTCATTTGGCTTACTCACACATGCCCCCGTCTTTTTTTTTTTTTTTTTTAAAGTTAGCCACGCGTGGAGTGATTACGATGGCCACGGGCGGGTCACTCTCCAGCACAAACACACATTAGACAGTGAAAATTGGTCTCATATCCCATAGTCGTAAAATAATGACACGGATGAAAGCGTAAAATCAGTTCCAAATGTGACGGTGGGGGCCAAGGGGGAAAAAAAAGAGGTTACGCGGCGAGGAGTTTTTTTTTTTTTAAGGATGAGAAAGAGAGCGTGGCACACAAAAACAAGACGGGCCTTCATCTCCAACTTTAAACGCGGGAAAGGAGAGCGTTTGCTCGTTTACCTCCGTTGTTTATTCATGAAAAGAGAGCGAGCCCCGAGAATACGGAAAAGGCCGTAAAATCCCCCGCCCGAGAAAACGAAACAGCTCCCTGTGCCACAACATTTAGCGGCGAATATGCATCTTCTGGATTGTTTCCCACTTCGTACACGACTGTATCTTGATCGTAATCACGGGTGTGATTCCACCCAATACAGGAACTACTCTAATGTGAAGGGATTTTCATCCAGGATTCAGCCTACTCTTTTATTTTTTCCCCCCTCGTATTTACACGTTGCAACCATTTACAGTGGGGGAAATAAGTATTTGACCCCTTGCTGATTTTGCAGGTATCTATAACTTTAATCATATGTACATTCTAACAGTGAAAGACAGAATCCCAAAGAAAATTCCAGAAAATCACATCATATGAATTTATAGAAATTGATAACCATCTGATGAGGCAAAATAAGCATTCTTTGTAAGTGGGCAAACCTGGAAAATCAGCAAGGGGTCAAATACTTATTTCCCCCACTGTATATATTTATTTTTCATTTCAATGTTTTCCCGGAGAGTAATGGATAACATCTGATACTCAACTCTAACCCTCGTGGCTGCCCTGAAAATGTCACCGCAGCACCATCATGTCTCCCTAAGGGCCAGTCTCCCTCCCTCTGCTACTCCTCTTCACTTTCCCTGCTCTCTTTTCTATCTCTCTATCTCTATCTCTCGTCTCTTCTGCGGCTTCCTCACCCTTTCAACTTGTTCTGTGCCGAGAGCCGAGGCCCCGCAAAAAACCCTCCCTCTATATCTTTTTTTTTTTTGTTTTCCTTTGCAAAAGCCGCGGTACACACGAGCAGACCGTTTTCTCTTTTTCTTTTTTTCAGTTTCTTTCTCTTAACAAAGGCGTCAGAAAATGATGCAACGCACTTCTTTGACTCGATGTCGCCTTTGTTGTCGACGCGGACGCCGCAGCTCTGTTTCTTGTTAGTGATGTCTCAAAACCGGAGAAAAAAAAAGGGGGGGAAGAAGTTGTGATATGAATACCGGTGGCAGTGAAACTTTGGAGACTTAAAGACGTCCAAACTGAACACAACTCTCTTCTATAGAGTTTTTTTTCATTTTTTTTTTACATGGTTTACCTCAGTATTTATGTCAGAAATACATGGTTAAGGTCACTAACCTTTAACTAAGTGTCTTAAATCCTCCTTTTGTGTGTTTTTTTTCTGCTAGTCTGCCTGTTACTTTCCCACCAGCTTTCTTACTTCTAAAAAATGGCTGCTCAACACCCGGTGCATGCCTCCAAGAGAACTATGTGATTCTTCTTGACAACAGAATCCATTAACAGCGAGGACTTTGCTTTTCACTCTCGTCCACGTTTGTTCTGTTTTCGAAATCTGCGAAGAAAAAGTGCCACATGAGCTGTTCCCCGAGGTGATAAAGTGTATTCTTAGCAGCAAACGTGTCTGTTGTTTTAAGAATAGGTTGGTGATGGACGTTCCCTAATGAGATACCAGTCAAGTTGTAAGTCTGTGTTGTTTTCTATTTTATTCTTTTTTCTGAGCTGTATACACCCATGTCTCCAGCCCAGACCCAGTAGGATTCCAATTTATGCTGCCCAGCGGGATGTCATTGTTCGATCAGTCAGCCAAGGCCGATTGCCCCCCCTCGTCAAGATACGGGGAGATGAAGTTTGCGGCGCACCCAGAGATCTGGGCTCGCCGTGAATAGCGATTTTGTAAATAAGCGACCGAGTTCTTTTTTTTACGAATTCCGGTCACAAGCGGGGCTGGCTGGAACAAAGCGAGCCTTGTTGTCCGCGGGTAGAGGGGGAGAGCTGAGGGAAGAGGTGCAGCTGCGGGATCACCTCCGTGGGCCCTGATTCGTCCCCCGGCGCGTCCCTCAGGAGGAGCTGTGCAGCGGTCGGGGTTTTGCTCCGGCTTTGTTCTCGTCCTTTCTGTTCTTTGCCTTTTTTCCTTTACCTCCTCCTGCCCATTAGCGGGCTCCTCTCGCTGCCTGTCTTCCTCTGGCTCTAGCCATCTAGCTGATGCAAAACAACACTGAAAATGTGACACTGTAGGGCTTGTGTGCGTCTCCATGACACAGTTGGTGTGTCCGATATTGCTCTCCACTTCCACTTAGTAAAACAGCAAAAAACCCAACACGCGAGAACTTCTATTTCAGGCCTAAACACTTGGTTGGCCATTCACAAGAATGACTCCTTAATTAGATTTTGAATAAAAAAGAAAAGCCCAAAAAGTAGTGACTTTCAATTACTCCTCGCGTGAGTCATTAGTCGTCTAATTTGCTAATATCGGATTAGCTGCATCGTGGCGGTATGAAAATTTAATACCTCCAGAGGATCCTCCAGAGAAGGAGGCTGATATCAAGCTTTCTCTACCACATGGAACGGTTCAGGATGAATGGAGTCTTGCCTGATGCTTCGGAAACCCCCCCGAATGATGAATTAGCCGTTGGGGCGGGCCGCTATACTGTTTCCATTTAGCTGTTGCTTAATGTGAACAAGGTGGGCCGTGAAATCCATCGCATCCTGCCGGGGTTTTGGCTGCGGATCGCACCCCTTCCCTTGGTGAGATTTATCAAGAACGGACCGGGGCTTATCAGCGTGACCCAGATAGATGGAGGACGAGCGTTGCAGAGGTTGATCTTGTTTAATTCCGCCGAGTCATGACCACCGAAAAAAAGAAAAATGCAGACATTATAAAGAGATAGATCAAGCTCGCGAGACTTATGGCTCCCCCAAGAATTCACATGATAGCTGAGCGGAATCCTGTAAAGACTCTGGTAGATTACTCTTTCGGCTAGCCTCGAGGAATGCACTGCTCCAAAATAAGAAGCGCCTCTCTTTTAGCTCTGGTTGAGGATACGCGATTCGGTGGTGATGCGGCATAATGACGCTCACTTCAGGGGGCTGCAGAAAACGTTTTGACTGTGATGCCAACCTGTCCTAAAGGGGTTTAGTGCAAACTTTGCTCGAGGGATGCAACAGCGCAGTTTCTCTGTCTGCCATTATGTGAAGCGAAAACGGGACTCTTTTGGGGTTAGAGGTTTTTTTATGTTTGACTCAGGGGCCAAATAACCTCTGACACTAATGATGTTGTTACTCAAAGACTATGAGAGATGCCAACCCCCCCTCTCCTGCCCTCAACTTCTCCTTGCATGCTTAAGTTCCTGTTTGATGGGACTGAAACCGCCAACCAACTCACTCACTCCGCGAATGAAGTGTGAAAAAAAAAAACACAGACATAACACTTAGGTTTGTCAAAGGAAAGAAAAAGCATTCATACTAAAAATAAGAGAGTTTTTAGTGAGAAAAGTTGCGCAGATTCAAGTGCTTTCACAGATATCATTCACACTCAGTTGGAAATGCTTCAAAAACCAGTTCTTCAAATTAAATATTGACTAAACGGAACTGTCAGCATCAACATATGAACACATCCTTTAAAAACAGGCATCAACATGAAATGCATTTCTTTTTTTTCTTATTATATTCCATTATGTTATATTAAGAGGACATTCTTACGTAAACATGCAATCCAAGGCTTCTGCTGTGTTCTATGTTGGTCCTCTTTCCTCTCCTCTAAGACCATACCTGCCATTTAAAATGGAGTTTTTATCTTTCTACAGTATAGATAGAAGAGACTTTCACCGGGACTTTAATTGCTATGTATGATTTGGACGTTTTTCTTATATAATGAACTTGAACTGATTAGATTTTGATCGTTTTACAACGGACAAATTCAAATTGGCTTGAATCGGATTGTAATTTTGAAGTGCCCTGACACGAAATTTGTTCTTATTGGGCGCCATATGCATGAAATTGAACTGAACTAAACTAAATCTCAATTTAAATTGGACTAAATTTAATCCAAATTTGTCAATGGAGTGACGGTTAGAAAGTTAGCTGGTAGAAAACTTTATCTGGCCAAACACGAGGCAATGAAAGATGTTTTGTTCTTACTTTCATGATAAAAAGAATAGACGATCAAAAAAACACCTTAAAAGGAGATTTATTAGCAAATACTGGAAAACAAGGTACACTACCTTCAGGCTATTAAAATCTAAGTCGTAGGACCTGCTGTGGGGAGTCACATGGTGACCGAAATGCAGCATCAGAAGCCCACAGAAAACATTAATGACAATGCAGCACAGTGGGTTGTGCTTTGATTACCTCGGACCACGGACTACAGGAGGCCTTTCATTTTCGGACAGGCTGTGTCTTGGCGACACGTTTATTTGAATAAGCCAGCACCTTTGAGCAGCACGTAATGCTCAGCGGCAAACACCGGAGAAAGAGGCGCCATAATAAAGGTAAAATAGTAGCTGATAATTCCCGTAAATTGTCCATGATCCCATCGGTTTCTCCCTAACTAAAGCTCCTCACTTTCGCACTTAGCGAGACTAATGTGATGTACCGGTCAGAGAAGGAACACTAAGTGTCTGAGGGGCTGCAGGCGTCGATTTCTGCAAAAAACAAGTAAATAACTCCCTGAAACCGATCAGGTCTCAGCCTCAAAGCGTTGTTTACAACAAGAGATGCATAATGTCCCACCTCGTTTTCAGCAGCTGGCCAGGAGAAAGGAGGTTTTTTTTTGTTTTTTTTGTTGCACAGTTCCATTAACTTTCTCCACAGAACGTGGAGAAAAAAAAATTAAACCTTTAATACATACTGTATTCAGTTGGGGAGTAATTAGCTTATTTGGTTTGGATTCACAGAAAGGTAAGAAGATATTTAAAAAAAATCAAGATGGAAGAAAATGGGGTGATAAGAAAATAATCAATAATTTTTGTCTGCAAAAAACACCCTCTAAGCATGTTTTCATGGTTTTTAAAAATAAAAAAACAACCTTTGTGTCAATGTGAGTGGGGAACTGAGGTAAATAAAGAAAAAGCTACCCGCTTATTTTCATCGTGCTCATAACTGTGATCTAAACCAGTAACTTGTTTATAATTGCCAATTTCCTTTTCATTAAACAAACAATAATTGACCTCTCTTTTATTTCTTTTTTTTTTTTTTTTATGGACCACACCGGGCCATAATTCTGACAAAGCCAATCACTGACGTGCACGCTAAGTTTTAATTAAATTTCCCCTAAACACTGTCTTTTTTTAATAGTTAGGCCTCTCTGAACAGAATGGAGTAGCAGAGCGTGCATAATATGTGGAATATAACTATCTTTTTTTCATACTGGTCAACCAAATGTAAAAAAAAAAAAAGCATTAAAACAAAAAGTACCGAATCAGGATTTGCTCGGCTCTAACAAACGCATGCTAACTTTACAAAAGTAACTATCCCATTATCAGACACAGTGGTGTTGCATCTGAAAGTGGCACCAGATCAGCACAGAGAGGCGGACATGTTTGAGACACGGATTTTACAGAAGTTAAACCTCCTGTTTCACCGAAATGAACCGGTCTTATAAAAGGTCTGACCAAAAGTCTTGTCTCGCTGTGTATATGGACGGCGGTGTGAGTATCTGGTGTGTGAGATGCAAGAGAGCAAAAAAACCACAGGTGTGGACGCTGGGAAGGAAAAGGATCCGGCTGGATAATGGGTTGAGAATGACACCTCGACTCCCCGGAGAGGCTGTCACAAAAGAAGCTTACATATATACCTACGCACACAGAGACAATCTGAAACCTCCACCCAGCCCCGACGTATCGAGCACTGGAAGGAAGTCATTAAAACTCCAATCAGTGTCTCTTAATTAGGCTTTTGCAGAGCGACATTTGGTCTAAGGGACCGTGGGGCGGTTCTTTAAACGTCGGGGCAATTTTTCAGTCAATTACGAGGGGCCGCGTGTTAAAGACTTCCCCCTCCGTTTTCATTTAGTTCGGCCGCGGACTTAATGGTAAACTCCCGGGCATCCCGAGTTGTCCGGGAGTTGTTAAAGTCGGGCCGCAATTAACGGCGGCACCTCGCGTTAATCTGAACCGGGCTTGATTTAATTTTCTCACACAGAATTGGCACCAATAACAGTTTGTTGCTCCAAACAAGACGCAAGGAAATGGGCTTGTGAAGAATGCAGAGGCTTTACGGGGGTGAAATGAACCCCATCTTCAAATCCTGATACACATACTGAATTCCTTGAAAAAAGGATGGGAAATCAGTCCTGACTTTACTTGCAATATGGGAGCCCGTTCGATTGATTATGACCCCGGGGAGAGCCGGATAATTAGCAGACGTGTCCTGAAATATGCAGATCCAGCAGTGTTAATTCTGCCTGTATTTCAGCTCCTACACCGAGCCGTGTTTCATCTCATGGTCACAAATAAGCGTCCCTGAGCTCCCAGGGACAGCATGCGCTCGCACTCAAGGACGCAATCAGAGAGAAATTTTGGTCTGCGTCTTTGAAACCGCACTTTTGTGCTCAGTCTGGAACTGGCACAGCAGGAAGCAGGCCCACCCGGCGGGGCTCGTTGTCCGGATTATCGGTGACAGTTACTCTGAGCACCAGAAAAAGACAGGCTGGGGAATAATTTTCAACTGAATGTCCCACCACGGGGCGACGGATGACAAAGAAAAACAAAAAAAAAGAGTCAGATAGTCAAAAACAGAAAGGTGAGGTGATCTTAGCACCACCTTTGGAAGCATCCAGATTTTAAGGACTGATGTCATTAATAACGTCATGTGTTCATTAGTATTAACCTGCAAACTGAATGCTTTTAAACATAACGAATGGTGATGTTGCAACACTCATAAGCTAACTCAGATAGGTTTTTCTCATTTCATTTTAGAGCATTAAATGATGAAGACATCAGAAGTATTTTTTTTTTTTTTCATCATTCAATGATAAAAGCTTTGTTCAACCCCTGTTGTACACATTCAGATATACCTGATAACGAATGGAAGACTAAACGAAAATATATTTTTGATTTATTGCACGGTATTTGATCAAAACAATTTCAGTTTTTTTTTTTTTCTTCATATGTTGTATAGGGGCCAAAGAAAGACTTCCAACTAAAAAGATCCAATATTCTTCCTATTTTTCTAGGATCAGGCTTTAAAGGGTTAACTGATGTGGCTTTAACACTGTTTTGGTGAAAATTTTGAATATTTTACAAGCATTTCAGTGTGTGTAGAGGGAAAAGCTCATTCCAGACCATTATAGCTGTCCTTGTTTGAAATCAACCCGAAAGCTGTAGAACCGCCGTTAAACCAACTGAGACGAAAGCATCAGAATTCTGGAGAAACGGTGACCCCAAAAGGGCCTTCTCACCCCCTCAGTACCCCATCTTGGATTTAGCTCTGCTGTCTGGTGTGTTTTGAGTGATGTGTCTCGGCTTATTTATTCTCTTTTCTGTTGCTTTGAATTAGATAAGCGGCACTAGCCAGCGCCCTGTCTGTTCCCAGCATAAGGTCATTTTAACAAAAAAAACTCTGGCATCTCAGCATCTGAACTCCTCAGGAGACGAATACATGAATGTCAAAACGCCCCGGCCCTAAAATGCGAGGAGTCAGCTCCGTTTTTCTCGCACATTAGGCAAGGTCAAGGTGCCGTCTCGGGAGGGCTGTGGAAACCTGAAACTTTATGAGCTCGACAATAACACTAATAAGGCCCGAGCTCGCACAATGGGACTGGGAGCCTCTTCAAAAAAAAGAAAAAACTGATAAGCGGTTATCAAAAAAGTCGCTGAATTATTTATGACCTATGCTCGGCTGTCAATTTGTTCATGCTGTTTGGTTTGGCGGTGGAGGGGAAATCTGCTCGGGCCGCAAATGGAATTCAGGCGAATTTCCCACAATATCAGAACGGAGGGGATTACGCGTTTGTGCGGTTCGACTGGGACTTTTGTGTACCGTTGCGAAAGCTCCCCTCCGGCAAGCAGAATCATTTCCCAGTGAGCAATCGGCAAACGGCATGGTCTATGCGAGATTTAATTATGCCTAATTGTGTCTGTTTCAGTGTGGTCCCATCAATCACTCTGAGCCGCTTCAGTCTCCCTATGTATAATTAAACAGACCGGATCCCGATTCTCTGATAATGAGTCGATGGGAGGAGATGGAAAAAGAGTTGCTGCTTTCAGAAGACGCGGCGGCGTCTCCGTTTAGCATGAGAAGGCAGTCCCGGTTTTGGGCGAAACGTGCCGCAGATGCTGTCGTGTGTTTGATCGCACCCTTCCGTCATCGGCAGGCCGAATGATGAAACCCCAAAGAAAGCGCCCGGCTCCGGCCTTCATCTGAGAGAGCAGCCCATGACGACAAACTTCACAACATCTGCCCTCCAGACTGTTGGAATCTGCCTATAATTACTCACTTTAGCATAGCATGCTATAAAAGGATATATGTAAATGACTGATTGTCTTATTCCTTTTAGAACTGTACTTTTGTGTTAAAGTCTCTGGCTGTGTCCAAAGACTCTCTCTTTCTCTCTTTTTCTTTCTTTGTTCCACACCTTTAGGTAAACACACACAAACACACACCATTTGTTACCACATTCCAGTGTCATCTGCATGAATTAGGACCTGGCCTGTTTATGCCCAGAGGTAACTGGCCAGTAAGGCTTGGTTATGTCCAGCCCTTCTTTGAGGAGGCGGATCGAGCCCAGGAGATAATGTCCATCACACCCAGATCTTGGGGCTCTGAGACCCTGAGAGAGAGGTTTTTGTCTGTTAACTCATTGGCTGCCAAAGACGTCTAAAGACGTCAATTCAAATACAACCGTTGACTGCCAAAGACGTCTATAGACGTCTTTTATGTTTTTCAACGCGAGTGGCTGGGGGACGATCTGCTAAAGCTTGTCCGTAAATATCGGCTTCTAGACAGAGTATGTAGTAACAAATTGACCCTCTAGGTGGCAGTGCCACTTTTGATGGGAGATGAGCATAGATTGTAGGCAAATAAGAAAAAGGTAACGGTTCGCTATGCGAGAAATGGCGCCGGTGAGACGCAAGTCGAGGAAGAACGGAATAAGGTGGAAAACAATTGTTTTTTCCTGATGAAAGAAGAGAGTCTACTCTTTCTTTTGGTGTGTTCGGTGTTTACATAGTCATAGCACAAACTATTCTGTGGCTCTTGAAAAATCAGTCAAAATGCTCCAAAAACTCCGGCAGTATGGGACTCTCTGTTCTGAAAATGGCTGGCAGTCAATGAGTTAAGAGCCCAGCGCTGATATACTTTGGCTGTGATCCAATAAATTTAAACTTTTTACTCTTGATTTACTTTGGTTTATTCTCAGGTTTCCAACTAAAGAATGGGGTTAACAGGACCGATATCTGCAAACCCGTCTCGGGGTCCTCCGTTCTCCACACGTCTCCATGTCACCTCCGATGTCCCCTCAGTCCCACCTGACCACCAGATTAGTTCCACCTCCTCTGAAGCGCTCCTCCGAAGGGCTTAAGCGGCTCTATCTCGCCTCTGTTTTTATTTGTTTGCAGCGAGGACTGACCTGTCAGGGCTCCTTATTGAATCCTGCAGGTGTTCGGCTCCACAAGCTTCAGCGTCTTCTCTTTCTCGGCGGCGGATCGACAACAAACAAGCTCTTAAAGCGGGGCTGAGAAAAATGGAAGATCCGTGACAAATGATTCTTTAATTGCACGCAGTTTTACACTCTCTGGAAGCACAAGCTGCTTTTTGCTGAGACGGACGTTGTAATTTCAACTTAACTCAAGAGTCACCCCCAGGACAGTCTTTTCTTTTTTTGTAAAATATTAATTATAGTTTTATTGTTGGGTTTGTTGGTTGGTTTTCCGACTACAGGGGCAGCACATAGTTCACTGTCAGATTAATTATGCGAAAAAAATCATAATAAAAAAGATAATTCAATTTATATTACAAGATGTTCGATTAAAGTGCGTTTGCCTCTATGTAAGATTTTAGAGCTTTTGTCTCTTAAGTGGTTATTTTGTAAAAGGACAAAGCAGATTCTAATGAAGCCTTCGTTAGCTTCATTCCCGAAGCCTAACAATAGCAGATGAAGCATCCCTTTTGCTTTTTATGGTGAGTTAATAACAGATTAGTGTGTAGTTTGGTGAATTACCAAATTTATGGTAATTGTGATGAGACCATCAGCACACTGTAAACTGCAGGTGACGGTTTCCACTGAGTTTGTCTGATGTTGAAGGCGTTCCACATTACCTGAGATTATCTCATTATGGATTTTTTATCTGCTGGAGAAGACGAATGTTTTCTCTCTTTTTGGTTTAAGGATGCTTTACCTGATCTGAACTGTGGGTCTGGTTTAACTTCTGCTGGTCTAACTGGTATATAACATCAGGAGAATATGCCTCCATCCTGCTCAGCTTTCTATTATCTTTCCTCTTAATTTCCTTAATGTCAGTTTAACCAAAACTTCTGTTTTCTGTCATGAATTAAATGTTGTTTTCCTCTTTTGTTGGGATCAGTCGAAAGCAAATGATTATTTAGCATTGAGGTCACTCTTTTGATAGATGATAATGTTGGAAAAAACTAAAAGATTGCTAAGCCAACTGTAATATGAAAAACATCGAAGGCAGCCTCCTCAACCTCTGACAAAGTCGGGTCAAGTTTAACTGAGTAGATGTTGACCTTACTGTAGGACTGGAAAGCTCTTTCATAGACGATTTATCCCGTTCCGGATTCATTTCAGTGTTTACCAAATACATTCCTATTAGTCACACAAAAATGTAACTGAGCCTCTCTAATGTGAAATATTATGAGTCGACTTCACAAAAAAATTACAGTTACATAACGTGTTTGGCCTTTCGAAAATATCCACAATATAGTCTCCAGGGTAGCCGTAGCTCCTCGTTAATGGCAATAATGAGTCATCCATCACCGAGCATCCAAGATTAGCTTTTGTGAAAGCAGCAGACATAAATCCTCACAAGACAAGTTGTCTTTTCTTGGATTGGATCTAACTTTTTTTTTATGCGAACACAGGTCCTCAATAGGTATTAAATCAGACGATTTAAAGTGGCCAGGCAGTTTGGGTCTCTCGTTTTTCTCAGTCTATTCCCACATCTCTTCTCCACAATGCTAATGCCTGATTTGAAATATTTATTCTAATATTCCAGTCCCACCACCTGCTTGATAGAACGTCAACTCTCATTTCATATGATCATGCATTCCTTGACAAATCAGTTGTTTTTGACCCATTTTTTAACACTTGACATATGTAAATCTAATTCAGTGGTAGATAAAATGGTGACAAAGGTGCCCTCACCTACTGGTCAGAGTCAATGTTAGGTCAACGTACCCATGCATCCCCATTATCTGTGGTATCCTGGTCTCCTTCACAATTACCGTTTCCCTGTCAATAACTTAGATTTTTTCACAGCCGGTTAATTCTCTTATCGACGTGATTTTACTCAAAGTTTCTTGATGCTGCCAAACGATTATGCACGGGTTGATATACTGGAAGGTGTTAATCATTTAACTAATGCAAAGTACTAGTGCTTCACTTAATTATTGGCCCACATGGCTGAGAGAAAAGAGAATTGAAGATTGTTTCCAGGTTTTGGAAGGTAAGCCAGCTCACCAGGCGCCAAAGGTGTGGCACGACTTTTTTTTTTCAGTAAATGGTGACTTGATTTTTAACAGCCCTGTAACAGAACCTGTCAGGGTGGCTGGATATTTCAAGCTGAGGTCAAGAAATATCCACTTTGGTAATAACACCTTACCCGACACTGTAGAACCTGGTAAATCCTTCAGTAGCTAGCTTACGACAACAACAAAAAATAACATATAATGATCACACCACCAGCTCTCACAAGCAAATGCAAGTATCGATTCCAGCTTGGCTCAGCCAATCAACAAAAGCTAATTCTAAGCCAATGAAATATCAATAACAATGCTTGATTCCCAGCCTGTGAAATTGAATAAAGTAGAAACACTCTAATAAACGCTCAATCATACACTCTGGGCAGCTCTCTGACTCAATATGATTTATTACTTGATGAATGTTTTATGAACAACTGATTTTGATCTTTTTGCAGCACATTACCTGCAGAAGATGTTGTATTCATGCTTTTGTTATTGAAATGTTATTACTGTTATCATTATATATCATTATAACGTTTCTTCTGTTGTTGATATTGTTTATAATAGCTCATTATGGTGTGTGAAGCTCTTTGTGTGTATGTGTGGAACCTACATAAAAAGGTTTGTACATAATAGTATGTATTTGAGCAGGAAATCTTTATTCCATTTTCGGGTTGTAGCACCATATTGGTGCTTGCTAACATCTCAGAGTGATTACATAAAATAGCTGTTTAAACGTATATATATATATATAGTGTGAACAGTTGGATTATATGAAAATATATCAGATATCACTTAGGCTGGCTCTGGACTTAATCAGGTTATTAATGAATAATTACTAAGAAATAAATGTGAAAATGATTGAAATACTGACTGTTTGCTACAGTTGCTAAAATAAGATAAAAATTAATGTATGATCAGATTCTTTAGACTGCTGGTTGAGAACATCTGTCTCGCCAGCCATTTTACAATGAGCAGACATTGAGCCATTCTCTAGCCAGAAAAGTATTATCCTATTATCTTCATCAGGTCCTTGAACTGCCGTTAGACATCTTCTAGAATAAATAACAACTGTAAGACCTTCTTTTAAAGTATCTCTTGTAAGTATTAGTAGGCAGATTTGAAATCTTACTTTCAGCTATAATTTAATTCCTTAAAACCAATGCTGGTTCATTTAATTACAGGTCTGGATTGTTTTTTTTTTGTTTTTTTTGTTTTTTTTTACAAAAGTGATAAGCATTTTATGGTTTAAAAAGCCCAATTAGCCCATCCTCTCCTCTCTTCCTATCGTGAAACCCTCCACACTGGCAGGGTTCAGTATCAATAAAATAAACTGCAATATGTTGGGGCTTTTTACGACAGATATCAAACTTAATTACTGTGCTCTCTCCTACATTACTGTCAACAGATGTTCACCTTCATGATCAGATCGCTAATTGTCTTCTCTCTGTGAGCAGGTATCAGTTTATTACTCTCCTTATAAACTATGAATATATTACATTTAACTCCCCTTAGCACCATGTCACTGAACTATAAACTAAGCGACCTCTCAGTTGTTCCTATTCTCTCTTTTCAAACACAACCGTTTTATTACAGTTTATTAAACACTGTTCAGTCACGTGTCAGCTTTACATGTAGAGATGAGGAGAAACGTACCCGTCGTTGGGCAGTCTAATGATACAGACACACCTCACCTGTTTTATTTCCAAGTTAGCGAAGTCGCGCAGGCTAAGACGACTTATGGGGCCATTACTCTGATGTTTCTCGTGCCGGGAGGGAAATAATCTGCTTCAGAAACCGATGGCCGCCGTGATATTTCAAAAGGTTACGCTGCATCTTGCTCAGCGATTGTTTTCCCGCAGATTTATATTTGTTTAAAGGGGGGGGGGGTTGTGGGTGTCAGCGATAACAAATGCACTGACAAATAACTGGGCGGCGTGCCATTTGGAATTCGTTTAGCGAGACAAGGTGGAGATAAAGGCACCACCCCGAATGTCTGCGAGCGACGCTCGGTAAATCAGAGGAACAGCCTGGATGAATTACGCCGGTGTGGAAGTCTCTCCGGTGGAGGACTGCAGCGGTGTGTCTTTTTTACAAAGCAGCTGGCCCGCTTGCACGGGTCAGCACACCCGCCTCCTCTTTGTGGATGCAAAAAAAAGTAGTGGAAGACAGAAAAACCGACGTAGAGTCGGAGAGGCGGAGTTTTCGGTGGGTTAATCTGTATTTTTTGTGTCTTTTGAAAAAAAGGGCCGGCAGTGGGCAGTAAGCAGAGAGCAGAGGGTTTTTTCTAACTGTACGTGTCCCAGTGATGGATGTTTTTCTGGCAAACATGAGGCACGCCTGATATGTGACTGACAGTGTTGGGGAGTAACGGATTACACGTAACGACGTTACGTAATTTAATTACAAAAAAAGAGTAACCGTAATTCGTCACAGTTACAATGAGAAAATATGTAATTGAGTTACAGTTACTTCCGAAAATATTAAGAATTACAAATTTAGTTACATTTTTTTTTTAAATGTAAAGAAAAACCTTTGCAAAATATGCAACTCACTGAAAGACGAAGCGTATTGATTTACTAATATTTGACTGTTTGGTGTTGATGCATGACAAACGTTTGTCGATGTCTATGACCTAGCCTAGCCTAGACTACCTAGCCTACCCAACTCCTCTTTTTCCCGGACGTGTCCTACATTTCAGACTAGGGTTGTCAAAAGTATCGATACTTAAAAAAGTATAGATACTAAAATGTTGTATCCGGATACGACTGACCTGCCGTCGCTGTCTCCGATTTATTTATGTATTTATTTACGTTGTTTATGATCATTAACAAGACGTTAGCCTTGAACTGCTAGCTGCGGCCAATAGCTAATAATAACATGCTAAAATGAATCATGGTTTAATACTCATTAAAACCTTAAAGTAATCAAAAAGTAATCAAAAGTAATTAGTTACATTACTTTTTAAAAGTAATCGAAAAAGTTACACTACAGTTACATTTTAAACAAGGTAACTTGTAACTGTAACGGAAGTTTTTCCTTGCCTGTGTCGCCTAGTGCTTGCTCATGGTGGGAATTCTTGGGTTTCTGTAATTAACTTCAGAGTAGGGTCTGACCTGCTCTGTTTTTAAAGCGCTGTGAGACAACTGTTGTTGTGATGTGGCGCTATATAAATAAAATTGAATTGAATTATATTTTTAAAGTAACTTACCCAACACTGGTAACTGAAGACCTATAGGGGAAGTTTAACAAATAGAGGCGGCCTCTGCTTCACAGTGATGATGTGGACGAATTATTTTGAGGCTCCTGGTGTGTTTTCCTGTGCTAAAAACCAACACAGTGATCCTATCAAAGGATGAGAGCATCCATCTGTGCATTTGCTATACCGCTTTTTCCGCTGGAGCCTATCCCAGCTGACAACGAGAAAGAGGCGGGGTACGCCCCGGACAGGTCGCCAGACCATCGCAATGGGTGGGAGCAAATGATCTGAAATGACAAATGTGTTATTGAAAGACTGTGAATAAGTGGGAAGGGACGCTGTTTTACATGAAGACGCAGGAGAAAAACAAACAAAAACAGGCCATTTGTGAGCCTGAGCTCAGGTTTCAGTGGATCAGAAAACTACACTTAGACCCCGTTTAGCACTAAATGATCGACACTGCTTTGCTCAAAAGTTTATGAAGAGGCACGCTGCTCAAAAAACTCAGCAAAGACTCAGTCAGGCACTGAAGAAATTTGAACATGATGAAGATTGCCGTCCAATGCTATTTTTGTATATTTGAATAACTTTTAATACAGTAATGTAATTAAAGGCCTTAAATTAGTCTCCAATAATAAGGATTACAATTAACTTAAGTTTAGCTTCACTTTAGTTGTACGTAGTTTTTTGTTGCAGTTCCAGAACTTTTTTTTGTTGTTTTTGTTTTGTACTGACTCGCCACAAAAGTAAAGCAGGTAACTCTATTGCCTGGAAAAAAGGTCAAACATCATTCGATTTTTGACTTCAGGAATTCAGGGGGAATGTGTTACAGAAAATAACTTTAAACCCTACAGTTTGTGGCAATGAGGGCAGCAGAAAGGTTGGAATAACATACTGTGGATCTATTCATGCAGGGAATCAGACATGCAGGATATACTTTATTACCTTTTTCCTATTTGTACAAGATAGTAGCATTTAATTTAGTTATTCTACCTTTTTTAATAAAAAAATATGTATTTGCTACAGAACCACACAAACTTCCTCTGGACGTGTTGATATCCATTAAATTAATGTATGCTCCAGATGGGCAACAAATTCCTGATATTATGGATGTGAAACACTCAGATATCCATCCATTGAGTTTCTTCTCACACTTAAACTCATTTAAGGTTGTGAGGCGAAAATGGGAACTGAAATAATTCACACTCAGAAAAAAACACACCTACTTGTGCCTTTCTAATTTTTTAGTCACTGGGGTGATACCCCCCAATATCCTGCAGTTTTTCATAAGTGTACCTTTCAGGGCCTCTAAAAGTACAAATGTATACAAAGTATAAATGTATTTTCTAAATGCAGTCAGAAAAATCCCAAAGGCAGACTTGCCAATTGCATGCATGCAATCAGCAAACAACTCAACTCATGAATAGAAACATTCAGACAAAAATAATAAGAGAAACAGGTATTTAAAACAACTCCAACTTTGGTCGTGTGCTACATGCTGTGAGTCTTCAGAAATATACTCACTATGCTCCAAGAATGGCTATCAAAAGGGGAAAATATACTAAAATATACAGGGATTCTTTCAGAAGCTAAAGGTTTAACGGATTTTGTCTCTGATCAAAGATGTGCACCATTACTGATATCAAGAACTATTCTAAAAGTGTTGATACGGGGATAGATGACTGATTCAGATCTATGGCCTCCACGCGTCTACATTCTGCATGCAGAGTCTGATATTCAATCATCATGCTAAAAAAGCCTTTTACTCAATGAGATATGCAGAAACTGCAGAGAGGCCGGTAATACGCGTGACATGATTTATTTCAAAAGATATCTTTGGAGGGGAGACATATGAAAAAAATCTCCTTTTCCTGCAAAGATTAATGGCTACGTGGTCGTTCCTGAGGATTTTCAAATCTGCAGTACGACTTTAAGTGTTGTCAACGGCGTGTCGAGATGTTATCTGCAATGTCACCTTATTAGCGCTGTTTTTAGAGGCTATTTCAATCTGACACCTTGTCAATACCTCCTTGTTGACCTGTTGGGAAATGTTTTATTTATGATGACGTTGCTGTTTGGTGGTCCTCAAGAGCTCCTGATTACAGCTATGTTTGCACACTCAATGTGTGTTTTATTTGTTCGGCAAAAAGCTTGAGATAAAATCTGCGATTGCCTCCAAAAAAGAGGATTGATTCACTACAGTAGATACTTCTCATAGATTCCCCAGCAAAAAATGTCTGAAGATATTTTTATCTTATTTTTTTTGCAGGGCGCCCTTTGTCCCCCCATGCTATCTTCCTCTTGAACTAGAGGTTTGAATTACTTTAAAACGACAGATTTTCTCATGTCCCGTACCGTAATATCCTCCTGTCGCTGCCAGATCTGCTGCTCATTTTTCCGTCTGATTTTCTAATTGCTGCATTCAATATGTTTTGCCTTTCTTAATCTTTTTTTAATTGCTTCAGTTCTATATATTTTATCTGTGCTACACATTTTTGTATTCACTGTTGTGCATAATCTGCTTTTTTCTCGCGCTGCTCTTTGCTCTCCGGGGATGATTAAGGTTTTCTCTGATTTTGAAGATGTTCAGGCCGTTTAGGTACCCAAAGCCACAGTCGATCCTCTTTTTTGCTTTTTCACATCACGTCAACTTCTTATTCACTGAGCTAGAGTTGAAGTTAGAGCCCAGTTCACTTCCAGATATCCTCTTTTTGAACCATTTTTCCAGCAAGTAAGATATACGGTTGTTGAATGTAGCCATTTGGGAACGGCATCCTTGGTTCTGGGTTTATTTATGTGATGCATTCATTCATTTCCCACATTTGCTTCATCCTGACCTGAAGTCTTTGCCGGGCAAGGTGCGGGGAACACACTAAACATCTTGCTAGTCCATCATCGGACCGACTTGTAGACAAACAACAAAGCACTCTCACTCCTTCGGTTCATCTCAAAATGATCGATTAATCCGACATGCGTGGTTTTGGAATTGGGAGAAAGCGCCTGAGGAAGACCCACGCATACAGTGTCTGCAGAAAAAGGTCCCAGCTGAGGTCTGAATCCATCCTGAAAACAACAACAACTAGGAGAAACTGTGACCCAAATATGAACTGCCAAGAGCAAAGCAAACTGAAGAAAGATCCCTCCAACGTCTTTTGATGTAGCCGCGCCAATACATGCCACAACAGCAGAGCTGTGTGACAAAATCACCACAATAGTCAATTAAAACCCGCCCAAAGGCCTGGTCGAGAAGCACAACTCTAGATCCCGAATAACAGGAAATGCTCACAATTTCTACGTTAGCTTGATGTGATTTATAACATAATAATCCTACATGGAAAAATGATATCATACATATGTGTATACTATTTTTTTTTACTTTTATTTTAATCAAATGAAATACTGACAGTTGACAAATGCCTGCTAAGTTCAGTGGTTTTGTAAGTTTTCTTCTGCATCTTTATGCTTCTAAAAAGTAGCTGTGATCAGGTGACCACAGATGTTTCACTCTTAAACATGATATTATGAATAAAGACATCCTGTACTGAGCTTAGTTTCTGTTAGTTTCTGTCCTGTTTTGCAAAATACACACATCACACAACCAGTTAGAGGTTATATTTGCTGAAGTTGAAGGACCTGCTAGTTTGTGAAAGGAAATGTACAAAAAGAAGGGAAATTAAGGGACCAGGCAATACTTGATATTCAAGGAAACCTTCTGAAAACTGTCCAAAAGAATCTCTTTTTTGTGCGAAAGCCTGTCCCTCAATGACACCTATTGAGGAATGGGCTTTTTTTATTTTACCGAGGGCAAGAAAAAGGCCTTAAATCTTGTTTTAGTTTTTCCCACCTATGCTGTAATAGTAAAGGCCATTTTGTGGTGACATCGGCTGGACATCTGTTTATATTAGATCAAAATAGCACATTCAGCTTTCACTCGTAAGTGCAGAAAAACTAAAAGATATGCATATGGAAAAAATGTTTGGAAATAGATGTTAGTTTATTTTTCTAATGGTTTTCTTCTGTAAAATAGGGGTGAATGAGATGCCTTTCTCCCTTCGTATTTCATGATGATCTGTATAAACCAACATTTCGACTCCATTCATGTCTTTTCTTTTTGGTTATTGTGTTGCTTATGACCTTGGTTGTGTCAAAGCCTGCATAAATGATTCAATGTAGGCTATATAATTTCAGTACAACAACAACTTTAATGTATTTTGTTTATTTTCAATACGTTTTACAGCATTCTTTATTTTTACCTTTCCTAACATTATATTATCATTGTTATTGTTTCATGATATTGATTAATATTATTTTTAGTAGTAGTAGTAGTAGTAGTAAGGCTGTTATTATCATTATTAGTTTAGGTATTATTGTTATTATCATTAGTATTTTTATAATAACCACAGGACATCATTCTGTACACTTTGTGCTTTGACCCCTTTTATCATGTTTTGCATTCATGAGCCTTTACCCTCTAAACGATTTACTGCCCATCCTTCATTGGGCCATTTTGTTAGGTAACTTCAAGCAATTGAAAACAAGAAACCCCTAAAAAGCCTGAGGCCAGATCCATGAATGAAAAGTTAAAAGATAACACGCATACACCCTCTCCTGCCTTTAAGTTTTTTTCCCATTTTTCCCATTTCTAATTCACACATCCATCACATGGAGGATATCTATCTATGTTTCTATTGAAACAAACCAAAGAAGAAATAGCCCCCCAAAAATCAATAAAATACCATTAAAAAGGTTTTCGAAATAAGCCAAAACAGCCATAAACAACTAGTTTTGGCTCTTGGTATCTATGGATGCATTGTACATCCAATCCTATCTGTGTGAACTGCCAAAAAAGGAAGTGTTTTGCCATAATTTAAATATATTTTCAAGGCTTTGGTTTTCCCAGGCCATAAAAACTCACCTTATTCTCAATCCGGACAAAGTGGCTCATACTTCTTTACCTTCTTTTGTCCTTTATTCTGTCATTGTTCTGTCCTATCCCATCGTTTTTTCATATCACTGTTTCATTGAGATTATGCATCCATCCATCCATTTTCTATACCAGCTACTCCAAAGAGAGCCTATCCGAGCTGTCATTTAGTGAGAGGCAGGATACACCCTGGATGGATCGCTAGTCAATCACAGGGCCACACAGAGATGAATGAGGCAAACAACCATACACACACACACACACACACACACACACATTCACTCCAGAGTCAAGTCAAATGTATTTCGTTTGCACGTTTCATCTATAAACACAATTCAAAGCGCTTTACTTTCAATTAAGGCAATAAAACAGGGAGCTTAACAGGCACTGTTAATATATAAAAGAATATAAATAGAAACAACATTAAAAAAACATATAGAATGGATTGAAATAATTCTAAACAATCTAAACCAGTTCAAAGATAGTTTTCAGAATTCATGCATTGACACGAAAGGAGATGGGTTTTTTTAACCTGGATTAGGGCTAATTTAGTCTCCATTTCAGATAAAATGTTTTTTTTTTTTTACTGTATATGCTGGAGTACCCAGAGAGAATCCGTGCATACACGGGGAGAACATGAACACTCCACACAGAGAGGAACACACCTAGGATTCAAACAAGGAATTCTCTTGATGTACCCAATAATTCCTAATTACCAAACAAACCTGCTCCAAAAGACAGCACTTGTACATCATTAAAACCATGAGAGGAATTGAGCCAGACGTCAAAACAAGAGCGGTCTTCAAACAACATCTTCAAAAAGAAGACATTTTTCATATCCAGTTTAAATTAATCAAAAGCACTTAATTGTCCAGTGCTTAACCTAAGATGCAATTTCAAAAATATCGTTGTACCTCCGATTTATTAAGCTCCGGGGCTTCAGAAGCCTCAACAAATTTTAGGGTCAGTAATTGCTTTTTTTCCTACTGGATCCCTGCAGCCACACATCAAAACCGCAGAATCCTGCAGTGTGCAGGTCCTAGAACAAACGTAACGTTCATGCAGAAAGAGGCTCTGTCACAAATCACAGATCAGGGAGAAAAGCTGCCAGACCTTGGGTTATTTTCGAACACTATCCACTTAACCATTCTGTGTATATTTCTTTTGCTGCGAAAAAGTTTCATCCAAAGGTTGGCCTGGTTTTCTTTTTTGGCTGGTGTCAGGCTAACAAAGGGATCGTTTTTGAGTCTTTTTCTCTTCGTTTAACAGACAAGGACGACAAGATGTAAATTAACTCTGCTTCCATGTTGGGCTTTCTGATAGACTGGTCATAGGTAAATAAACATATTGGGATATATGCATATCCGTTTTAAAGGGTGAATTGGATGAATATTCAGCCATTTACCAAAGATCTGAAAAGTTTCAATTTTTCCAGCAACAGAAAATTGGACAAAGTTATACTTTCCCTTTGCTTTATGACAGAAAAGTCCCCTCTTTAGTCCAAAGCAGCATTAAAAATTTCAACATCTGGACTTTGAAAGACTTAATGTTGTGAATTGGGCCTTGTTGCCTCTCTGTATTCTCTCTATCAAAAGAGTGAGTTATCCCCACATTTTGTTTTTCTGAGTATACACTTGTAGTTTATATTGCAGTCTTGTTCTTCCATTGTTGGCTTCGGTTGGTTTTGTTTCCCCAGTTATCCAGAATTAACTTGGCAGAGGCCGAGTTGCCCCTGACCTGCACAGTTTTTTGGTATGGGTGGCTGATGTAACAGAACCGAACAACAATATAACCTGCGCATGAGTGTGCTTTATTTTGCTCTTGGCAATTAGAATAGAGGAGCTTTACATCTTATGTAACGCTTTAGCAAGGAATGGCCAATGAACCCATCACGTTAAAAAAGAAACATAAAGACGCGGCGTCCCACGCGGAAATAAAAAGGTCACCACGCCTAAACAGCTTGCTGGTGCGGATAGAATCAGCGACTCGGTAAGTGGGCGGCATTTGGATTGGGATGAGATTACTTCCCACAACTTCATCCGTGGATGTAAATCATCACTCGTATTTCCCTCGAACAAAATAAACAAAAGTTTTCCCGACTCGGATTCATAAAATCCTTCAGAATCCGGCCAGTTGCAGAGTCAGCTTCTGAAGACTTAAGTCCCAGAGAGCACTCAGGTGGAGTGGTTGACTTTATTTCTTTGCTTAGCGGCAGATAGCGCGCAGCGCTTCTTTGCTAGCGGAGCGCTTTGCTGAGGGACCGGGGCATGTGGCCTTGATTTAGGTGAACGAGCACATCCAATTTATATTCGAGCAATCAGCAATCGCTCACAGAGACTCGGGCGAAATGACAATTGCGACGACAGTCTCTTGCCAGCAGCGCTCGTTTCGCTGCTCATGCTATTGAGCGAAAGAAACGCTCAGAGACAAACAACCCACCCGACCCCCTACACACACAGACACACGGGAGATCTACTCTACTCCTACACCAGGCTGTTCCGCTCCATACGAGCAGTCACGGATTGACTCTGTCCAGACAGGCGTGGTGTGACCAACCCCCCCCCAGACTACAGACCTCCAGGCCCCCCGAGCCCGAGAAAACTCCAAAACACCCGTGCACTGCAGCCCAGATGCTGAGTGCTGTAACAAGGGACCTCAAAGGTGGGGGGAAAAAGAGGAAGGTAGGCTGTACGGGGAGCCGAGATGTTTAAAGTACTGGAGTAAAGGAGTGGAGTAGAATTACAAGTACTATGTAAAAACATTTACTTGAGTAAAAGTAGAAGTATTCTTTCAACACCATACTTAAGTGGAAGTACGGAAGTACTCCATTTTTTTTGTACTTAAGTATTGCAAGTAGAAGTATTTCAAAAATTGCTACTCAAGTATCAAAAGTACAAGTATAAGTAAAAGTACAAGTACTGTGTATATTAAAAAAAGGCAGTCAAAAGTGTGATAGATATTGTTTATATTATTTCAAACGTGTGAAAGGCCATACAGGTGTTTACAAAAAACAGAAAACTACATTAGCAATCAACAGCACTTCATCTACTATTATTTATTATTCCAGAGTCAGAATCCTGAGCTGACCCTTTATGCTAGCATGTAGCATACAGCTAGCCAGCTAGGTTAGCTTTAGCTAACGTTATCATACAGCTAGCCAGCTAGCTTAGCTTTAGCTAACGTTAGCATACAGCTAGCCAGCTAGGTTAGCTTTAGCTAACGTTAGCTGCTACATCCTGAGTGAACAGGGAGAACTGAACTAGCGCTTATTTACTATCTTATATTTCACTGTATTTTCTAATTTAGCTTGATATGCTTCTTCAGATTAGATGGGGAATTTTTGAAGGCTATAATTAACCATTTTTCCGGAGGCTTTTTTTAATAGGCTATGCTTGATCGTTCAAATCGCCAATGAGGAGCCAGCTTCTCAAACCCTGACGGAGCTATCTATCATTACGTTTACATTTCAGTAACGAGTAACGATTCAGCCCGTGAAAAATCGATCGGAATAAAAGTATTGAAATAATCAAAAATATGTAGTGGAGTAAAAGTAAAAGTAGGGAAAAAAAGATCTACTCCAGTAACGTACAGATACTGCATTTTGGTACTTAAGTACAGTACTTAAGTAGTTCTACTTCGTTACTGAACATCTCTGACGGGGAGTAAGGATCCACCCAGGCCAAAAAGATCAAAAGCGTGGCCAAAACGTAGAATAAAAATCCGAACATAGTAATGTCGGCTTCCTTATCACGTCCTTGTTCTCATCAGAATGCCTAGCTAACACAATCGTGAGCTTGTTGCTTTCTTGTTCTTTAAAAAAGTCCAATTTGCAGCTTTGATTTCTTCAAAGATGGTCTCGTCTTACATTCCAAATCAGAACAATCATATAATTCCCCACGCAGAACATCAGGGACGCACTGATCCAGATGTTAGCCGCACACACACACACCGGCAAGAGCTAGCCCCGCTTCGAGATATTCCCAGACAAATTGTCCAAATGATAACAGCCGACATGTTCAAACACAGGCAATGCCTCTTTACAAGTGCTGGAAGTAGTGAACGCGCCATAACCTGATTTATGTGAAAACGAGCCAAGCACTTAGTTGGTCAAACAATATTACGCTGTAAACATCGTCTCGTACAGAGAGAGGAAATGTGCAGCGGCCTTGTTTTTTCTTTTCCTTTTTTTAACGCAGCGTCATGTCAGATAAAGCGGAATTTATTGTGATTAGTTTTTACATAGAGGGAAATTGTTGGTGATCAAAGCTCAGCCCTGTAACCTGGACAGCTTTATTGTTATTTTAATAGATTTATTATTATTATTATTATTATTATTATTATTATTATTATTATTTAAAGTCAAAGACAAGAATGTCATATAGAAATCCATATTGTGTGGTCTCATTATTGAACACACAAAACATATTCATATATTTTTTGTTGTTTTTTTGTTTTGACAGCCTAAGGACCAGAATACACTTTTTGTCTTTTATTTTTATTTTTCAAGACTCTTCGATTCATGCAGCTGTCTCTAAAAATATTCAATTCACTGGATGATTATGGGGAGCTGTCAGTGCGGAGGATTTTGTTAGCAGCTTAATTAGACTTTTGCTTCGCTTGCAATTGTAGTCAGTGATCAATGCAATCATCCTTTACGTGGCTCAATTGGATTAGATCTAACTTTCTGTGTTTAGGAGAAATGAGGTGACGCACGCATTTTTTTCCCGACAACGAATAAGCAATTGAAAATGTTGGATGTTGTATAGATGTAAGACAGGCATAATAGAGAAAAGTTGAGCTTGCTTTTTCAGTTCTTCTTTAACTATTGATCTGTCTCTGTCTCCACGGAGTTGTAAGAAAACAACAACAACATAATACCTGAGAAAGTATGGACTTGATAAAGTGCAGACTAAATTAAGAGTGGTTCACTCTGCAATATAATTTCCTTTGTGCCCAGAAAATGTAAAGTTATGTGGTAAAAAAAAAATCATTTTTCCCCCCACAATGGAAAACATAACCTTTCTTCGCACCAGGCGAGAAGAGAAAGCTGAGATCTTGTGAGCGCAGCGACAATGAGATTCAGCCAGTTAATCACAAACACCCAGGTTGTCAGTGAAGCTGACAGAATAGATTGAAATCTGCATCAGCAGACAGTTGTCGATTTCAATAAGCGAACAAGGCTGCCCGGAGTGATTGTTTTTGATTGTCGTAGCCTGAGACGGCTCTCTTCAGTGAGACACAGCAAAGACACCAAACTCCAAAACTCTATTTCACAAGAATATGATGCCCTGGAAACAAGACGGATAACGCCAGTTAGAACGTTTGTCACATAAATGACTAACTACTGAAAACGCTCTGTTATGTGAAATAAACGGACCTAATAAAAACCGTCTATTGCCAGGAAAATATTGCAAAATACTGACAAAACGAGCAAGCATAAATGGTAATAAAGCTGAATAGGCAAAAACAACGTTTTTTGAGTTCCAACAAGCTAGAAAATCAGTATTTGGTGCCAGCAACATAGCCCTAATCCTCATTGAAAAGCATTTAGTCATTTCTTGAAGTAATCTTCAGCAGTAGGTCTCCACTCGCCTTGAAGGACATCTCAAAACTCTTTTTTTGTGCGTTAGCTTACTTTTGTTAGTGTGTCTGACCTGTTTCAGACTCATTTTCAGCCCAACTCTGGTTACAAATTGGCGTACTAGTCTTTTTCTGTCTACCCCTACCGCCACTAGACCTGAACAGTCCACGGATGAAGGTTCAGAACATCAGTCCAGATCGTCTGATGTTTTATGGACCATGCCAAGGCATGGTAGTTGTTTCATCTTTGATTGTTTTAACAGATTCAAGCAAAGAAATGGTCCCAACAACATGTTTATCTGCCAGGCTCTTGGTTCGAGTGCATGAAGATTCATTTTAAAATAGATTATTTTCTTAGTGAGTTGTTATGCAGAACACTGGTGAGACTGAAAATGACAGGGAAAGCAGCCAAAAAAAAAAACGTACACCATATCACGGACACATTTAACTGCTTTAAAAAAAGAATCTGCAATCAATTTAGCTCCTTTAGAAGGAAATGCGAACGGCTTAATTTTTTATCTGCTCTGCTGCCTTCTGGAGATATGGCCCTCTGCGGTTTCTCTGCAGTAGCATTTACTGGCCAGCTGAAGATGACCGTCCCACAGAGAAGAGATGGAGGCACACCAGACGTCATGCGAAACGCTGTAGCACATCTCTGTGTGTCGGTGATGGATGTCAACAGCGACGCTTTAGTTTTCAGGTACAGTAATGAGTGTCTGACAAAAAAAAAAAAAGCTGTCTGGGGGATTTTCTCACTCTCAAGCCAGCAGACCTGATTCTGAATAGTGATAACATGTTGAAAAGGTTTTGTGTTTTTTAATAACTCCCATCAATACCCCGCTCTTAAATGATATATTGTAAAAAAAAATCTGTGTGTGTCATTCCTTTTGGTCCCTGGGAAGTTTGTGGAGGGTTTTGGTTTTTTGGAGAAACTTTCTTCCAACGCTTCAAAGTTCAGAGTGCTGAGTCTCTAATCTGCCTTGTCACATCAATGCACAGCCCGGAGCTGCTCCATTAACAATGATAACAGGGAGGAACAAGCTCTTTTTTTTTTTCTTCTCGTTCCTTGTCTCGGGCAGACAGGCTGCTACTGATACAGGCTGAACTCTCCCAGGGCAACAGCTCGACACAGCACAAGCCTCTACAGTATACAGCGGTGCTCCTCTTTGTGTTCCAGCCTCCTCCAAGGCTTTGACAGTTCCTCCTCCAAATTCTGTTGTTTCAAGAATAGAGCTGAGGTTTTCAGACAGGGGAAAGTAAGTTGGATGAAAATATCATAGCGAGATCTTGTATCCGAGCTGCACTGAGATTGGTGGGAACAGTTGATGAGAGCAAGATTTCTATCGGCTATACCAACTACAACCATCAGTATGTAGACAGGAAACGGGTAGAAAACGTCCTGTCACCAAGAAAAATAGAATGGAAAGAGAAGAATCACCCCAATGGATGGTTGTTACCTTCTACCTAAGTTGACTGTCAATATATTATGTGTGACTAAAAAAGTATGTAAATTCTTCACACGAATCATACGACGTTCAACATGGTATCTTAGCATCGATGACGAAAATTGAAGTTAAGATGAGTCGATTTGCAAGTAAAGGAACCGTTCATATCTTCAAAATCCTGTCTTCAAATGGAGAAGCTACTTTAAACGCTGCTTCTCTGGCTTCCTCTGTCCGATTCTTCCTCTCACTACATCTTATCACTCCTATATAAGCACTTTGGCACCTCCTTTCGCTAAATCCATTCTTCCTACTGTGTTTTGGTCTGTCTCTTTGCTCAAGCGTGGCCTCTTGTTTCTCCCTCTGTCTTAATTCGTTCTGTTCTCTCTCCCACCCAACCCTCCGTCCCCTGGTCTTTTTTCTATAACTCCACTTGTCCAGTCTATCTCTCCCCTCAATCACTAGCTCTTTTAGTCTTAAGCAGAAATCCTGGTTATCTCCGGCAGCCATGTAGCCGTGCTCACCGGGAACAGAATACAGTAAGGACTCGCATTTTCCTTGGCTGCTTTCCATTCTCCATCTTACTCTTTTGCTCCACTGCTTCGGTGGGATTGCATTTCTAGGCTGCCAGCGAACGTAGAGAGTTTCAGGAGGGATAAGGGGGAAAAAATAAAAGACAGGCGAGCGTTTTGCTTTACTCCATCTTGTATCGGCAGATTAGAACATTTACGCCTTATCTTCTTGGGCATTTGAGTGGTAGACTGAGCTGTTGTGTAGGTTTACATTGTGAAGAACAGCATGAAAGACACCACTCAAGGGGTTTGCCATATCCGTGTCTAGATTTGAAGAAAATAATTTCAAACCTTGAGAAGCATTTGCACAAACAGCCCATATATCTCCAGCAAAGTTACACTTCTGGTAAATGAGTTTTATGCATGATATCGTCACCTTTTCTAAAATAATGGTCCAAGTCAGTTTTCACCAAAAGATCTTTTTATTTTCATTTAATCACACCCTCGTAAGAGTGAATGTTTTAAATCTAGGGTAAAGAAAGAGGGCTGTACACAGCCTGCTACTCTGAAGTGAGGGCAGAATTTTAAATGTACGACCACAGAGGGTAACAGTTATCCATCCATCAATCTATTTTCGTAACCGCTTATTCCCTAATGAGCCTAACCCAGTAGTCAATGGGCAAGAGGCGGGGTACACCCTGGACAGTCCAACAGTCCATAGCAGAGCCACACAGAGACACACAAGGACCAACAACCAACCACCCACACTCACTCCTAAGGGCAATTTGGAACGTCCAATCAACCCAACATGCAGGGTTTGGATGGTGGTAGGAAGCTGGAGAACCCGGAGAGAACCCATGCAGATACAGGGACAAAATGAAAACTCCACCCAGAAAGGTACTGGTTCCCCCAAGGACTCGAACCCAGAACCCTCTGGCTGTGAGACGATGGTGCTGACCACCACACCACCATCCCGCCGGCCACTGCAATATGAAAGGTTAAAAAAAGATCATATCAATAACAATGTTAGGTCACCAAGTCGCTCCGGGGGGGGTGGAAAGTGAGTAATGTAATTCTAACCAGTGTTTATTGAGGAGACAGGCAGCTAACCTCCTTTTCTTTTTGTCAGATATTATAAAGGTGAGACACAAATGCCTCAGGGAGAACCGAGGTCAACACATCAAACAAAACATCCCCAAATGATTAAAAACAGTGTCTCTATCTCACCAGTGAACAGTAAAAAATAACGTAACCCTATAAGTTAAGTTATAATAGAAGTTTTAGGTATTGGGTGGCAAGACGGAGAAGTTTTTCCTACGCGATGATGGGCCAATGCAAAAAATAATTCAGATATACAAAAAATGTACTGGTGCCAAAAAAAAGTGTCTTTTAAGGATCATTTTTATTTTCGTCCAGCTTGCGCTGGTCAGAGATTTTCCCCATAAAGCTGCGCAAAATGGATGGCCACGTTTCAGAAAAGCAAACCCTACTCCATTAGTCCTCGTTGCACTATTGAATGCTGCGTTTGACAAAGTTGCCGGGGTTGTCTCTTTTTGCGGTCACGTGCATGACGGGCATGTGTAATGACCAGCCACGACAGGTGCAGAATATTGCTGAGTATTTGTTGTGTTGCAAGGGTCTCCTTTTGTTTGTGAGTGTTGAAGTACTGTTCGAGACAAAAACATAGAAATTCGAAAGAAATGTCATGGTTTTAATGTCTAAATGAAATCTAGTGTTAAATACCGGCGTATAAAGCAACATTTGGCTGAACATTTACCCAACAGAAGGTGTTTGGAAGAGCTTAATTCCTTTTTAAAGGGGTTTGGGACTGCCTGTCACTCTTCCAAGTCGAGAAAATTCTATTTGATGATCTTGAATTAATTTCAGAGAAAAAAAAGGAAGGGAAGAAAGATATGTCTAAACAATAGGAGAGTTGGAATATAATTAAGCTACTTACCTCTGACAGTGGCTCCTGAGCTGAAGACTCCCACATGAGACGGGGAGGAAGCTTTCTTTTTTCCCAATTTAAAGTTTAAGGAAATCTCTACGGGGAGTAAACAGGAGAGGAAAATATCCGAGCGTCAAGGAGATGGAGACTTTGATGTGATTTGTGACTGTGGTAATCTTGTCTCGTCGCTGATGTTTGTCTCAGCCCGGGTTTCACACGGCATTTCAACAAATGAATATTAATGGACGCTGTGCCTTTGTGTGGTGGGTGTCTGCCATGGCACACATTTGCATTTACTCCTTCTTTTATTAAATAATCACATTTATCTGGCCTTTGCAACCACGGGCTCAAATCATGTTGACTGCATTCCCAAATATTTAATCATTTTAAATGTTTAATGAAGACAGATATCCATGTGGGAGAGAGACTCTTTATTAGCGACTCATTTGTGTCACAGTGGCCTGTTCATGAATGACGGAGGAAGTCCAGATCGTCCGACGACAAGATCGAAATCCATCTAGATATGTACACTCTTTAAGTCACTATCAATTTGACTTCCTGCAAATCCACTCAGCTGTGTTGATCTTCCATTGCCCTGAAAGTCCTAATCATATTAAGCGAGTGGGAGAGCTTGGAAAGCACACCGCGTCTCTGTGCGCTCCTGGAAGACCCGTGGAAGAGCCATGACAATCAATAAAACGTATTTTCAATGGGCGCTGAATGACTCATGAATATAACATAGATAGAGGGTCTCTTTTCGGAGTCGATATGTCACGATGAATGATTCTATGCATGCGAAATCCGCCTCGGCGGGGGAAGAAAAAAAAAACAAAAAAACAAAACAAACATGAATGGAGAAAAAAGTAAATGAATCGTACGGTGGAGCGGCGGATGATTTATTGGCCGATATGCATTCCAGGCCGCCGTATTGGACGATCATGTCTGTCGGTTATTGGTGAGATGATGCAGTTGGCGGGGGCTGGCTATAACCAATGACTGCAACACACAGTGCTGTGTGTTGCAACACACGGCCAATACCTTATGCTGCCAGTGTGTATCAGAGGATAATCATGGCACCAGCACCAGCTTTCTATTCTACACAAACATTGTGAGACTCTGAGCTTTATAAATAATAGAAAAACAAAACTGAGAGGGGGGGGGCTGGGAGAAGACATAGAAAAGGCCAGCCGTATTTGTGCTGAATGTGATAAATAATTAAATCTGGGAGGCAAAACGTGCAGATGTAGACTCAGACCGGGTTGCATATGCACATACACAAATGAAAAAAAATGCCCCCGCCACACACACAAACACGCAATTAAACACAGAGGGGAATAGTCCACTGGATCTTCAGTGCCATCTAGAGCTTGTTAATAGAAATGTGCATAAAAAAATGTTTTTTTTTAAGCATTTTGTTTGAATTTATGGGAATTTTTTCATCAAGACAGAGAGTTAGGAAATCTGCATTCTGGGGCTCGGTGAAATTTCTGCGTATTGTCCAGAAAAAAAAAACATTTCCCTTTGAAAGACAACGGCTCAGATGACGAGAAGTGGTTGATCATCCGAGGAATTTTGATTTTCCTCTCTTCCGCTCGGCAGAGCTGCAGCTTTCAATGACCCTGAAGTGGGGAAAGAAAAAAGCAACAGCAACAACAAAAAAAAGAAAAAGAAAACAATGATTAAACATCTCTCCGGCAGCTTTACGGGAGCGAGGCTCGTAATGGAGAAATGAAGACGTTTGTTTTTATGCTCTGCGGTGTCACGGCGATTCCTCAGAATCACCGCTGAGCCTCGGCTTTACTGGAACCGGGGAAGGGGGGCTCGCCAAGGGCCAGCGCACACTAGGTCCCTGTGTCTGGCAGCTGTGCGCCCTCACATATGTTCCCCACATTAATGAGTAGATGTGTCACTCTTCCAGCTGGCTGCTAACGACAAAGCGAGAAGTCGTGCGTGAAGTTTTATCGGCCTGTCAGCACCAGCACCACGATTATCTATCCGTGCTACGGCTTTTGACTCTTCTTCTTTTCATTTCTTTTTTTTTTGCTAGTAAGGGGTTGGACGGCTAACTTTTTTTTTTTCTAGATCAAATGCTGACTGTCATAGTTTTGCTTAGCCACTCTCCCAGTCTAAAAAGAAATAGTAGCAATAGTCAGCTGGTCTGTTTTTTATTATCTAGGATACAAAAGCATTGTGGTTACTGGTTCAAACTTAAGACAGATTAAATTCAAATTGAATCATCAGAGGGGATGTTTCAGCTAATGACTACTTCCCAGCTATAATTGACTTCAGAATGCTATAACTTTAATAATAAATTTGCTGTAAGATGGGCTCTAAGCATTGTAAAAATCCAAGGAAACCTCACTCAAGCGGCAATCTCTGGGGCTTGGAAAAATTAGGCCACTGAGCCACTAAATTTCCTAAAAATGCCACTTGAGACAGATTCATGTGCATGTATCTGTGTATGAGGCGCCATCAGTCTCTCAACGTGCGACCCACTGTCTGCATTGTTGGACCAAAGGTGGCACTTAACTGGACCAAATATCTTCAAATTACACATAAGGTATGAGGTGAGCAAAAAACTGGAGAAATACAATGTACTCTTGTTTAATTATTTTTTAAATTATTTTCACATGGCTCCAAAAACACACTGTCTGCATTGTTTGACCAAAGGTGGCACTTAACTGGACCAAATATCTTCAAATTACACATAAGGTATGAGCTGAGCAAAAAACTGGAGAAATACAACGTACTCTTGTTTATTTATTTTTTAAATTATTTTCACATGGCTCCAAAAATGGATGTGTTTGTGGTTTGTTTCTCAGTCCTCATTGACTCATTGAGGAATTGGCAGCTATTGTTTTTACACAATCATATGATAATTCAAATCTGGTTAGAAACCTTGTGTCCATTTCTACCATTAAAGCCCTCTAGTTTTACAAACTGAAGCTTGAAGCTTGAAGATAAAGATAAAAAAAAGTCAATACAGTATATGGGCCATATCTAACCCAAATGCACTGATTCTGCACAAACAGAACAGGTTGTTTTAAGCAGACTGGATATTTTCGGTGTAGGCAATTGTGCTGACGTTCATCAGTATTTTTAGTCTGGGCTGTCTATTTTACTAACCCATTAAGACCTGATGGTGCACATCCCCTTTCGACTGCTTAGTGGATGTTTCTTTTCTGTGCATATATTACACAAAAAAACCCAGAGCGCGCGCAAAACACGTCGGTTCCAGGCGCACATCACTTCTGACAACCGTAAATTCCCTTTGGGTGCTGGCACCGGAATACACAACAAAAAGCAGCTGTTGTTCTCTTTACCACTGTGGCTGTTAATATTGTGTTTCCCACTGGCAGCGCTTCAGATGCCATTGGCAGAACCTGGGCTTCGCGCGTGGCACCGCTCCAGAAGCTTTCCGTTCCTTTCCCATTTAATGCCTCTGTCTGCGCTCCCAGGTCAGTGCCCCCCACACCCACACACACACACACACACACACACACAATATACTCTGTACGAACAGAAAAAGGTACAAAAAGAGAGGGTGAAATTAGCACTGATGCTATGCTCTAAACATCCTCGTCTATCTTTTGATCCCCTTTTCCTTTCACAGCAGAGTTGAAACTGGGAAAAGAACAGCTCATACTAAGAAGCAAAAGGACGGAGGGGAAACTTTTAATTGGCCACACTGAGCACAGCTGTGTTGTGTCCACCACCCCCCCCTTTAAAATTCCATTTGTCAGGAGTGTAATAGGAGGCAGGTACCAGCAACTAATGCTCACACTAAACACCTATGGCAGCATTTATAGAGGGGGGGGGGGGTCTATCTCCACAGTCACCCATAGTCATCCATGCAATTCTACTTGTGAGGTAAGTAACCAGTGCAACACTTGAGCAGTGGAAGAGATTAAAAAGATAAATTATGGTACAAGTGCATGTGGAGCTGTTAAATGTCTGAGGGAGGCTCAGTCTGACCCAAAAAATCTGGAGAGATAGCGTCCCAGATGTGGCATTTGCTGCCATGTGTTGTATTAAATCTTTTTGATTTGGAGGAGGAGGAGGAGGAGGAGGAGGAGGAGGAGGAGGAGGTGATGCTGGGAATTAAACCTCGGAGTAAGCAACTGTATCGTCTAATTCCAAAAATCATCATTCAAAGTAGATGAATTCTTCTCTTCGACCCTGTTCCAACTTTTTCCCGTCAGGTGTTTTACCGAGGAGCCGACATCATCCCCCCCCCCCCCCCCCCGCTGATCGGCAGCCGAATGATCCCCCGAGTTCCTCACAATGGCCTCATGAATACTGGAGTATTTTATTTTTCTCCGCCCGTCTCAGTTCTTTTCACCGGCCATAAAAGAAATGAAATCCACTTGAAAGGGAGGCCTTTTGGATCATTCGCATGCAAACTCAGCCTAGTAATGGAATGAAATATGACACACCAATTTAATTACCGCCTCAGAATTGTCTCGCCTCACAGTATAAATATTGATTCAGGCTTCTCTTTCCTCGCATCCCCTTTCCTACTAGCCCCTTCACTCTTTCTTTTTTCTTCCATCTTCCTCATATATTATTCCAATCTCTGCTCTTTTCTCAGCCTCTCTCCACTCCTGACTCTCCGAAACAGCTGCCTCCTCCTCGATCTTTCCCTCTCAGTCTATCTACCTCTCGTCCTCTCTTAGCCAGCTGCCCACTCCCCCAACGCTGTCAGTTCCCCCTTTTTCCACTCGTATGCGGCGCCATGATTTTCATACGAGGGCCAAAAAAATCCCGGTCGTTGGTAGCGGATTCCGCCTCCGGGTGAATCTCAGCTTCACGGTGATGATTGTGGCGCTCTATATGCACGTCTGCACTTTCGCCGTTTAATGGCCCCTGAAATTACACACAAATTTCAATGGCGATGGGCTTTTATGGGAAGGCAAATAGCTCCCCGAGGGGCGGCGGCTGCCACGCCTCTACGGTGTCGGACTCTGGGCAGGCGGAGGGAAGATATAGGCAGGAACACGGAGGAGGAGCGGGACGGCTAATTTCCCCGCAGGCGTCTCCCACGTGGACTTCTATAAACTCTCTGGCTCTCTTCGGGAGTGTGCCACGGGTCAAGCCTGGCATCAGACCGCAGCTCTCAGCGGGTGGGGATGGCGCCCCGGCGATGTGGTCCTGACTATGAATTCGTTGGCTGTGTTGAGGCCGACAGCCATGAGGCACCAGAAGGAAAGAAGTCTTAAAACGTTGTTCAAGTTCGAGCTTTAGCGGGGGAAGAATTATTGAATTAAGAACACACTGGGCTTGAAGAAGCCCATTAACTCATTGGCTGCCAAAGACGTCTATAGACGTCTTTTATGTTTTTCAATGCGAGTGGCTTTGGGGAACGATCGGCTAAAGTTTTTCCGTAAATATCGGCTTCCAGACAGAGTATGTACTAACAAATTTACCCTCTAGGTGGCAGTGCCACTTTTGATGGGAGATGAGCATAGATTGTAGGCAAATAAAAACAAACGCAATTGTTCGCTATGAGAGAAATGGCGCCGGTGAGGCGCACGTCGAAGAAGAACGGAATAAGGTAGAAACAAATTTTTTTTTCCTGATGAAAGAAGAGAGTCTACTCTTTCTTTTGGTGTGTTCGGTGTTTACATAGTCATAGCACAAACTATTCTGTGGCTCTTGAAAAATCAGTCAAAATGCTCAAAAAACTCTGGAAGTGAGCGACTCTCTGTTCTGAAAATGGCTGGCAGTCAATGAGTTAAGGTATCAAACGGAGTAGGTCAGTACAGTGGTCTAATCTCTTATTTATTCCTCCCCAAAGCGTCTTTTATTCATAGGTAAATGACGTTATCAATGACAGGTCCTGCCTCACAAGGACTGACATGTCGTTTTTTCTCATGTTTTCACGGAGCATTTAGGAAACAGAAAGCTCAACAGAGGTGTCTAAACAAAAGACCGTGGAATGAATCCTAGCCTGAAGGTTATATGATAATAAAAAAAGTAGTGTAAATATTCATCCAACTGCTCGTTGTCTGTTATTTTAATTGATTCAGTCTTTGGCATTCGCAAGTAAGACAGCACCAGACAAATACATTACACATTCAAAAGGAGCCGTAATAGGATTGATCTGTCGAATGAATTGTGCGGTTGATCACTTCGCACATCTAGAGATGCTATATGGGCTATGAGACTCTCCAAAAATCAGCTCTTTCATCCCACTCACTCCTTTTTTGGGTCATGAAAACATCCATCTCCTAATGGCTTGTTCATGTGAATCATCGCACTAGAACCCAATGAAAAAGCGGCGTGATGTATCGTTAGCACAGTGTCAACCAACCAACCAACCAAAGGGCCGGGCAAAGACGTGACCCACTGGCAGGTCAACCTACCAAACCACAGAGTTCAGTGACTCAGAAGGGAGGCCAACCCTAAAGAGCCTGAGTCACCAGTGCCGGGAAGCAGAAAATAACAATCCCGAGGAGAACTGGCAGAAAAACTGGAGAAAAAGCAGATGTTTTGTTTGCGATTAGAACATTCCAGTCAGCACAGATGTGACTGAGCGAGAAAAGATTACGCAACAACTGCGTCTCGTATTTGACTGTTTGAATCCCCGCATTTGGTCTTCTAATTAGCTTTCGCGGAATCCGTTGATGCAATTTTGCCTGTGAAAGGAATCAAAGGATCGTTTTTTTGGGGGGGAAGGCTCGTACTGTATTTCAAAAAGCCAAGTTTGATCACTCCTAGAAGTCTTTGCAATTAAGTTCAAGAGAACTTTGCCTCAGACTTACTGGTATAAGAAATACAAAAGAGAAGCCGCATGGATAATTGCCTTGAGTGTTAGTTTATTACTCCCTGAATGAAAAATTATAGTGTGGCGGAGAAAAATTATTAAGAAGAAATAGGAAGGGAAAAAAGTTTAAATGAATGAAAGTTGGAAGTGTAGTAAAAAAAAGAGGCATGTTGGAAGTCTCCAAGGATCTCCATCTGTACGTTCAGGTGTTGTATCTAAATCTAATTATCTAAATTAAATGACTTTAACAATGTTGTATGCGCCATTAGCAGGTAACGCATTTGAGCAGTCTTGGTAGACAAAGCCAACAGTTGAATATCCACTATGAACGGTCTTCCTTGGTAATATGTCAGCCATTGTACCATCTGTTGTTAACAAGCACAGCACTTCCTCTCCTCTGTCTGCAGTCTCATCCTGCCCGTGTAATGTGACAGTGTATGAAGAGGTTCCTGAGTCGCGTCTCCGAAAAAACACCTAATACATCATTATAAATGATCCCGCTGTGTCCTCTAAATCACACACGTCACATGCCCCCCTGATAGTCAAGAGTCGGACAGAGATTTAGAGTCCTTCCTCTCGGCGCCTTCTTTTTCCCCTTTGCTTTCAATTCCGGTCATCATAATCTTCTCAGGGGTTTGATCTGGGCATTGTTTGCCCCCATGGAAATCCCATACAGCTGCAGTCACTTGCTAACGAATTTCTCTTCGGTTTGGACATTGCTCAAGGTAATAGAACTGCCGGCAAAAAAACACTAAAGCTGATCGAAATCCAAACTGAGGCATGACATTTTCAAATGTCTATTTTATCAGGGAAAATGCTCAGTTGAAAAATCTTTAAAAATAAAGCATAGAATTTGACCAAAGACACACCAAGAGGTTGTCACAGTGTGCATGTCTACCTTCAAAATGTTGAGATGAGTTAAATGACAAGAAAGAGACTCCCAGTCCATGAAAAAATAACAACACAACAGTGGCTAATCAAAACACATGGTTAGCAAACGCGCTGACAAGTGAAAAGGTCTTTGGCATTAATGAGCCGAACGGATTCAAGCTTCGTTTCCTGTAACAGTCCACGGGTTACATAGAGCATTGTGACAACCCCAAAAACCTCACAGGAGTGTTGTGAGCATGTAATTGTGGTGCAAATGACATTTGTGCCAGTTTCAGGGAATGCTTAATATATAAATCTTCCAAATTCCAAAGGATTATGGGTATGCAAGGTTGTTAAAAGGCCTTGAAAGTGTCATTTAGCTACTCTTGATAATATATTTGGCTTTAAAACAGACAAAAATAAGTTGCAGATTTGAAAAGCAGACCATTTTTGTCACCCAGAGAGAGTGGTGATTCTAAGATTTGAGGTGTTAGGGTTGCCTAAGGTGTTTTCTTCTCAAGGCTATACTCGAAATGACAAAGTACTATTCATTTAAGCAAGTGAGGAAGCTTTTATGTGACCTTTCTGTCAAATGTTTCTCTGTGATACACGGAAACCTGGTGAGTTAGAGATGTCAAAGACGCTTTATTTTCAACTGCAGTTACAAGGAGAAGAATCATTTGTAGTGTATTGAGTCTGATGACACGCACGTGAGAATAAAGAAGCCAATCAAAGCTCTGTCAGCGCGCACTTGTATTAATAACACGAACAAGCAGAGATGGAAATCGTTTGTTACTGATCCTGCCCCATTTCAAAGAGCTCATTAGTTTGCGTGAGAGTGAAACTTTACCAAAATAGTAACGATATATTTAGCATCAAACCTTCAGCGGCAGCAACGTGAAAAAGGGTTTATAAAGCTGCCGGCCAGCCATTGTTCTAACCATTAGAAAAAGTTAGGGTGCAAAAGCTGACATTGTTTCAGTATGCAGTCTAAAAAAAAAAAACAGTCATTCCTTCGCTTACCATAAATATTCAAGTCCACTGCAATTACATTAATAATACGTTAGATCATTTAAATTTTAATAGTGAGTGAGAAGGTGAGAGCGGTCATAATTTTGCATACAGTCTCGGGAGAGCTATAAAAGCAAAGAGCAAACATTTTGATTTGATAAACTCGAACAAAGTTAATTCCCTTGAAATCTCACAGTTTCTCCAAAAGCTCCTTAACCTTGATACATTTTTAATGTTTTTGTTCTGATGTACTGGTGAACTGGTGCTCCACATCCTGTTTTTTTACGGTGGCAAAATGTAGAAAATTAGCTCTTTTCAACACTGGGGGGGAAAAAACAGTTCCGTATGACTTCATTCATCATCTTTATTATAAGTATGCTGAAAGACTTGGGGGAACTTACAGGCAGAACAAATAACTTCCTGTGAAACTGAAACAAAGTTAAAGTCACACCATAGTAAACAAACTAGCTTATCTGATATGTGCATTTAGATGTTTTCTTGTCCAAGGCTTTGTAATATTAGGACAAAACTGACTTTTGCGTTTGACCCTGAGTTAGATTAGCACAAAAAAACAAGCCGAATTATTCACAGTTACCTGTAGGAATTAGAACGGTAACACATTAGTTTCCTAAGGCTTTCAATATTATTGAATGGGTCAGCCAAGAACAGCAGTGGTCAGGCTTCTGAATCAGGTTGTGAGCAGATTTAGCATTCAGCTCGGCCAAAAAAACTCGCAAGTTCGCGGCCAAACAGGCTGGCTTGGAGGGCCGGGCTCATTTAGTTGGATTTGCACAGATGTTGGGCTCCCTGAGCGAGACCAAAACTTGGTGTGGGTAGCTGGACAGAAGTTCTTTCTGCCCACTTGAGTTCCCAGCTAGTCGCTCAGGAGAACAAGCATGGGAAGGTCTCCACAATTCTTGAGATTCTTATTGTGGAAGAGCTGGTCGGAATACTTTGGCTCCTGGTCGAATGACCTCCCTGTAGGATTTTGGTTCTCAGGCTCTCACCCGAGCGGACATGAGTCAGCTAATGTCTCCATCAGTTCTGGTTTCATGCGGCTAACTCAGACGGTCAGAATCCGTAACGAATCTTCATCCAGCCTTGCTTTTCTTATCATCTCCACATTAGCCTTTTGGATAATATCTACCTGCATTGTTGATGGTGCCCTGATCATTCAAAGCAGAAATCCTAACACAAAGGATCAACAAGTATTTTTTTTAAATGTTATGTAATTTGTACATCATAATACATGGCAAGGACAAATTGCTCACATTAAAAATGTTATTTTCTTTGCTGAGGGGGATTTAATGTTGAAAATTATTCTTAAAGTGATTCTACTTCTCATCTTGACTCCTATTTGTCGTATTTAAGAGCCGAATTCCTTGTTAAAACAGTTTTCTTCACCCTGAAAGACACTTTGTCAGCGTTAAGTTTTAACCACTAAAAACACCTCATGTCCGTCCCTTTTAGAGTGTCCTGTGAGTTCACCTGAGGTCAGCCTCAACCTGAGTGCTGATTCACACCTGAGAAGGCCAGCCCTTCTATTTCCATGCTTTATAAAACACACACGGGCAGGGGAGCAGAAAATACACTTTGCCTTGCAAATCAGACGTCCCCTGTCTGGGGACATAATGAAGCGGGCGAGATCCTTAAGCCACGGGTCCGGAGCATTTCTCTATCAGGGCTGTGTGTTGTCTGACTCAGCCTAATGTCAACTCAGCCGTTACATTTGTCCAGGCCCTCTAAATCTCCTTAATTCCTTAAGCAGGCTGCAGGAATCGGGCCGAGAGCCCGTGCCAAAGACGGAGCTTTGCTATTCAAAATGCAGCAATCGGAAAATAAAACATTTTTTTTGTAATCCTCCCTTTTTTTTTTTTTTAAAAAAAAAAAAAAAACTCTCTCTTAATAGTCATTCATAACAGGTCACCATCACTGGCCTTAATATTCATCCCGTATCTATGTAGAAATATGCTTTCTGCATGCTAGAATACTTGTCTAAGCCAGGAAAAGTCCATAAGTGAAGAATCATTTAGGAGATTTCAGGGTGAGCAGCTGAGAGACATAATGGCTGTAATAGTATACTAAACCAATTACAGTTATTCCGCTTTATTAAATTATAATATTTCACTTTAATAAGGTATTTTCACAGGGAGGGTCCCACTGTGGCTGCGTTTCCATGGCTACAGTCAGACATCTGGAGCTGAAAAAAATACAGAGTGAAAAATAACACCCACACACACACACACGACACGGCTTCGAGACTTCAAAATAGTTCCCCCTATCAACCGGCAAGCACTTGTCAGGCAGAGAAAACAGAAGTCACACTCGACAAGCCCGCCGTAATATGATTGAGAGCTAAAAGACGATATCTGTATAAACAGTCATTAACACGAGGAGAGAGAAAAAACTGGGAACGATGAGGACAGGAAGGGAAAGGAAGAAGTGGGAGGAGGTCAATGTGAATTACAAGGCCATTGGATTAAAAACAACAATGGATTGGTAAACAAAAACAAACAATAATCAATCTTTTTTTTTATGTTTCCCATGTCAAATAAAGCCTATTGAGGTATTAAGACCAGCAAGGTACCCAACACAAAAATAACAAAATAGCTGATAACAGTATTCATTAACACCTTCTGCTTTTTCACTTTTTTCCTTTATTCACAACATGACAGCGTTGTTCCAAAACAACTGTGCATTGCAATTTGATACCAATTATATCAGACAGTTTGGTTTAGTGGATTTAAACAGTGGGTTTAGTACATTATTAATTTTGGCAAGTGGTCTAAAGGGAGTGTTTGTTTTTGCTATGATCACTGTCCATGCATTTTCATTTTCATATCTAGTTTTGGAAAGTTTTTGTGAATAGTTTTGACGCGGCCAAAAACATTTTTAATTCATAACACCAATTAAGATCAGGTAATGAAGGCCATTTTTCACTTTGACACGTGGCTAAATTAAAAGAACTAGCTTATGTGTTGCCAAATTAAGATTCCAAGGGTCCCCTGAAAGATACAATCGTTTACGGGATAATTTATATTTAATCCATGGAAAAGTACACAAATCTGTGGGGGGAAAAAAAAACAACAGCACTCTGGAAAACTGGAACTGCACTCTGAGCTGTCGAATGGCGGAAAAAAAAAAAAAAACCTTGTTTACCTCCGAGTCAAATCCCGGGAGATGCATCGAAGTAAACGTCAAGTTTGTCCAAAAGACAAATCCAGGAGAGGTGGCATTACGCGGAGCAGCGTCAGCTGAATGAACTTTTTTGCCGTAAAGGTCTGACAAACCGTTATGTGTTTCCCTCCCGGCTGATTTTTCCTTTATTTTTTTATTTATTCATTTTTTTTTGTGGTGGTGCACAAAGAACTTTGTTAACTTTTGATGTGTGTAACAGTTCAAGTTGGAGGGCAGCTCCTAACACGATTCGCATTCAGTGCATCAGCACAGGAGGGGTACAGAACAATGGAATTTTATCCGTGTTGCCTCTCGTACACAAGGCCAATCACTGTAAAGTTTGAGGGGGCCCACTGAATGGCGGGATATAAGTGTCATCAATCTGCCACAGTCTGTGAACTCCTGCTCCGCTGGCAGGGATTCAGGCGGCGAATTAATCAGAGGAACGTTATTGCCAAATTACTGACACGGGTTCAAAGATAAATGTCTCCTGACTGACAGCCTCGAGAGTGATTAATTCCACTCCACTCGGGGTGATTGGCAAGAGACCCAAACTCAGCGTGGCACGTCACCATATAGGGGCCGGGGATCCTCGCACAGGGATCCTCCTGAGACCCAAAGAAAAAAAAGCGTCTTCAAATTTCTTTTTTGTTGTGATTTTCCACGTATTTGGACCTAAAAAAGGAACATTACAATTTCGATTTTTTCAAAAAATATTTTTAATTTTAATTTCATAGCATGTCCACTGTGGAGGACAACAGGACGATTTGCATGGGAAAATAGAACAGGCTTTAGATAATTAAATAATAAAAAGGAAGATGTCTTGAAACGGATATTTACCTAAGAACTCTTAGGAAAAAAGTAAACTTCCCAGCATGCAAACCTATCACATGGCACATCACTGGAAACAGAACACTATAGGGCTTGATAGGGTCACTCCAGATACTTAGGTGGACACAGGTGGACAAAATGTCCACTATAATGGACATAAATGAATGGGCCGGGTCTCAGGAGGATATTGCACTTTTTTGGTGAATCTGGATTACAGTTTTACTGCCCCTCTTCAGACCCCGCTTCCATAGGTTAGCTAAAGAGGTTCTGACCCCAGAGGGGTAAATCCAGAGGCACTTTTTTTTTTTTTTTTTTAAAGGTCTCAATTTGAGCTGATGACAGGGTTGGGTTTCGTGGTCACTGTCCTGTCAGGAGCAATAAGGGAAGAGAGCAGAGAAAAGCCCAAGATTTCCCTCCTTGCAACCGGAGCCCTATATATCTCCTGCAGGCAATAACAAATGATGTTTTCATAGCATGGGGGGGGGGACGGGCCCGCACCTTTGCCTTGGAGATTCACTTTGATATGAGTACCTGGCTGGATATGAATGTGCCTGTACGTGTCGGGCTTCCCGTTCGACACCGTGCTGAAAACGTTACGAGGAGCAAAAGAAACAACAGAAAAAAAATTGTTTGTCATCATCACCTGTTCGCGTTGAAATATGCTTTCCCCGGGCCCCATCTGTCTCGATATCGGTCCCACGGGGAGAAACGAGATCAATCAAATTCATTATCTGGCTTCGGCGCTCATCAGATTTTACCGCTGCGGCGGGGCCTGGTGTTGTCATAGAAACAGCAGCAAAAAGAGAAAGGTTAAACTGTTGGTGAACTTGATCGGGTGTGTGGAGCACAGAGAGAGTCGTCGTGATGAAAAACATCCACGGATTCGGAGACGGAGGGCTTAAAAAGAGTAGCGCTTCCAAACGAATGTGTGCTCACGCTTGCTTGCTAGCTCTCCTCCTCCATATCAAAAGGAGGGGAAACGGTGAGGAGACAGTATTGAGTCGGTGCAGTATAAGAGATTTAGCCCCATTCCGGCACAGTAATACAACCCGATGACAAAAAAATGTGTTTTCAAAGCGGAGATTTGGTTTGTATATGCAGCACAATGAGGCCGTCTAATCTTCCCATCTCTCAGATCTGAACGCGCTCACCTGCAGAAAAGCAGAGCTGTGATGTCTCCTCACTTGAGAAGACACAGTCCTCACAGACGCATTCACACCACCCGGGATAACATACCGAGCACAGATCTTTGCAGAGGGAATATGTTGCACCTATCTTGGTAAAATACCTTCTCCATTATGACTCTGTTCTGATGTATTTTTTCTTTTTTCAAATGGGAATGACCCACAGAACTAATATGTCCCATCAGGGCTTCTTCTGAATTAAAATGCACTATAATAGCATTTCTTAGAAAGTGTGAGAAGTGTCATCTGTTGCCAGATGTTTTAGACATAGTGAGCTGTATGACTAAAATCCAGAGTTGAATTAAAAACCACAACATTTTGGGGATGCACGGAGAGGTGAATGCATTCTTTTCCACTCAAAATGAACATTTGATTTGTGTCTCCACACATATGGATATTGTTACAATAAAGGCTATCCAGACACAAAACAAACACAGAAAATCTAAATCTCCAGGTTTGCTTACATGTGAAATAGTAATGAGAATTCTTTCCAACAAGAACACTCCCCTTCATTCTGCTACTGCTCAGATACACAAAAGACTGCCCTGCAAATGTAAAAATGATATTTGATTTCATTTGTATTCTTTGAAGATGCATTTAGTCTGATTTTCTTCCCATTTCTGTTTAGTTATAGATTTAAAAAAAAGAAATACAGCTAATTCATACAGTGACAGGATACAATATTAGATTTTGTTTGATAAGTTTAGCTTAACATATAAAAACCCATTTCATTCAGAAGAATCAACTACTTAGTTAAGTTTTTTGGGAGTGGGTGGGGAGGGCAAATGATAAGGGAATTATTCCAAAGTTGCTTAACAGGCTGAGTAAACTTTCATAGAGGTCAAAGGACTTTACAGACACCCGTGCATCTACGTGTCCACAACCTCCCAAACAAGCAACACATTAAGCGGTGTCTGAATGCATTTGCCTCATTTTGCAGAAGGAGAGGTGCAATTCCCCAGGAAACCTCTCAGCAGGACATGTGTCGAAGCCATACGGCCCGCTCACACCTCTGAGGGTTTTTTCTCCACAGACACACGGCCAAGAACAGAGGCATTTACTGCCAGTGCGACTTATAATCATATTCAAAGAGAAAAACAGTGTCGGTCTGGATCGTTTAACATGTCACAAGCAACATTTTAATGAACTGATAGAAAACGAAAGAATGACTGAATAGCAGTGTTCATGACATGCCGGCAAGAATATGGGGAAATATTCCAATTTTGTCAAGGTTACGTATAAATCTTAACATTATATCAGGCCAAAATCTCTATTTAAACATTGGATATAAACTCTAATGAAAGGGCATGGACTCTGTTACTGAGACAGCCCATTTTCTAAACGGCTGTGCTTTAAAATGAGCTTCGGGAGCTTTACATGGAGGCAAACATGGTGCCTCGAGAGGAGATGAGGCAAACAAAATCAAAGCATGGATTAAGGGTGGGAAGAAAGCCTAATAGTGGTAGATTATAATGGCATTACAACCTGGTGAAGCTCAAGTACCCACGGCGGGCTCGAGGTGGCTGTGGGATGCTGGGACTGACACTCAGCATCTGAGTCATGCAGATGGAGGCAGAATCATCGGGCTGTGAGGAGAAAAGATCTTCGTTCCGGTGAGTCATCTCCTCTGGATTTTAACCTTTGTCAGGAGGATTTTCAAACTGGCCACAGTTTGAACCAGTGGCTGAGTACCCACATGGAATTCCTGTTGTTTTCTGGTCATTCATTACAACCCCAAGACTCTGTAATGAAAAATGTTTCCAGCGTGTTCCTGTTAAGTGTAGTGCAAGTGTTTCAGTCGCCCACCAACATTCCTGTCTTAATGTGATTATGAGAACATTATGATTAAGACATGGGTCATAAGAACACATTAATCTGGTAATGATATTTATGTTAAGGTCATATGGAGATGATTAATTCTGAAATTACTACATGCACTATTAGTCATGTTGGAGGCTGCAGACCAGAGGAAATTGTTCTCAGTTACAACACCGGCCAGGTATGTTTGGAGTTATCCAATATTTTGTCTATATTATAAAGGGAGCTGAGTTTTGTCAAAAAAATTGAACAAAATGGTCATTATGTATTTATTACTGTGATAGATTAACAATAAGGACAGATTTGTATGACAGTCACTGCAACAATAACGTATATACATTTTTAAAGAAGTAGCTTGAAACTTTTTCCATTGTAATTTGTAAGATTCAATGTAGAGAAGGTCTGCAGGAAGTGCTTTAAGAGAGGAAGCACTTACACATACCCCTCTAATAAAATCAACCAGATCAATAAACCACTCCCGATATGGCTAACTACTAAATAACATCTTCAATTATGTGTACGGTCGTATGTTAGTCAGGTCAAAGTCCAGAGTCATCCCAAGCAGGTGTTCAAAACTAGATTTTCAAGTTTTTCTCTCCACTGTTTTTATTTCTCCACCTCAAGTACTTTGAAACATTTGAACTTTTGTGATGGATTTCGTAGATGGGACTTTACAGTTTGCCGTAGGTTCACCGTAAGAAAGATCAGGCCATACCAAACCCGAAATACTTCTTCTTAAATCAGCTTTAAAAAATGTGCTCCACCGGCAAACCCTTAGCCACAAGCATCATATTCACCTCTGATAACAGCCTGCAAAGTGCTTGAGGGTACGGCCCCCATCTACTTGAATACTCTTGCAAAGGCTTGGGTCACAACTGGGTCAGATAATCAAAGGATTGGCGTCTAGCAGTGCCTATACCACGCTTACGACTACCCAGTCTCTTCGAGGGTGGAACAACCTACCAAGAGCTGCAAGAACAAGGGCCTCCCCGTCTGTCTTCAAGAAACAGATCTTCTCAGAGCATCTCCTACCCTAACTCTTACCCTGTACCTCCCTACCCCCTCTACTACTCTTTCTGTACTTCCCTCTGTCTCTACGCTGTCACTAGTGTTACTTCTAACAGAAGCTGACTGGTGATTTCCCTTCCAACGTTAGCTTTGATGTTAACTGCAATGTATCTGCATTGTGAGTCACTGTGGATAAAAGCTTCTGCTGAATGCATAAGTATGAAAGTTTGGAATAAATTCCAGAGAAAAACTCCATTGTTGTTTTTACTCAATGTTAGCATTGGAATTAGGGAAGCTGCGTGATTCATTGGGAGCGTGTGCAGCGGTTCGTGCTTCTTTTAACAATGTCTCCAACAAAAGATGGCAAAAAGAGATACCAACCATCTTTAACCTAGCTTAGTTAAAGCCTAGTTATTGTTCTGTCACTGTGATTATGCAAAGCCTGATAGTAAGAATGCTACAAATGAAGACCAACAATCTTTTTGATTAAGAAAAGCTTTCGGCATAATTATTGGCTTTTTGAGAAAGAGCTTCCCAGTGACAGAAACACCTCTAATTCTGGCTTGACTGATTCTTCAGTAACACGTGGAAAAACCGCTTTTGCAGCTGCCACTGCTGACTGTGGTTAACACCGAAAACCTCGGCCCTAAGCTGCTACCACAGGAAGCTTCTAGGATATGCAAAAGGTGAATTTAAATGATTTGGCTTTAAGACCCCTGCTGGGGCAGGGTGATGACAGCTTTCTGTGTCAGGAGCTGTAGTTGATCTGTCCGGGCTGAGGAATTACTATTCAAAAGCAAGATACAAAAGTCGTATGACCTGACTGAACGTGAGCGTATTTTATCAGCCTGTTCTGAGACAAACTTGAGCTCTTTGTCATGCTTTTTGGCCCTTCCTAAGCGGTTGTCGTGAAGCTAATTGCCGTCCTTCTGCAGAAGGCTGCTCTTTATAGGAACTGGTGTTGAGATGCTCAATGGCCGTGAAGGTTGATTGGTCTGCAGTTATGTTTAGGTAGGAGTCTAAATGAAACCAGCTAGACCCCCAGGGTCCATACATAACCACCGATCTTTTTCTGGTACATGTTTGGCCATTGCTGCTGTAGCATCATTGTGAGCTCCCTAGTTTTGTGTGGGCAATTGTAAATCCTTTAAAACTCTATGACGAGCATGACAAATCTGCCGATTCCTTTTTTGAACCGGAGTCATCATTGCGTTCTCAACTGACCGACATACTGCGCGATTAAAAATCTGAGCTTGTTCGCCATTTCCGTAAGAAATGCTAAATAAAGTTTTGTTTTTTCTCAAGCAAAGACAACTGAAGTTCAGATTGCGGCTTTGTAGTAGATTAATGAAAACACCCAGCGACCGCTGTAATTAAAAGAGCTGTGAAAAACTAATTGTGATTGACTACCAGTGTAGAGCACGCAAACAGTCCCAGTTCACCTTAGTCGGTCCACTCTCCGGCAGCAGCTGTTATTTGTTTAGTCTGCCTGATGTTGACCTAAGCATTTCCAGAAGCTGGATAGTGGTGACATGCACCGAGTTCTATTGCCAAGCTTTCCCATCCAAGTCAATTTCACAGCTCGGCTGTAGTGAGTTTTTCCTATTTCGTCTCTTTCAAACTCAATTTAAAAGAGTTCTGGGCGACAGCATTGGCCGCACTGTTGGTCAATCACATTTTCTCATTAATTTAAAGCCACCGTAGATGCCTTCTGATTACGACATGAATAATGAATAGGTCCGTTAGTCGCCCTGTGGTGGGAGAGGCCCTGTTTAATCCGCTGTCTATCCAAGCGTATTAAGGTAACAGCTTCTTCGGGGCTTAAAAAAGAAAAACATTCTCGGACATATGACGTTGTTGTTGTAGTCTTAATAAACAACCAGCCAGGCTGTATTGAGGTGGGACATTCCAACAACCTCTCAGAATAGAAATGCCCACATGAAACTGTGAAACAGTGTTATTTAGGAGTTGATAGACTTCTTAAATGAGATTTTTTTAAATCACGTTTGATGTGATAGTTCATCAGATCGATGGACTCTTTCCACATTTCGGAGTGGTTGCTCCTCCATCTGTTTCTTAGATCAAAGCCTTGGTACAAGAGAGAAATAATGACACCTTCTCTCAGTGGTTATTGGAAGAAAAAAAAAAGTTTTAAATTAAATTGGGTTGATGAGAGGACGGATGAAGTTACATTTTGATGCATCGGTCAATTCGGTTCGAGAGATCTTGAATTACGGAGATCACAGATGTTTGATCAGTTATCTCAATTCAGCGGGGTTCTCCTGATTACCGTGGCATTCATGCTACATATGAATGCCACAATTAATAATTCAATATCTTGTCTATCTCAATTAAGGACCTCCCTCTGGCCTGGTCTCATATCCTGTTTGTACATATAATGCTTTTTCCAGGACTGTCAAGGTGTTATGTCTCCACCTAAAGGTAACCTGAGGAACTGAGGGGGGAGCCTGTGTGAGAGAGCGTGTGTGTGTGTGTGTGTGTGTGTGTGTGTGTGTGTGTGTGTGTGTGTGTGTGTGTGTGTGTGTGTGTGTCCCACATGACAAAATGCTGAACTGATAAGCAGGATAATCATATGAACGCACCAAGTAGCATTTAAATCTCGGCCAAGATCCGCGTCTCAATTAATGACACATTAGGTACAAGTGAATGTGATTAGGCTTGCAAATTTAGCTTAATCCTGGCAAGATAATGGATTTACCAAATTACAGCCTCGGATGTATATAGTTTTGGAGGGAGAGAGAGAGAAAAGAAAAAGCCATTTTCCGAAAAATACCATAAATCACAAGCTTAGTTTATTTTTATTTAGCAGTTACACAATAAAACTGGATAATAAAATTTCATAAACCCAACTTAAATATATACAACAAATGTGCAAATTGTACATGAGTCCAAGGGGTTTTAAAGAGGCCATCAAATTTGAAAGAAATAAGGGGGAACTTCACATGAAATCTGACAGCTTTTGCTTCACCTTCTCCTCAATGTTTGCGTAGTATTTCATCTGGGCCAGAAGTGCTTTGGCAGCCTGAAGCTCTCCTGGTAAGAAATGGAAAGGGATGCAACAGAATATTGAATCGGTGACTCACTCGGTGGCTTAAAAAGAAATCCACAGCATACGTTACAAAAAACAAATAAAAAGGAACGAGTGGGCGGAATACACAATGTTTTTCTGAGAGACACCTGAACATGATACCTTTGCGAAGGGCAGCATCTATCTGCTCCGTCAGTTCTGCCAGTTTCCCTGCAGGGGCGGAGAAGACAGGCTCCAGTTCTGCACGTGTGAACAGGGCACGGCACATGCGCTACGCTGCTTTTTATTCCAAGAAACTCGACGGCCCACTGCTCGATTTGGAGCAGTTCAAATGTTAGGGTTTACAGGAAGTCAAACGTTTCATGTGCATGTGAGATTTTTAAACCTGGAAGACAATTACGACCATTATGAAAGCTGTAGGGGCCACTAAGCAAAAGATTCTTACATAAGCATATCCCATGATAATTACAATTACTTGGCAAGAGAGCAGGATGTTTTACTCTTTATTCAGAATCTTTTAAAACGTATTCTTCCTTGTGGATGCAGTGACAACGATTTCTTAAAATGTTCCTCAGCCCAGTCAGTCACATTTTCTTTAAATGGAGATCCAAACATGCCGTTGCTTTCTGTGCTTCTTCGCGATCAATAATCGGCATTAACGCAGGGCGACATTTAGACGGCCGTTTACCTTTTGCGTCCGAGCCGATCTTATTGGCTTCTTCTGGAGTCCGGGCCTCATCGAGGGCTTCATTGATCTCCATCAGCTCCATCAGAAAGCCCGGGTCGGCTCCAGAGTCGGTGCCCTCTTCCAGGCGCATCCCCTCGAGTTCCAGCTGGAAAAAAAAAAAAAAAAAAACTCTGGCGCTCTTTTTAACGCCCTCCTGATTGCCGGGCCCAGTCGGACGCACAGTGGAAGAGACTTACCATGTACAGACCTCGACTCAAAGGCTTTAGCAGGGTCCTGTACGCTTTGTTCACCAGAGCTGATTGGCTTTCAGAAAACTCGCGCTCTTTCTGCAAAACACAAGTCAGCTTAATTATTGAAGGCCACTTAAAATAAAGCATTGTTCCAGTTTGTATCGTCGCAGCGTCTTTAATAGGTAACCTGCGAGGTATTCTTACATCTCGCCGTCCTGATCCAGGCCCCCTGTCAAAACCTGACGCCGGCAATTACTCGGGTGACATACAGCCACTCTCTGGCGGCGTGGCTCTGACATGACAGGCGGGCGGAACTCAGGACAGGGAGGAAAAATGTCTCGGAAACGGCTGACAGATCTCGGAACATTTCGCAGCTACCGGTGAAAATCAATAGCCCCGCGTTCTGGCCCACCAGCCTGTCGTGTGAAGCCGTTTTCTGTGATATCGCCAAGAGCGAGCGGTTGCCTTTTACCCATGTATCTGTAATGAGCTCTTTATGTATGATGAAGATCCTCAGAGTCGGATGATGCTTAATTAATTGGGGGAAAAAAACAACAACAAACGAGCCGGGACAAATCTGAACTCCCCCTGCACATGTTCTGCTGGATCTGAACCCCGCTTTGGGGAATTCCGGCGGCTGTGCCTGTGGAGTCCCACTCTGACGCGTCTCAGTCGTGCGTTTGAAAAAGAAAAAAAAAATCAAGAGTTCTCTCTCTGTTTTTACACATTCCAACTATAAATATGCTGACGCGGCACTGCGTTAAGCAGTTTCTGATGTCACAGAGGCCTGCTGCTAAACACTCCCCTCCTAAACACATGTCTTCCTTTGAACATTTAAAATTAGGTCAAAATGTGCTGCACACGTAAGCCCAGAATCTTTAGAACTATTGTGATTGTCATCGTGATGTAACGGAGAAATGGAAAGTAGAAGAAGAAGAAGTTTAGAACTTTTCATCTTCTAAGTAGCTCTCTTTCCTTAAAGATACTTTATATATTCCAAGGGGACAAAACACAACAAAAGATACTAGATGGAAAAAAAATCTAAACTTCCCTGGCTATGAATTGATAGAAGGGTTAGGCACTGTATTTCTTTTTTCTTCTTACAATGCAAATAGATCCAAAAGCCTCCTCTGACCCTTGACCTTTTACTATAGGCCGGTCCCGGCTCACATCCCCTTTCCTACCGCAGATTTCTGGCTGAAGTTGTCCGGATGCAGAGACCGCTGGAGCTGCAGATATTTTCTCTGCAGTTTTTGTGCATCCAGTGTGAACGTGTAGTCACTGCACACACACACACACACACACAGACACACATACACACAAAAAGAAGAGGCAAAACAAAGTGAAACGGGATGTTGTTTTTTTTTCAAAGTGTGTATGGATGATGATATGACATGGTCATCATGATGGGATGCGGTGGAGGATGTGGCACTCACCAGTCCATAATTGTGAAGAAGGATGTCCCCTCCTGGGGGGGTTGGATGGCTTTGCATGAGTTGCAGAAGAATGTCGGCCTTTTGTCAATAAGTTGCTGACAGTTCCAGCAGTTCAGTGTGACTGGACTGGTGCTGCAGCTCCTGGCTAAAATGGCTTTACCGGCGTGGGAAAGTGGGCCCTTTTCTGTTCCCAGCCCCGCGTAGTTCACGGGGCTGTTCAGGGTGTCCTTCTTGTGGAAGCTGTGTGCTGAACATGTAACAGCCTTGAGATCCGGGAGCCCATTCCTCGTCAGCCAGTGTGGCCGCAGGACGGTCCGGGAACAGCGTGAGATCCGTAGAGAGCAGCCCGGAAACATGGTTTCAACTCAGAGTATCTGTTTATTGCAGTTCAGAGGTATATAACACCCCTACTGATCCAAAAAGTACATCTCCCTTCCTGTGAAGCACTGGAGGAATGAGTCTTCTTCTACGTTTTGAATAAAAAAAGCACACTGCCCCCGCTCGGCCGGGTGATGTAAACAAAGAGTCACCCTCGAGAGAGCTGGGATGAAAAAAACATTAGCCGGTTAGCTTATCTGCTAGCAAGAGCAAACACAATGTTAACAGCCGCCGGTATTAAAACAATGCTTCGTTTGAGCGCAGCACAACATACGAAGTAAGTCCAAGGCCGTTAGCTTTATTTCTCCTTGACGCTCGTGTTAATTTCACCAAGTGCGGCGTTAGCTTGAATACAAACTTCAGATGCTCACGCGAGCCCGTGGTCAACACGGAGCTGTTTTAGGCTAACGGCTAACGACGCAATAGCATAGTTTGCTAACGTCTTTTCACAGTTAAATATGCCTGTGTCTGTGCTCGTTGCCGACAATTATCCTAAATTAGGCTTATCGACGATTGTTTAATCGGATAGTAGCATGCTTCCCCAAAGTTAGAGTAACTCATTATCTAACGGGGTGATGACAAAAAAAAGTACCCCGGCTTTAACTTTCTGTTGAGTCGCTGACTTGCTTATTTAGCAGGATGACAAAGACATATTTCGCTGCCATTTATAACATTTTGTTGAACGAAATTTGGGGTTCTCTGTGCCTCTAACGACCACAGAATGAGTAAAATTGAAAAGAATTAGTGAGAAGGAATTGTGCCAGCAGATAGCTGTCTGCATTTGCCCGATAGGAGCATGCCATATTCGGGTAAGCTACGAGTGTCAGCACGAGCCACGTTCTCATCTCCTTAATCTCATTTTCAGATCTCTCGTTCAGCTGCCTGGCGATGAAGAGGGCAATATTCCATGAAGAGCGTTGCTTGCACGGGGGGTGGCTGGTCCACCGGGGACATCACCGGGGCTGGAGCACAGATAACGCCTTCAAGCTGGCCTCTTTATCTCACTGGGTGGACCTGGTGCCGCTACATCATCATCTCCCCATCCAGACTTCCCCGTCTGTCATGTCGTTAGGTGCGTAAAAGTTCCTCAGAACCGGGGCCAGCGTCTGTGTGCTCGCTTGGCCGGGGATCAGACCAGACGTCTGGACTCCTTGACTTTACAGTTTCCTTACAAAGTGGCGTCTGAGACCACTGCCAAGCTCTCGGTTCTCTCGATTGTGTGTGTGTTTTGGGAGTGCAAAAGGTGAAGGCAGACTATTCCAGAGAGACACTGGTAGGAGACAGAAGCATCTGTAAGGTAAACAGGATCTTCTCCTGAAGGCCGAGGGAGGTGCTTCTCAAGGCCCCCACAGACAATACTCTGGGTATTATTAACGGAAATGGCTAAGAATAGAGAGCAAGGGAGCAAGGTGGCTCCTCTGGCGCTCGTGTTGTTTGGTTTAGACAGGCCAAAACGGAACATCATCTTTAGAAGAGTGACTTCTCTAAGCTTACATGCAGGGTGTGGTGCAGTCAAACAAGGCAAGAGGTTGATCTGACGGGCTGGAACTGGCTCTCGCTGCGGTGGAGGTAAAGCAGAGTAGCTGAGAATCGCTCCTGACTGGTTATGAATGGCGTCGTTGTGCTTTACAGTTTGGATTTGTAAGTAAAACCCCTTTTGCAAGGAGGGCATTTTTTGCCTTTTGTTTTGCCTGCTGGTTTACCTTTGTTTTTTTGTTTTTATTGGACATATTTCAGGCTAGCAAGTCATGTGTTTACTAGATTTACATGTAGAAGATTTATCCATGGATGGGGTAAGGTCATAACTTTTATTTTTTGTCTCAAAGATTTGCATCATTAGCCCTTGGCCTGGAACACTTGAAAACTCTCCAGTTCTGCTTTAGTTTATGTTGTTTCACTTGTTTATGTTGTTCATTACTGGATAACTAGTTGTCTTTTTAAGGTTAGGGTTACTATGACATAAATACTGAAGCTGGCAATGAATAAGCAGTTTCAATAACATTTTGTTTGTCTTAATCGTCTGTTATAATTCAAGTATGAGTACATTTTCATGTACACCTTAAAGCAGGATTAGAAATAGTCTAGAAAAACAGGGTTAATGAGAATATTTTATTTAATTGCACAATTAGTAAAAAACAAAAGTTGCACAGTCAGATTTGAATTAATTATCTGCAAAAAACTTAGGCATATCTAGTTTTTAGGCTTCCCATTTTCATTTTCTTAAGACCAACATGCGTCAACAGCAGTGCTGCTGGTTGGGGATTGCTATGATCACAATAGAGTTTAATCCAAATTCAACTGATAAGAAGGTAAGAGGCTCAGGATAAGCAGTCGTTGGCAATAATTTCCCAGTCAAGTGTCACTTAACCAAAGAAGCTCATTAATTTTCTGTACATACTCTTATTTTATAAGTTGTCAACCCAGTTCGCCAACATCCAAAAGCAAGTTTTGGGATGTCCCTCAACAAACCTGGAGAAATATTCCTGAAAACTGCTTAACTCAAGAGAACTCACATTGTGTTTTAGAATAAAGGTGCTCACAACAAATATTGATTTTCAGGATTGTTAGAATTACAAAAAACTGTACTTGTAATCTCTCCACCCATGTTTTCAAGTATTTCAGGAAAACAATTCCCTTCTCTTTAAGAGCAAGATAAATTGTACCTATCTAATGTCTTTTAAATCAGTGAAATGGTTCTCCATCCTTATGGTCAAACAGTGAATTAGTTTTGTACCTATTTTCTGTTACTATTGACCGCTTTCAAATGAACCACCTGGACTAATCTAACATATGACCTTTGTGGTTTGCATTTCTGTGCTTGTACTGCGGTTTAGACTTTTCTTTTCTTACAAAGCTTGTTTTGTGTGTTATCATCTTTTGTCATTATGATCTACTTTTCTTTTCTTTTCTTCAGGTAAGCCATGATCCCGATCACTGATCTGCGGTACTTTGTGGATACACAGCCAGCATACCGCATCTTAAAACCATGGTGGGATGTCTTCACCGACTACATTTCCATTGTAATGCTCATGATTTCAGTCTTTGGGGGGACACTGCAGGTCACCCAGGACAAGATGATCTGCCTGCCATGCAAATGGGTTGTCAATGAGACCTGCAGGAAAAATTTCAGCGCCGCCTTTTCTAAATCATTTTTCCTGGAGCCCAAAGGGATTCAGTATGACCTGGACCGCCACCAGTACAACTACGTTGATGCAGAGTGCTACGAAAATAGCTTGCACTGGTTTGCCAAGTATTTTCCCTACCTAGTGTTACTCCATACCCTCGTTTTTCTAGCTTGCAGTAACTTTTGGTTTAAGTTCCCCCGTACTAGCTCCAAACTAGAGCACTTTGTGTCCATTTTGCTGAAATGCTTCGACTCCCCTTGGACAACCAGGGCACTGTCGGAGACAGTGGTGGAAGAAAGCGATCCAAAACCAATGAAAATGAATGGCTCCATGGACCACAAGGAGTCCGTCATAAGCGAGGATGTTGAGGCGAATGTTCCAATGCTCCAAAGGACAAAGACGCGCTTCGAGCAGGGCATTGTCGATCGAACGGAAACGGGAGTTTTGGACAAGAAGGAAGGGGAGCAGGCCAAGGCGCTGTTTGAAAAAGTGAAAAAGTTTCGTATCCACGTAGAAGAAGGAGACATTGTGTACAGACTGTACATCCGTCAGACCATTATCAAAGTTATCAAGTTCATTTTCATAATCTGCTACACAGGGTATTACGTGCACAATATCAAGTTCAGCGTGGACTGTTCTGTGAATATAGAGAGCCTGACTGGCTACAGCGTGTACCGCTGTGCGCATCCACTGGCGACGCTTTTTAAAATCTTAGCATGTTTCTACATTAGCTTAGTGGTAGTTTACGGGTTGATCTGCATGTACACGCTATGCTGGATGCTTCGGCGTTCCCTGAAGAAGTACTCCTTTGAATCGATTCGGGAAGAGAGCAGTTACAGCGACATCCCCGATGTGAAGAACGACTTTGCGTTTATGTTACACATGATAGATCAGTATGATCCTCTGTACTCCAAACGCTTTGCCGTGTTCCTCTCAGAGGTCAGCGAAAACAAGCTGAGGCAGCTCAACCTCAACAATGAGTGGACGCTCGACAAGCTCAGGCAGAGGATAACTAAGAACTCTCAGGAGAAGCTGGAGTTGCACCTTTTCATGCTGAGTGGTATTCCAGATACAGTATTTGATCTGATGGAGTTGGAGGTCTTAAAGCTGGAGCTCATCCCAGACATCACCATTCCGCCAATCATTGCCCAGTTGGTCAACCTACGAGAAATGTGGCTGTATCACACCCCAGCTAAAATCGAAGCTCCAGCCTTGGCGTTCTTGCGCGAAAACCTGAAGTCTCTGCACATCAAGTTCACTGACATCAAAGAAATCCCTTTATGGATCTACAGCTTGAAGAACCTCAGCGAGCTCCACCTGACAGGGAACCTCAGCGCTGACAACAACCGTTACATTGTCATCGACGGGCTCAGGGAGCTAAAGAGGCTCAAGGTTCTTCGTCTGAAAAGCAATCTCACCAAACTACCTCAGGTGGTGACGGACGTTGGCCTGCACCTGCAGAAGCTCTCCATCAACAATGAAGGCACCAAGCTGATGGTGCTCAACAGCCTGAAGAAGATGGTGAATCTAACCGAGCTGGAGCTGATTCGCTGCGATCTGGAGCGCATACCGCACTCGATCTTCAGCCTGCACAACCTGCAGGAGATCGATCTAAAGGACAACAACCTGAAGACCATCGAAGAGATCATCAGCTTCCAGCACCTTCATCGGCTGGTCTGCCTGAAGCTGTGGTACAACCAGATCGCCTACATTCCCATTCAGATCGGCACCCTGACCAACCTCGAAAAGCTCTACCTGAACAGAAACAAAATCGAAAAGATCCCTAGCCAATTGTTCTATTGCCGCAAGCTGCGTTTCTTGGACCTGAGCCACAACAACCTAACCTATATCCCGGTAGACATCGGCTTCCTCCAGAATCTCCAGTACCTGGCAGTGACTGCCAACAGAGTGGGTATTTTAATCTCTACCATCCCAATATATTCACTCGTATCTATTTGGCCTTGTATACAGCTAGAAATTAATACATTCTTTATGTTCTCTCTCTGTTTTGTTTGTTTTTTTCTATCACAACAATCGACGCCTTTAAAATAAAGATTGAAAGCCTTCCAAACGAACTGTTCCAGTGCAAGAAGCTCCGCACCTTAAACTTGGGCAACAATTGCCTGCAGTCTCTGCCCTCCCGTTTTGGAGAGCTGACGGCTCTGACGCAGTTAGAGCTGCGGGGGAACCGCCTGGAGTGTCTACCCGTGGAGCTGGGGGAGTGCCGGCAGCTCAAGAGAACCAGCCTCGTGGTGGAAGAGGACCTCTTCAACACCCTTCCCACCGAGGTCAAGGAGCAGCTGTGGAAAGCCGACAAAGAGCAAGCTTGAAGGGGTTTGTGAGTAAAAAGAAAAAATGGATAGAGACCAACTCGATCTAGGAACGGAGAGGGTGCCCGTGCTGTTGCAAAGCCGTGCAGAGGCGGGTTGTGGCGTTGCTGCGGTGTTGACAATAAGGCTGGGTATCTGGAGAAAGTGCCACTGTGACAGAACCAAAAAGACGCCTCTGGCAGCTTCCCCCGTTGTTTGCTTAGTCCAGTTAGGATTTTGTTGTTGCGTTTGTTGTTTTTTGTTTGGTTTTTCGTTCCTTTAAAAACAACATCTCAGGCCAGTGGCGACATTTCCAGCAGATATGTAGCAGTGCTATAGTGATCAGGATTCGGTTCTTTCGCTCCAGTCTTACGGCGCGCGGGGTCAAAGCGCTGTTGGGTAACTTTAGTTTAAAACAAAAACAACCGCTCATCGGGCTTATGTTTGGTAATACACAAGGAGTGAAGAATGGATGGTTTAAATGAACAAAACTAATCTGACTTGGTCATCAACCACAGACAGTTAACAGTCTTCTTCATAAAGTTGGCAGTCTTTTAGGTGTTGACCCAAATGAACAGAGAATGAAAAGTTAATGTCACATGTCGGTTTGCGTAGATGAAGTTTTTGGGCCAATTTGGAAGAAGAGGGCTGCTTAAGTTGGAAGTGCTATAGCCAAAAAGAACTAAGAGCAGTGTCAAGTTTAACCTGGGCAGCAACTCAACATGCGATTCTTAAAAGAAGGCAGGGCTTTGGCAGAGATGACGGGCTGCTGACCTCATTCCGGAGAAAAGGTTATGCGTTTTGACTCAGGGTAGTGGACCAACATTATAAATGAATTAGTAAAGCTTTCCATCAGGATACCCAACCCTTACTGCTGGTATGCTTTTTAGTTGGAACTGACAATGTCCCTTTTTTTTCTCTAAAGGGCCAGCGCTGTATTGCAGTGTTGTTTTTGGGGGGTTTGTATGCCATCATTTGCACAGAGGAAAAACCACAAATCTGGGGAAAATTACATGTAGCTTTGAGATATGTCTACATCAAAAGTTTTTCTTTTTGTTTTGTTTTCTTTCTTTTTCTTTTTACGAGGGATAAAAACACTACTGACTTGAGAGTGGGACCTCTGAATAGAAGTGATAGGTGTGAGCAAAATGGGACTTGGATAGCTGAGCGTTGCTGTTGACGAATTACACGTGATGTCTATAAATCTGTTATCAAAGCCCCAGCATGGTGTTTGTTCTAATTAATTACAAAAAGATAAAATTCTGTTTATACCTGCCTGTAAATCATGCTGGGGGGCAGCCGTTTTTTTTCCCTTACCGAGATAAACCCGTGTTCAATTAACATGTCCGAAATTTGGGTCGACGTGTCGTTTTGGTTGACTATTTTTACTGAAGAAAAAGGCCATTTCAGAAATATGAACTCATTTTTTAATTTATTTAAAGAATATAAATGACATTCCATGTAATGAAAAGAGAGGCAGGAAGCAATATAAGAAAAGGTATTATGAGGAATAAGCTCATTCGGGGATTAACTTTTTCTTTGTTTTGTTTTTTAAAAGACATTCTGAGTTTAGTTGCCTTAACATTTAAATCTGTGTTATTTATTGTACTCTTAACATCTCTGGATGCAGTTACTTTTCCTTTAATCTGCACTTAACAAAAGAGCCCCAAACGTTGGGCACTGGGAGGTGGGGGCTTGTTTTTAGGGCTAACCCTGCACAACAGGGTTAGGGCACAAGTCACCACGATTTAGAAAAGTAATTGTTACACAGTAGATATGTTTAATGTATCAAAGGGAGAAATCTTAACCCCCCCCCCCCCCCCCCCCGATCTGTTTTTGTTTTTCGTGTGTGACTTTATTTGAGCAAAAGCTGATCGACTGCAGGTTTCACTCCCTTTTGCACAGTTGTCGTGTACAGCTGACTGATAGGTAGCATGTCCAGTTTTTTAGTTCATGATACAGATTCTTTAAGGGAATGGAAGCTATTTAATTTTCTTTGTTGGTTTTATTTGTGTGTGTGTGTGTGTTTTACCGCCAGTTGCATCCCCTGCAGAGAGCTGTTCTTGCCAAGCTAGGGGATTTTAAAAAAGCAAAAAAAATGTGATTGCTTTGTCTTTCTTTTTTTATCTAAAATGCTAAAATGTTATCTTAAGTCTCTATTTTTTAGACTGGACCTAACGTAGCAGGACCTTAGCGCCAACCTACCAGGCTGTTTCAAATTTGACTTTTGAGTCTCATAGATGAGACTTTTTTCCCCCTTTTTTTGCGTGTCTATTTGTGTGTTTGTGCATTTTTGTGTTTTTTTTTCTGTCATTTGTAAAAAAAAAAAAAGAAAAGAAAAAAAAATCTGGGCTTTATGTTTTTCCTCAGAGAGAAAAGTGATGCTATGAAGGACGGATCAAAGCACATACAGCAGCACAACGTACACCAGAGTCTCTTCTGTTTTTACCCTGAGAAAATGTTTTTAATGACCCCCCAGCGAACCTGGACCGTAGCAATATAAAGTATTGTAACTTGATTGAGGAGCATAGAAGTAATTGAAGCCATGTCTGTGTGTTTCCACAGACATGTTTAACAGCTCTATTGTGCAATATTGCCTTTATGTGAAGGTTAGTAGTGTTATTGTTTTTTCTATTATGCATTCGAATTCCCCTCACCACATTGCTTTTTACTACTGACATTTGAAGTTTAGGACATTACACGAGTATCTATCGGCTCTTGCACCACAGCACCTTTCACACAAGTCCCATTCAGACGAATGCAAATAACTGTATACCGCTCGATGTATACAAGATGTGTTTTTTACTTTTTTGTTTTGGCAGTTATGTCACTGCCAGCCATGAGATAAAAAAATGGGCATTAGGTGACTTGTCATTTTTTCTTGGATTTCAGATGAGCCCAGATCATGTCAGTAACAGGCATCGTATTAAGACAATCAAGTATTTGACTAAAAGGTGGAAATGGAAGATGTAATGTCCCAAAAAAAACATTTGCTGTGAGTAAAGAAACAATGTTTTGTTTTTTTAGTGAAGTGGTAGCAGTTTGTAGTTGTACACTTTGTCTCAATTTTATTGTTAAACCTTTATGTTCTCAGTCTCTTCCCCTTTAATTTTTTTTATTATGACAGCTATATTATAGTACAAGTACATTTCTCAGGAAAACCAGCTAGTACTCCCTAATGTTTGAGTTGAATGCCTGTTTTTTTTATTACACCTGATATTTGTATTAATTTTTAACAGTTGTGGTTATATTTTATATGCATTTCTATAAGTTCTTTTCAAGTTTGTTGTGTTTATTATTGACTGCTGATTTAAGACAGAAATTGTTTGTGTTTTTTTGAAGAGATACCACTTGGTTTAAAACCACTTCTGTATTTTCATGCATTTTCACTCGTCCCCTCCGTATTTCTTTGGGTACAAAATCAGTATCAGTGTTCCCAGACTCGCGATGGAACCGGAACAGATCGACACATTCAGTTTTGAGCTGTTTTTCTTTTGCCAAAAGCCACATAAAGAAGAAAACCGTCAATGCAGCAGTCCTGATATGTACCATTCACCTCAACCACTTGTGAGTCTTCAGTGTGAACGTATCCTCAACCTTTTTGTGTTCACCATCCACTAGAGAAAAAATCCAAATAAACCTGTTTGAACAATTTTTTTTCCTTGTGTTTATTTCACAAATATAAGCCACCTGCCCCAATGATATAAAAAAGATAGCACTTGTGGTAGTTTAATTGATTTGAGTTTCTCATTTAACAGTTTGAGGTAGGGTTCTATTTTATATTTGTAGATTGAGTTTTAGAAGATTTGCCACTTAAAAGGAAAATTGAGTTATTTAGAACTTAAAATGGGAAGTAAGGAATTTGATTTTTGGTCTTGCTAACCATCTCATTCTGGAGCGACTCTCAAAATAAAGCCTGCTATTTTCTATGTTTAACCTTTTTTAATTTCCTTTTGAACTCCATTCATCCATCAATTGTCCAAACTGCGCTCCAACCGTTATTGGAAGAGAGGATTGAGTCTACTCTGGACAGGTAGTCAGTCTTTCACAAAGACGAACCACCACACAGTCATTCCTTGAGGCAATTTCAGAGTCGTCAATCAACCTAAGATGTATGTTTTTGGACGGTGTGGGGACGGCTGAGTTTCTCTAAACTCTGCTTTTCAAACGAGCGTGTAATGGCCATGGCGCAAGAATGAATTTGAAACCAATTCCATCCGGAACCAATCATCGGTCTGTGATTCCGACCGGTAGGTTTTGCTTGACGCACTCGGTCTCAGCCTCAACATTTGAAATGGTATTCCTCTCAAGTTTTAGAACGTCTTAGTCTAAATTGAAATAATTGAACTTTTGGATTAATTCAGCTCTGATTAGTACTTTAATTGTTTGCTTATCCTCGTGCTGGCTAGCTAGCTGCACGTGGCTAAACGAGCACTTGCTTGTGATACGTTTCCTACAAGACACTGGACTAGGAAGCCAGAGATAATGATAATCGCAAATGTAATGTTTCAAGTGTTTTAATTGACTCTATTTTTCTTCCCTGGAAGGCCGTTACACTTCACACCGATGTAGGAGATTTAAAAATTGAATTGTTCTGTGAGCGCGCGCCGAGAGCATGTGAGGTAAGTTTACCCGAACACTGCCTGTACACAGGGTCCCCATCCTCTGTTCCTGTTAAATAAACTAACCCAAAAAACGACTACTTCGGTGTTTTTCTTTATGTTTCAGAACTTTCTTGCTTTGTGTGCCAGCGGGTTCTACAGCGGTTCCGTCTTCCACCGGAATATTAAAGGGTTTATGGTTCAGACTGGAGACCCCACAGGTAAAGGGATGGGGAACCCTAAATGCATGAATTTAAGCAACAAAACGTATTAAAATATACCCTAAAATATCCCATGCATATAAAATGGACTATAGAATGCAATATCAGCTAAATTAATAAAGATTTCTCTTTGAAACGCATGAAGAGAATAGCATTCCAAACATGATCTTTATTTGAGTTAGGGAATAGATTACCTTGATTACTCTCCCATATGTTCGTGTGTGTGTGTGTTCACTTAGTTGTTATGTGTCTTAAACTGTGCAGGAACAGGCAAAGGTGGAACAAGCATCTGGGGCCGCAAATTTGAAGACGAGTTCAGCGAACACCTAAAAGTAAGCAAATCCCCAACCGAGTGCTGTCAAGTTTTTCTTTCGGTCAAGGGTTGGTGTTGAGTGAATTGTGTTTGCTTGTTTTATGATTTCAGCATAACGTAAGAGGAGTGGTCTCAATGGCGAACAATGGCCCCAACACCAATGGCTCCCAGTTCTTCTTCACATACGCAAAACAACCCCACCTAGACATGAAGTACACAGTCTTTGGAAAGTAAGCCATTAACATGGGATACAGATGTTTGATGGCTTAAGATGCATGTGCAGCAAGGAATTAAAATGAATGGATCCTGAACTATAATGTCAGGCTTCATGTGTAGTGATCTGAGCTTGTTGTAATGTGTCAGCTGACATCTCACTTGATAACTTTTAGGATAATCGACGGCTTGGAAACGCTGGATGAACTGGAGAAGCTGCCTGTGAATGAAAAGACATTCCGACCGCTGACTGAAACACGGATAAAGGACGTGACCATGCATGCCAACCCTTTTGCTGGATAATTGACTATATCAGTGAGGTGGATAAGGTGTCTATTAGTCCAAACCAGTGAACACAGAGTGTGACTCCAGGCCAATACTAAAAACGATCCTGTTTTTTTTTTTGTTAAAATGAATGAAAAGGTGTTCATCTGAGCGTTAAATCATAGAAGCACGAAAAGGGATCGTGGGTCATTAATGTCATAACATCACAGACTTTTTTTACATTGTGATAAATGTATTGTTGAATAAAGGATGTTTTGATTTAAAGAAATGCATATTAAACATTTTTTAAGATGCATGACATACTGAGTTTTTGATAATATTTAGAATATAAATATATATATTTTTAATGTTTGACGATAAGCTTTTAAAACCAGGCGGATAAATACATTTGTTTTGTAGTCCTTAAAGAACTACAAATCACCGTTCGGCGCCCTTTCTTGCGTCATCAGTAAAGGACGAAGCGTGTCGCTCTGCTTCAGAACCAACAAACTAAGCAAAAATGGCCTCACACGACGCATTTAAAGTAAGTTGAGGTTTGTTTGAATGGAATAACGTTCTTTCAATGCAAATAAACGAAAGACAATGTACACATTTGACGAAATTACGAGCCATTTTTCCCAACGAGAGGTTCTCATAAAAATAGGCTAACCTGATAAATTTCGATGTACGTTAGGTGACCTCACTGAAGGGGAAAGTGGCCCTTATAACGGGGGCCAGTTCGGGTATCGGGGCAGGTACGAGCGTCCTGTTCGCTAAACTCGGAGCTCTGCTGGCTCTGAACGGTCGGGACGTGGAAAACCTGAAAAAAGTGGCCCAGCAATGCACCGACTGCGGAGCCGTGGAGGTAAACAAACACACACTGAACTCCCGGAGTGTCAAATCCACCCACTGAGAAAACTCACTGGAAATCCCTAATCCAGTCAAATTTAGTCTAATCTGAAGGTGGAGTGAAAATAAACTATGGATATTTGGGGGAGCATTCCATAAGCAAGCAAAAACTGCCTTTAATCATAAGACCTTATCTTGACACAGGACAGGGGGAAGAGATATTACATACACACAACTCCTATTATATACTTATGTACTTAATCTGTATTTTTTTGTATTTTTTATTTATTTTTATTTTTTTGCTTAATTTAATTTTAACTTAATAGCTTAATACTTTTTGCCCTTTAAACTGCTGGTAACCCTAATTTCCTGAGGGAGTCTTCCCAAGGTATCAATAAAGTACTGTCTAAGTCTAGGTCTCTAATTATATTAAGCATCTATGCCTTTAAGTCCATGTCAAGCAGGATCCTGCTGTTATCACATGTGGATTGGATTAAAAATGTGAAGATGGTATTTAATTTAAGGGTATAAAACAGACTTGTTGTCCAGAATCTGTGACCTGTAAAGCCAGTCGATATTAGTCCTCTTCAGTCACAAAAAGCCCCTCTGTGTGCAGCCCTTGCTCGTCCCGGGAGACCTGACCGATGAGGAGACGGTGAGGAAGACGGTGGGGGAGACCATCGCCCGCTTCGGCCGGCTGGACGTCCTGGTGAACAGCGCGGGGATCCTGGCCATGGGCAGCATCGAGACCACGGACCTGGCCCAGTACGACAAGGTCATGGCCGTCAACGTCAGGTAGGATTTACGCTCCCCTGCCAGTGTGACGGATGGGGAGGGGGGGGTGGACGTCCCCTGGAGTGTGACCAGACGGGAGGGTCAGCGCAGCATGACACTGCAGGAGTGTGTTGGTTAAAAATGTGTCTGAGGGGATTTTTTCTTTTTCAAAAGGGAAACAGAACATTAAAACTAGTCAGTTTTAAAACACATTTCCAGAAATTTGACTGCCTTTTTATGATAAATATATGTGTTAATGTTTAAGTGTTAAATTGTTATGTGTATATATGTTGTATTTAGCTTGAGTTGCAGGTATACAAAAGCTGTGGAACTATCAAAATGATATGTAAAAGGCTCTGACAGCAACTCTTGAGACATTCAGACTTTCCGTATTTAACCAAGACAAAGTTAAATCACATTTTCACCAATATAAAACTCTGCACCAGTCCTTTCATGTCTTCTTTTTGTCGGTATTTCTTGTTTCGTCACACGTCAGATTTTTTTTCAGTGGGTTTTCCTGTTATTGTGCCCGAGTTAGCTTTATGTAAAGTTGTTTGGAACTGTCTCAGAGAAACAAGTGAGGCCTTACCTACAAAAAAAGAAAAGGTATAAATTCGTCGAGAATCAGTTCTGCTTTCAGTTAAGTGCAAATTGTTCAAATAAGCAGGTTCTGTGTAACACGCTGGAACTGAATCAGGTTTGCTGATGATGCGCTAATATGAGTCAGTCTAATTAACACCCTGTAGATTTCTACTGTCTTTTTTTTGTGTGCGTGTCATTTGGATGTGGCTGTGATGTTCTTTCTGGGGCGCACACTCTAATCTCTACCCGGCCAGCACATTTCTTTCAGCACTGAGTCGATTTGGGCCAGAAATGAGGGTGAACGTTGAGAGAAAAATGAAGGGGGGCGTACAATCTGAATGTGTGAATTTGTGGTTGCGACTGTGTTACCTCGTCTGTTTTCAGGTTTATTGATAATAATTTTCCAAGACATATCTTTTTCCCCCCCTGAATGCTGTTTCCCGCCTCAGGTCTGTGTACCACCTCACTCAGCTGTGCGTGCCCCACCTCATAAAGACCAAAGGTTCCATCGTCAACGTCTCCAGCGTGAATGGACAGAGATCGGTAGGTTTTTTTATTTTGTTTTTTTTATAGCTGGACGCAGATTTCAGCATTTTCGACTGCAGGTCGGCTCAGGATTTTTAATTGGTCGTTAAAATACGCTCGCTTTCCGTTCTTCCCGTCTGCAGTTCCCCGGTGTTTTGGCCTACTGCATGTCCAAATCGGCCATTGACCAGTTCACACGCTGTACAGCTCTCGGTGAGTCATTTCAGCCACTTGACACGTAAAAGCTCAGCAAAAATTCTCCTTGTGCATCATGTAACTCCTTTTTTTCCAAATATTTTTTTTCCCCAGAGCTGGCATCAAAGCAAGTCAGAGTGAACTCTGTCTGGTATGTACAAGAAATGGATCCTTGAGTTAACATTTATGAAAACGTGCCCTTTAAGGAAGAGTTGGCCGACTTCTCTTAACTCAGAAAAGCTCAGACCTGCGCTACCATCTGAAGCTCTGATAATGTGGTGGTAATGCAAGAGAGTTCAGACAAACACCAGACAGAGAGAAAAATGCTGTTTGACTTATTCCCAAAGTGTCTTGGACGGCCGCCGGCGTGCTGATTCCGCTTTATGGGCGTGTGTTAAAACACCCCCTTATTTTTCCATCTCACTCCATAAACTCTGGACTTCACCGCTGCTCCATTCCTCTTATGAAACTGTGTTTTTTTTCTTTTTTTTTTTTTCTTACTGGCTAACATTAAAGCCTGTTTCTCATTTTGGGCATTTCCCACTGTTTACAAAACCAAATGGTCCACTCAAAGAGTAATTGAAACAGAAAACCACTTATGGGTTGAAAGGGGGGGAAAAAAAGCATCAGTCAATACTCAGATTTCCTTATTTAGATTTATAAAAAACTACAGAGTACAGTGAGTTTTTCGTAACTCTGTTGGAAGACAGCGTTTCAGGTTTTTGGTTTCCTCCTCTCAGTCCAGGTGTGATCATCACGGACGTCCACAGGAGGGCGGGGCTGGACGAGGAGCAGTACGCTAAGGTCGGGGAACCGTCACGCCCGCCTTAACGGTTCCCCTCATGCGTTTTTGATCCTCACCCTTCCCTGCGCTTCTCCCCACAGTTCCTGGCCAAATGCCAGCAGACGCACGCGCTGGGCCGGCCAGGTGAAGTGGACGAGGTGGCGCACGGCATCGCCTTCCTGGCGTCCGACGCCGCCAGCTTCATCACCGGGGTCAACCTGCCCATCGACGGAGGCCGCCACGCCATGTGCCCCAGATGAGTGTGTGTATGAGTGTGTGTGCATGTGTGCGCGCTAATACAGCACTTCACAGCTCCAGAGCGCGTCCTGTGCTTTTGTGTGTGAGAAAGCGGAAGGCCTTTCAATTTTTTTTTCTTGTTTCTTTATTTTTTTGAGGGGGTTCGGATGTGAAAGCTGCTTACAAACAAAGGCCTCAGGCCGTCATTTAAATATCTGTGGAGTCCCCCCCCCCCCCCCCCCGGGGGGCCAGCAGCTCTGTCAAAAAATAGGGACACTTTTTAGCGCCCAAAGAACCAAAAAAAAAAAAAAAAAAAAAAACTGAGAGCAGAACTTTGACTTTTGCAGCGGCAGGCTCATCGGCATTTAAATAATCTTTAAATAAGAGTCCACTGATGATAAAAAAAGGTTGCATCCTTATTATACTTTACACTTTGCACTGTGACACCCCAAAAAAAAAAACAACTTTAACTCGTACCGAGAGTAATGAGAGAATGAAATAATACTTTGGAAATATAAGTTAAGAACCGTGTGAGTAAGCCTCTTACATTCTTCCCTTTTAAAGAACGGATGGGGACTAGAGTCACTAGAGTCCGTCAGCACCGGGGGACACCTCTGTCCCCCCCCCCCCCCCCCCTGCTGGCCAGGTGGAGGCCAGAGGTGCAGAAGGAGGTAGCAATCTGGACACGCAGTGGACGCGTCCGCGCCGCTTTTAAACCCACACGGACAGTTGTTTTCTGCACAGCCTCTGTACAGATTTCATCAAACAGAATTTTTTTCTTTCTTTTTTGGGGGTTTTTGCAAAGATGAGTGTCATATCCGTGAGGAAATTCCGATACAGCGGGGGGTCTGAGAGTTGAACCCTAAAGAGGCGGGGTCCGGTGTGGGCTTGGGCTTTGGATTTCCATCAGTTAGTGTCAGAAATGGCCTCCGTCCAGCGCCTCCCCCCGTTTCTGCAGTCCGAGCATATTTTGAAGAAAAAAACAAAACGTTGGTGGGGTGGAGGTTTGTTGTTGTGGAAGCTACAGATGTATCAGACCTCCCCCACCCCCCTCCCCTTGTCTTCCTCGTCCTGACTCCCGTCAGGGCTCCCCGGGGGCCCTACAGGAAGCACACCGGTCCCACCTCCAGGTGGAGCCCCCCCCCCGGCAGGTCGTGCACGACGTCCACGATGGGGAGCAGGTCGGGGTCCGGGCTCTGGAAGACGAAGTGAGTCTGGTGCCAGCGCCCGTCTTTCATCTGGAAGTCACACACAGGCACAAATACATCGTTTTAACATGGAGACCACACCAGGGGGCCACCCCCCCCTGAGGGTGGCCGGGGGATTCGTCTGAAGCTTTCAGGTATTAATCACAGAGAGTTCTCCCTCCAAACAAGATTTCAAACTGATTTGTAATTGTGAACACAAAAAAAACCCCCAATAAAAGGTCCTTAGGAGCTGCCAGAGAAGCCACTGACAGGTCTGTGGATTCTCCACAGGAACAGAGACACTGAAGAAGGACTTGTTTAGTCTACTTATTACGAGCACTTAAAAGAAAATTCCATTAGTTTTCACTGCAATAAATTGGGAGAAGGAACGTTTTGGAGATCTCTCCGACATAAAGTCAAGAAAAAAACTCACCCATGATAGTCAATGATAAAAGAAGGCAATTAGATTTCTTACATAAAAAACAGAAAGGTCTTTATATGCATTTAATGACAAACAGACTCCGAAGTTCACTTACTGAAGTTTATCAGTATCAGTTTTCCAAAATGAATCTGTACTCTCTAACTGTGCATAGCCAAAAAATAAGTTGAAGCATTTACAGCCTTGAAAACTTCTATATTAAGTTAAACTAAGATACCTATGGAGCGTCCAGTCTCTGATAATATACTTAGCAGTGTTAGTTAGGATCAGTTTTCAGTTTAAAACATGTGGACAATTCCCCAAAAGTCTTCTTTTTCAAAGCTAAAAAATGAGTCCCTCGATGCTTTCACAGCTTAAAAACTGGGCACCTTTCTGATATTCTCAGAACAGATCTGACAGAATACAAACTTAAAAAAAAAGATGGGGATGGATTCGGGGAGAGCTCCCTGTGTAGTGATGGAAACGGGAGCGTACCCAGCAGTCGTCTCGGGGTACCAGCGGCTCCAGCAGGTCCCCCGCCCGGATCCTCTCCCCCGTCCAGGCCCTGAAGCTCACGGCTGCGGGCGAGGGCGGTGAGGAGGGCGCCGCTGCCCACACGGGCGTGTCCAGGCAGTGGACGACGATGTGCTGCGTGGCCTCGGTGCTCAGAAGGTGGATGAAGTTCATCTGGATGCGACCCACGCCTAAATCCAGCTGTGGGTAGACGAGATTTTGCTGTTTTTATTCCATATTTACAGTTTTTTTCGGAAATGGCAGCTTTCATGACTTTATTCTTTATTTTTTCTTAGGTAATAAGTATCTATAATTATCTTTTTTCTTAGGTATAATTATAATGTTGAGTACAATCAATCTGGAACTCAGCGGGTTTACATCTGGTTCACAGATTGGGCCTGAAGTCTTTATTTTTTAAATTCATTTTCAGTTTGAGCAGGAAGTGGGTCAGTGCGTTTATATCTATATATCACCGCGTACTGATGTTGTGCAGCAATATCTTGAGGATCAAGGATAACGCCAAAGGATAAAAAGCAGATTAAGAGTCGAGGTTTACTCGCCAAATATGCGCGGCTTTGACAGCAGCCAAGACCCAGGCACAAACGGGACGCTCTTAAGATTGACTACGAGCACACACGATCCATCCAAACGGCGTTAAGATTTAACGTACGAGGGCCGGAAAATGAGCAGCTTTTCTCTTTTATCTGTCACGAGTTTGCACCGTGCACTCACACGGCCCATCTTAAAGTCTTAAGCCTCCCTACTTCTTAAGAAATCCTTATTAAGACAAACATGAGAACGTTCTCAACGGGGACATAAGCAATCTCGGGCTTGTTAATTGCGACGCGAACCTTGGAGACCGCGACAGGTTTCAGGCAAGTGTGTCCCCCGCTGGTGAAGTTACAGGTCACCTGGATGCTGTCCGCCCGGCAGCCCAGGTTGGGGTCAATCCAGTAGGTTCCTAAGGGGGAGATGGGGGGGGTTAGGCAAAAAAACGAAGAAGAAAAGCGCCCCAAAAACCAAAATGGCCTCTCACCGTCGTGCACCCGCTGCTCGCAGCTGTGCAGGTCCCTGCAGATCCGGGCCGGATGGGGGCGGGTGCCCAGAGGGGTCCGCAGACTCTGGACCAGAGAGCTGAGGTGCTGCAGGCTCTTCAGGATCTCCTGACCCTGGTCTAACATGGGCAGGTCCACGCTCTGGGGATTTTTTTTGGGAGATTTCTATCAGACGAGGCCTTTTTACTCGGATATTCTACACCAGTGTTTTTCATTTTTCAACCACTGTGCCTCTGTGAGTGATGGTCAGGTGTGCCGTAGAAAATCATCCTATTTCACCTAATTGGTCTAAAAAGAGTTTTTGATAAGTAATTAATTATCTGCAAATAATATGCCATTTTTGAGTGTCTGTGCTGTTCTAGTGACTGGTGGCGTAATCATGTAATAATTCCTTATGACTAGATTTTGTTTATAATTTTGTATATTGAAGTGGACATGTTAAGTGCAATTTGAAAGAAGAAATATAAAATATGATAAAAAATATTTTTTTGTATTGAATTGATTCCTATTCAAGACATATAAGATACTAATAAGATAAGAACAACTATAGTGTTACTATAGGCGGCTACAGATTTGTTTGACATTTTTGGTTGGTGGCGTGCCTCGTGATTTTGTCAATGAAAAAATGTACCTTGGCTCAAAAAAAGGTTGAAAAACACTGTTCTACGCTACGGTTTTAGTCCGGCGTGGCCGTAAACTGACCGCTGGCCTCGGTGCATCGTGGGAATCGAAGGTCTGGAAGGGGGCGCCGAGATCTTCATTTCCCTGCCAGCAGAAGATATCTCGTTTTTTTTATACAGTCATTAAAACGGCCTGGATTGTGACACAACAAAAGGCGTACTTACGAGTAACAGAGCAGATCTGGATAGGCCCTTAAAAGCAATCGTATGGAGAAAAAAAACAAGCGTTATTTGAATCACTTTTCCCTGTTAGGCAGAAGCTTTTTGTGGTGTTCAGCTCATGCCCGATGTGCAGATGAGCAAATAAAACCGTATGAGGCCGTACGAGACACAGATCGGAGGAGCTTTTGTGTTAGATTACAGGCGGGGAACACGAGAAAGATTATCCCCTAAATACCACAAAGTGATTACAGTTCATTAAGTGTAAAGTGGATTTTGATGTCTCCAGTGATTTTTTTTTTCCACCAGACTTGCTCCCCTTGTCCTCACATCTGCAGAAAAGGCAGGAGTTGGTTGTAATGAGCTACAGATTGTGCGCATTTAAATGCATTTGCATTCTGATAGAAGGAGAATGGAAATGATGATTCCTTCCTGGGGAAATCCGAGGGACCAAAAGCAAATGGACACTGAAACGAAGAGGGTTAGTTCTGAAATATTTTAGCATCGATAAAAGCAAAGGAAGCAAAGGCGTGAAAGCCCATCGTGACAGTTACACAGTATGAGGAGCTGGTAATTAAAGGGAAGCAGACGCTCTGTTTTACTCTTTCTATTTTGTTTTAAAAACAAAAACAAATCCACCGGTGAGATAGCGAGAGCATTAAAAGTGTCAAAATCAATCAGCCTCCAGCCAAGTGAAGGACACCTTAAAGCACACGTTTGAATAACTTTCCAAGTCTACCAATTAGAGACGACTCCAAATGAATGAGTTATAAAATAAATAAATAAATAAATAAATAAATGTAGTAAAGTTTGCAAAATAGCAGCTAACAATTTAACATTTACACTAGAAAAAAAGGGTGGTAACACTTTTCTTTGGAGACAGTTGGGTTACACTTTGTGGGAGAAGTGTCAAATTTAAAAAAATGTCATGACTTAATTTAGGAATCAAATAGCTAAACTTAATTTTAGAGCTAGTTTATGTGACTTAACCTCCTGTATATACTCTATGAATCAGTGAAAAAAAGTGCTGCACCAAATGGTTGTTCAGTATTAAAAATACAGATCAACTATAGTGAAAAACTATAGTGAAAGCAACACAGAAATATCTACATTTTTTTTTTTAAAACCAGGGCCAAACTTGGTAGAGAAGCATCCCGCCAAGTAAAGACGAAACTGATGGGATGCTGATTCATAAATAGAAGCTTAAAACAGCTGGAGGAGAAGCCTAACAAAGTATCTCTTAGCAGGAAACCTAGTTGGAGGCGATGTCCGCATATTATTATCTTTTTTATCTTTTACTAAATCTCTTTCAGCAGGTAGGACACTAGTACCCTCGGACTACAGTTCCAGTCCACACTCATTATCTAACTAACGCTTTCCAAATGTTACTAGATGTGTGAGAAGGATTAGTCTGTTTCATGTACAAAGGAAAAGTACTAAAAAAGAGAGAGAGAGAGAGAGAGAGAGAGAGAGAGAACTCACTGGTGGTCCAGGTGGTCCTCGAGGACCGGGAGATCCCTAAAAATGAATAAATAAATCCCAGCATCACAGTTTAGGTTTTTCTATGATGATTAATTCAGCATTTCTCCTACCGTGTCAGGAGTAAAGACACAGAATAGCTACTCACTCTTGGTCCGTGCAAACCCTAAAAGAGATCAAAGAATCCAATCAGTTAAAAAAGAGAGAAGTGTTATTTATTATGTAAAGCATAAAGAACGTCGCTTCTAGATCTCAGCTTTATTAACAACACTTTTCTACTGAATCGCTCTCCAGCCTTTTTCTAAGTTTTCGCTAAGAAATTTCGTCTCTATGCTTCAAATCGTCCATTCACGTTAATTCGAAGCCTCTTTATCACTCCGGCAGGACGGGAAAACAGGATGGGAAAACCGCTGAGAATAATGGAATCCGATTGTTGTTCTGCCTCCATACTGAGCGTCACATTCTGTGCTCACAAGTACAGAAAGACAGATATTCATCATCAAAAAAAAGGCGACACGCACCGTCTCCCCCCGACTTCCTTTCTCACCCTGGGCTCCCTGATGGAGAGGAAGAAGACAGACAATCACTCCATCACTGCCCAAAACACACAACAACAACAAAAAACACCGGGCAGATGGGATGAGAAGTGAGCTACGCACCGGATGACCGCTGGGCCCGATGATGCCGGCGGGGCCCAGAGTCCCGTCCACGCCCTGCAAAGCAGACGCGTATTAGTGACCGAGCACACGCGTGATGGAGCGTCCGATGGGGGACACATTTGTTTTTCGGAGTCCAGGTCACAGAGCGCCCAGCTGCCCGCCGGCCATTAATCTTCATTTTACCATCAAGCCCCGTGGCCCTTTCGGTCCCTGTATCCCCGCCGAGCCAATGTCACCGTGGGGTCCCTGCAAACACGTTAAGAGAAGAAGCAAAACGGACAGTTAAAGGTTAAACCGACAAAAAGTCCACCTATTTTTGGGGGGGGGGGGAAATTAGCCGAAAAGACGCTCAGTGGTCGTTAATTACTGTGTATAAAATTTGTTTTTAAAAAAAAGGTTGCTTTTGCCTTACGTCTTTAAAATTGGAAAGTGAAAAATAATAATAATAATAAAATAAATAAATAAATAAATAAATAAATAAATAAAAAAAATTGGAAAGTGGTTGCAAGAGAGATTTTTTTTTTAAATTGCAAGGAGAAAGATTCCCAAAAGATTTGACGCGTGGTTATTTTTACGTGTGTTTCTGTTTACCCATCGTTTCCACATCACACCTCAGTATCAAACAGCCTCAGAATAAAATGTGGCAAATTGTGTGGATTCCCCCCCCATCCTCACACCTCAGCCGACTCCACACAAAAACGCAGAATGTCACACCTCTCAACCGCGTGTGGGATAGATTCCAGAGCCGAGAAACACGCGCCAGTTTCCTTTAAATTTCCGAGGAAATGCGTAAACGTGCTCCTAAGCTTTTGACCCCGTCCAGGCTATTTATATCCAGCCTTTATTTTCATCCAACCACAAATCAATAGAAGCACGCCACAATGGTAGCAGAACAGAAACAACCCTTTTACCCTTCCTATTTTTAAACAGAACAAGGATTCGGGGTTTTGAAAGCTTACATTTTTATCTCTTACTTTAATCCCACTTTTCTTACCAGTTTAATCCCACTGATTGTGGGTTGGAAACGACTACAGGATCCAAACACGCGCCCAGAGCTCCAGCGGGAGGAAACGCTCCAACGGCACTCTCGAGGTTTCGAATTAAGGACTTACACTAATAAAGTCAGCTGTGTTTGCTCAGCTGGTTGGGATCTACAAATAACTGCTGCCATGGAAACGGGCCAATGGGCAGAGCAGATGTCATCCCGGGGCATGTTACAGTCATCTTCGCAGAGAACATAATCCTGTGCGCATACCTGACGATTTTAGACGTTTAAACTTTACACAAACGCGCAAAAAGGGAATTACAAAGTCCTTTTCTGTTTAGTTTAGTTTAGTTTTATTAGAATCCCCATTAGCTGCCAAATAAATGGCCACTAGTTTTCCTGGGGTCTTCACATGAAGAAATTATATTACATTATAAACGGATCATAAAAAATAAAAATAAAAATCACAGTAGGAAATAATAAAAACATAACCAAGAGTAGTACTATACAACATATATACACAGGTCAGTTCATCATATCATCTGCAGTAGTTCTGAAGACAGTTTTTTTTTTTTAAGGTTGTTCTGTTCTGAACTCTTCGTGTGGTTATTGGCCGTTGGTTCCAGTGAAATATGGCTCTATATTGCACTGTGGATTTAAGACAGTTTCTTCTGGGTCGAGGGAGTTTAAAGTCTCCACCTCGTGCCCGCCTTGTTAAGTAATTATGTTTTTGTTAGAAAACATTCCATATAAATAAGAGAAGTCTTAATTTAAGTTTAAAAGTTACTCTTAACCATGAAAGTCGTCTATGCATTGAAGCCACATTTGTTCTCTGTGAGCATGAAGGACCACTCTAGCCGCCCTGTTTTGTGCCAGCTGAAGCTTGTGAAGCTCACTTTGTGAAGCAGATGACCATATCACCGGGCAGTACTCCAGATAACTCAGGACCAGAGACTGTACAACCTGTTTAGCAATAGCAGCGGGTATGAATGAAACGCATTTCTTCGGCATCGTAATGCTTTTAGCCGTGTGAGCTGAAACTGTGAAAGTTTTGGCTTGTGAGGGAGGATTGTATGGAAACTCACTTTCGGTCCAAACAAGCCAAACACTCCCGGGAATCCTTGCTGACCGCTATCGCCCTGATGAAAACAGAGAGGGGAAATTGATGTGATTATGACAAAATGAAACCGATCGTTAGAGGAAAACAGTGAATGGGAGTTTACTGGTTGTCCTTTTGCTCCTGGGGGTCCTTGTTTCCCGGGCAACCCCATTCCACCCGCGGAGCCTCTCTTCCCGGCTGGACCGGCCTGACCATGCTGACCCCTCTCGCCCTAAAGACACACACACCAGCATGTTTCCGGTATTTGTCTTCTGGCCCATGATATATATTCTCGACTTTAAAGCCCACATTCCCAGAAAAGTTAGAAATCTTCCTCGGACGAAAAGGTCTTTGAAAATAATGCGAGCCGCAAACCAAAATAAATAATACCTAAGAGAGAAGTAACGAAAAAAAGACAGAAAAGCCAGTGAAATATACAGGTAACACCATGATGGAAGATTCATGAGTCATCAGATTAACGGCTAAAATCAAATCTGAGGCTGTCAGAAACTCCATCAGAGAAATCCTCATGACGAGGTTGTAAAGAACCTTGGTCCTCACACACGCATCAGAATTCAATATATTTCTGAGGAAAGTTCAGCACAAAAAGGTCTGAACTGGAAACCCTAATTGGAATCCTTGTTTCTAATTCAATTCTAAAGATAAAAAGGAGGATTAATGTAACAAAACTGACTAAAAGAGGCAATTTTCAATTGTTTTTTTTTCCCAATTGCATTCTAAATGTGTTTAAATGTGAAAATGCAATCCAGTTTTTCTGTGAGTCATTTATTTTAGACTTTTGATCTGTTGTAAAAATGTTAGTCAACTGCATTTTAGTATAATGAGGAATACAAAGTGTCCGCCCGTCCCTCTTACCTTGGGACCAAAGGACCCTTGACTTCCTGGGACCCCCATCATGCCCCTCTCCCCCTGGAGCCCGGTTCGTCCGGGTAATCCCTCTTTTCCATCTTCCCCTTGCTCCCCCTAAACACAGAACACAGCTTATGAACAATGACTCTGGAGTCTTTTTATGGCCCTTTTAACAAAATCTGACAAAAAAAATCACGCGTGGCTGACTGTGTGCATCGGGGTTTGAGCAAAGTCTTTAACAATAAACGACCCGAGAGGTCTCAGACGCTGAATATTTCAGAAACCGTGCTTATGAAACATGACACACGAGGTGTTATAAGGTGAACGGAGCGTTTACTTTTACTCCTTTGCTTCCATCTTTCCCAGGATCGCCGTCTATTCCAGGTGGACCCTCCAGTCCCTCCCTGCCCGTCACCCCCCGGGGGCCGAGCAGGCCTTCCTGACCCTTACAAAGAAATAAAATACACAATAAAAAATAATTAAATCAGAACGTCATGATTGTTTAGTTTGAGAAGAATTGCCCTCACTCACAGGTGGTCCTTTGCTCCCAGATGCCCCCGGTAATCCTGATTTTCCTTTTAAGCCCTAAAGCATTAAAAAAAAGACATGTTTTACATCCCGAACACAGTGGCATTAATAAAAACCCACAATCTGACACACAGTGAATCATCCAGCTTTTTTATTCACGTCCTTACTTGATCACCTTTGGATCCTTTCATCCCTGGTAGTCCCTTTGGCCCGGGATGGCCCTGAAAGCATCATTACTGACTGATTTGAATATTGCTGATTTTTGTTATAAAAAAAATCATACTGGGCTCAAAAGGTTGATTTTAAAAATTTCAAGAGAAATAGATTTGATACCTACAGGAAGCCCTGGGACGCCAGCCTCACCTCTAGGTCCGTCCACGCCTGTTTGACCCTGAGAAATGCATTTCATTTTCAGCTTTTTGGCATCTGTTTTAACAAAAAAACAAACAAAAAACGATGCAAACAAGAACACAGGTCGAGGAGGGGGTTGTTTCTCTCTCACTTACGGCGTGTCCGGGGTCACCGGGCTCTCCTCGCTCACCTCTGACCCCGGGGGTCCCCTGGGTCAAACAACAAGTTCAGCTACCCAGAACCCCAAAAATAAGCCTGGGGGGGGATGACGGTGCATGTCAGAAACTCACTCTGTCACCGTGGGGACCTGGAAGACCCTCCGATTTACTGTCGTCTCCTTGTTCTCCCTGAGGAAGAGAAGAACCCCGGTCAAAGGGTGTGTCTGGCGGAAAAAAACAAGCACTCGGCAAATCGTTAGAGAAGCTGTTCCCAACGACGACTCCATTTCACATTTCACATAAACTGTCAGGAAGGTGGGTTCTTGAAGGGAGGACTCAGGTGCGGAGATGACGGAAGGCAAGGTTTATTGTAACAAAAAACACTCTTGAAGAGTGAATGTCCAGACAAAGTACAAATCAAGGCTGTGGAAAACTGTGAGCAAAGTATCAAAGCAATACGTAAACAAGGCTGTGGCAAAGTAACAAAATAAAGAACAACAAGACTGTGGCAAAACTATGACTATGGAACAAAGTAAAAGACTATGGCAAAAAAAGCAAACCTGGCGTGACGTGGGGGTGACGAAAGACGGACGACGAAAAGACGAAAGCACGAAAACGCACTCGCCCAGACAAGGGGAAACGAGGACTATTTAAACACATGAGGGAGGGGAACCCCAGGTGTACGCAATAGGTAATCAAGACATGACGACACACCAGACATTCCCCCAGACGTGACATAAACAAAGCTGGGTACTGTTGCTGGCTTTTGTCTGGGATTCATTAAACCACAGTCACGGAAGTGTGTGCGTAGTTTAAATAGCAATAATCCACACGTGTGCCCCGTGAAATGAATAAATATAGAGGCCAACCATGAATCTAAAATGAAAAAAAACGGATACTCAGCGACAAACAGGGGAGGCCAAAGAAAACTGATAATTGCGAGGATGATAAACAACTGCCGCTTTGGGGATTTCAGCGTACAGTAAGTGATTTGGATCTGCGTCTACCTGCAAACTGGTTTCAGAGCCGCAATTACCCGGCTCTAAACTGACGACGATACATCGCATAATGTTGATTTAACCCCTGCGCTCAAACGGCCATTATACCGAGGGTACTGGCAATGATAAAACAACAAATATCCGCATCCAGGTGGCTTCTGTCCAAAGAGACCGAAAGAAAAAAAAGAAGCAAATTAGTGTATGACTCAACCCCAGTGCAGCGTGATACATCACGCTGTCAAATAAACACAAATTACGAGGCTAATATCCCCCAAAATGAGGGGCAGAGGAGTCCAGGTGCCAGACTAATTATATACATTTGACGGCGCTGACTTAATTGGGTGTGTTCGAGTTCATGTCGCCGATCAAATTAGTCGGAAGTTTGGGAATATCTCAAGGACATCCGGGCAGACAAAGGAAAAGGCTAATTAGGGACGCCGCTCAGGTCCCAGTGCGTCCATAAAAAAAATAAAAAAAGCTGACCATGAAGGCAGAATGCCACATGACGGACTCCCAGAGCTCATCAGATACATCGGACACAGTCAAATCACTGACAGCTGTCAGGGAGGGGATATGACAGGAGGGGGGGGGGGCGGTACCTTTTCGCCTTTTGGTCCAGAAGGTCCCAGTGGGCCCTGCGGTCCCATGTGACCCTGCAAGGAGGAAACGGAACTGTGATTGGAGGCAAATGCAGCGCTACAGCATCTAAACCTTGACTCAGCTGACAGAAAACTGGTAATGTATGAAAAACAACAGTCCAAACTTAAGTTTTGGGGATTTAACACGTAAGCGATGTGCATCTGTATCCACCCTCTGCACACTTTCGGAATTTACCCACTCGCCTCAACTTAAGCAAAGAGCAAGGATTCATCTTTTGGTGAAGATTCATTTCTGTGTGTAAAGGTAAGTCATGTCTGATTGGAGCTTTTTTGTTTTAATAATCAAAGAGAAAGTGTCTCTTTTATTGTGTAGCTCAAAGAGAGAGCCAGTGTAACCCACTTAAATATGAAAAGTTGTCTTTTTACATTGTTTTGCTGCCTTCTTTCCTTTTGTGATAAAACTAGAGAAAAGAGTATGTTAAGTAAATCAGTTTTCCTTTTTTTTTATAAAAAAACCCCCAGCAGAGATCATGAAATGGAGCCACATTTAAGATAGATTTACATTATGAAGCTTTAAAATCCAGAATTGAATGGAAAATAAACCAAAGGAGTTGGAAAAGTGATGCTAATACTCGAGAAATTTGCAGTAATTGGATTTGTTCCACAGGGGTCTTTAAAGAGTTTTGGTTTTCAGATGGCTTGCCATCATCCATGAAGCTTAGACACCGTAATAGAAAGATTAAGAATCCTTACTATATTAACACATTACAGCGCAGACTGTGAGGCCGAACAAACAAAAAGCAACATTGTTTCAAGCTCAGCTTAATTCAGTTGTATTACAAAGTTCTAAAGACACAGTTCAGTTCAATAATCCAATCTAGTTAATTACATTTTAAAACAAACAAACAAACAAACCCAATTTAAACCGATAGTTCACAACAAACAGTTCGATTTAATATCCAGACCTGAACATTAGCAAAGCAGTGGAGGGAAGAAACAAACACCCCTTTCCTTTCTTAAGATAAAGAAAGAATCCAGCTGCTTTTGAGAAGTCAGCCTAAACACATAAAAAACATTTAACTTAAGATTGTATACTTAGTTTGACCCTGTTATGATGAATGAGTAAAGAGGGAGCAAACCACTAATTAATTAATAACAAACCTTCACACCAATGAGGTGATTCTGAATAAAATGAATAAACTGAAAAACAGGAAAGAAAAAGTAAAAAAAACTATGTTAAATCTGATTACACAAAAAATCTAAGGGCACAGATTTAAGGGTCCTAACCCACAGACTATCGGAAGGTGGCACAATGAAAGTGCAATTTTCTTTGGATGCCCTCTAACTTTAAACTGTAATGATTGGTGGACTACAGTATGAATAACAGAACTATTCATTTACCTTATGCACATGGAATAGTGTGTCTATTCCTTTGTCTGAGAGCCAAATAGAGCATTTAAACGTCCCCGTAGTCAAATTGAGCCGTCCATTAGCATCCACAGATGAACAATCACACCTCCTCTCATCAAGACCGAAGAACACTGACATAGATCTAGATAAATGAAATGTAATAAAATAGTCCAGCCTCATAATAGCCCAGGCGGAGCGGAAGTTTGTGATTTCCATACTTTTCTTTAATCTGAAAAGAGTCTTCTTATCATGCTCTTTCTTTTTCTTTCTTTCTCCCTGAAGAAATAATGGATACTGTGTGATTTGATTAACCAAAAAAAAAGAAAAAGAAAAAAGAAAATGACTTTCATTGAACTCAAACGCGGGCTGGATATCACATTTACAAGTGCTATAACTTCCCCCCAAAATTACTCTTGCTATCTGAAACAGATATATCTGAATACAGGACAGCTTGGGTTTTTTTCTCTAGAGATTGTTACGGAGGGAAAAGAAATGCTAATACGCTAATACACTTCAATTCATTACGCTAAACTAGCGCATTTGTAATTGTTGAATACAAATGAATACAAAGGAATGTCTACTCAGACTTTTTTCCTTCTTTATGATTCAAACGATAAGTCTGTTTTTATTTTGTGAAAGATGAAGTCGTGTAGTCGTAGACTGATACGATTTTGAGATCTAATGCGAAGAAGCTGAGTTACAGGTGTGATGGGGGGGTTACCTGGTAACCTGCTATGCCTGGATCCCCTTCCTGGCCCATTTTTCCAGGAGCACCCTGGGAAAATACATACATTAAAAAAAAAAAATCACGAACCAGCCGACACAAATGAATCAAAAGGTTCCCCCTCTATAACGGAAACCTACCACGGGCCCAATGGTTCCTCTTGTTCCCTTTGGTCCGACAAAGCCCGGCTCTCCCCGATCACCGGCAGGCCCCGGTTCACCCGCGTGGCCTCGCTGACCTTTGACCCCCTGGAGAGAAGCCACCGGTCAGCCGGCGTGAGCAAACACGGCCGCACGGATGTGGACGCGGTCTGACAATTCAAACGCTGGACGCTAAAACTCGACGTGAAAAGCGACTAAAAAACGCTGTTACCAACCCCCCTCAGCAAAAAAAAAAAGAAAAGAAAAAAGATTTGGCAGTGAACTAACAGACGGCCCGAAATGAAAGGTGTGCTCGGCTCCGGGTAAAGTGAGCTGACCAACCTTTTCTCCCGGCTTGCCTCGCTCTCCAATTTTGCCTGGTTTACCTTCCTGACCCTGGAAAAGAGCCAGTCAGAGGGAGCGTTAAGTGGACAAAAGAGCGATCTCTGTTAGAAGTGAAAGAAATTACAGGTCGGCCGCTCGGACACTCACCCTGACCCCCAAAAGCCCCGGAGGCCCCACCGGTCCTTCCTGTCCTTTCAGGCCAATTCCACCTCTGTCCCCCCCGGCGCCCTCTGGACCGGCCTCCCCCTTTTCGCCCTGGGAACGACAGCGCAGGGCTAATGAAAAAGCCTGTCGTTTTAAACCTTCTTTCTTCAAATTACATCAGTGGTGGGCCATCAGGGTCTGCTGGCCTAAGAAAATATCTGAACCACAGACTGATGTTAATGATATTTTGTCCATGAATACTTATTAAATATTTCCAAATGGTCTGTCCGCTTCCTTTCATAGCTTTTCCCCTGGTTGCGCTGCTTCCAGACATGTATTTTCATATAAAAGCATTTAACCAATCACATTTCAGCCATCATTTGTTGCTAGGCAGGGTCAAAGTCAAAGATGCCAGGAGGCGTTCACAAAAAACGTTCTGCGGGCAGAATAGAAAATAAATTTCGATTAAACTGTTGCTGTAACCAATCAGATTTTAAGTTGGTGATGCCAGGGCCTTCTAGCAGGCGTAAGGTGACGTCACCGTGTTTACACCCGCTGATAGTCAAATAGCTAGAAAACTAACCGAAAATATAGTTATATTGGTGTAATAGCAATTTTTATCACCCAACAATGGCTGAGGGAGGAGAAGAAATGGATTTGGTTGGCAGATTTACTGTCAAGGCCATTTTCAAGACGGACTTTTCAAGAAAAATGTTGCTTTTTTTCTTAAATAATATTACGAGTTTATGAGGTTATTATTGATGGGGGGCGCAGTTGTAGGTCCAGTAGTAGAAGACTTGTGCACCCCTGATCTTTATACATTATTTCGACATAAAAAGATTATTTTTATAAGCATAAAATAGTTATTGAGGGGTGAATTGATGCAGACGGAGCACTACTGCCACTGCATTACATCAGATGCCGAATTTGACCTCGTACACGACCGAAGGCGTGCAGAACCTAGCGTCCGGTCATCTGCCGGAGACAAAGCACAGAAACCCGTCCACTCAGAGGTCTTCCCGCGTTTTCCCGTGACTCGGTGGGTTTTCATTCCAGGGAACGGTTGCGAGTTGCCAACACAGCCTCCAGCTTTATCTATTATTCACAGGCCGCTTTAAAGAACCCGAGACAGAGGAGCCACGGCAGAGCCCTGCTGCGGCTTTTTCTGACTCCTCGCCGAAGTTTCCACAGTGACAGCTCAGGCATGTAAACAGTTACAGTAGCTGAGCCGGAATGGCATAAAAGCATGACTTATTTATTACTCAAGACCCAGTCGGCGGAGAATCGCAGCTATTCCTAAGGCGGTCCGTAAGAATGCGACTTGACACGTTGTTCAAGGTGTTTATGCTCCCAGAGCATCGCACGTCGGAGGAAAGTAGGCCGCGGCATGTCCTGATAAAAATTTCACTGAGAGTAATTGTCAGTTTTTGAAGGAAACCGATGCGTCACGCGGCCTGACGGCTGATGAGAGAGACGCTCGGTCCGTGTGAAGTCATCAAAAACACAATCAGCCGCTAATGAAAGGAGAGCATGTAGATAGAAATTAAGAACAACACAGATGGGGGCTAAAAAAGAACATTACACCAACTAAAACAACGAAACGCATTAGAAAAAACTCATCAGCAGGGGCTTTTTAAAGTCTGACACAGTAAGCCTCCCGTCAGAAAAAGTTTGGAAAACAGACATCACACTGGCCTCTTTCCTTTTTTTTTTTTTTTTTTACCGAGTTCCTGGATGCCGCCTGGAAATCAATGTATTCTTTTTTTAATCCCACACACACTTGTAAAAGTCGACGTGTGACACATTTCTTGACAAATCCGGATTAGACTAAATGCAAAAAAACGATGTGGACTCAGGTATTTTGTAGTGAGCTGTTTTTTTGGGGGGGAGAACAATCCACTCACCAGCCACATCCCCACCGTTTAGCTTTTTCTCATTATTGCTAATGTAATATCCCCCCGCCTGTGTTCTCTGAGCCCCCCTGACCCCGTTTGGACCCCCCCCCCCCCCCCCGGGGAGGCTCGCCTCACACTTTGAAAACCTCTGCAGGAGACGACAAAAGTACCAGGAAAGTCCACAACGAGAGTTCAGAAATCCTAATTCAGAACCAAAGCTTGCCTCAAAACACAAAAAATTCCTTTTCCATGAATGCTACATTACAGTGTGCATTTGTCGATTAGTCAATTTAGTTTAGTTCACTCTAGTTTGGTCTCAGTTTTTAATTGGGTCCTTTTATCATGTGATGCCACTTTCTGTTTTGTTCTTCTTTTCTCATTATCACTCAAAATTGACGTTGCGTCTCTCCAGTCTGATCAAGTCCCTTATCCATCTCAATATTTAGGGTCCCTGTTCTCCTTTCTCCTTTTCAGTCTTTTGTTTTTTCTTGTCTCTCGAATCAAGACTTTGCTGTGCGTTTTTTCTTTCTTGATTTTTTTTGTGCATTTTTTGTGAATAAACTTTTAGATCTGTCCTACTCTGAATGAACTTGTTGGCTCCTGCATTTTGGGCTTTCTGACGACCGTGACCTATCTTCAAGTATTTTTATCTATATCTATCTAAACTAAAATAAAAATCGTGATACAGACTTTTGACAAGGTGCTGCATTTAGTAATCAGCAAAAACAAACAAGAATTGTGGAAGCCATGCTTTTTCTAACGGAGGAAAATAAGACATCAGAACATTGAAAGTTCTGCATTCAAACTCTGAGATCAAGATGCTTTGCGCCCCACAGCTTTTTTTTAAGCCGCTCTGATCTGTAAATTGGAAATCCGGCCATAGCACGGCCAAGGCGAGTCTTCTCGCAACATGTGGAAACGAAAACTTGGGAATTGGGTTCGAGGAGAGACGGAAAACGGCAATCAAACGCAACAGCTTGACCCAATTACAGGATTCAGGTTCACCTTTTGGGCTAATCCGGCCAAATCCAAAAATTCTGGGGTTGGTCTGTGTGTTTGTGGGGGATTTCCTGAATTTGTTTACAAGAAACTCCTTTTTCTGATTCCATTTGAAGTTTTTTTTTCCACAATTTCATACAGGAATTAATCTTTGACTGTTGGGCCGACTTCTAATCCAAGAGAGAAACCTGTAAATCATTCCCAGGTTTTCCTCTGAGACTAGGAACCTCTCACACATCGCTTTGTTTCCCCTAAATAACAGCAAACGTCTCGTACAGCATGAAGCTGAACAGACTTTTAGGTTCTGAGTCTCCTCCTTTCTCTTTGCTCACATTTGACCACCTCTTTGAAGCCAAAGGCTGTTCCTCACAGTTCCTCACAGCAGTTTTGGCTCTGCTACGAGGGCTTTTTGCGCTCGTTCTTCTTCCCCTGTCACAGCACCTGCCAGACAGTGTAGCTCCTGAAATAGCCCCGCCATCTTATTCCTCGAAGAGCCAAAAAAAACGCGTCTCGAAACGCACGCCAGCCGGAATCTGACTAATAAATACTTTGCTGTGGTGTTAATAAGCCGCCGCAGCAAACTGAGGAGTTCATCAGGTTCGCAGATTAGCATTCCCAAAGGGGAAATTAATCTGGGCTGAAAGCAGGGCGGCTGTTCATTCTCAAACTTGCCTTGGCTCCGTCGGGTCCACTCGGTCCAGATTCCCCGTCAAGGCCTGGCTCGCCCTGAAAGAAAAATCCGGAAAATATGGACGGACTACACAGCATTACACAAGAATAAATCAACTCCTTTGCCTTCCCTCACCCAATTCAAATGTATGTATTATGACAAAAAGGGTGGACTTTGGTGGTCTTCAGTTCCATGGAAAGAAAATGGTGAAAAACTAAGGCCATACTCAGAAGAAGAAAAAAAAACAACTAAAAGACTCTGTGGTAATATAAAATTAATTTCTCTTCACTGATTCATTTTCAACTTGATTTAAAAGGGAGATTTTCTTCCATACCTTTTACTTTTTAAATCGGAATTTATTTAGCACATAAAAAATTGGGTTGGAATTCAAATCCACAATGTAGCCTTGGTTCAAAGATCTGCAAAATTGAAGCATTTGACCTTTTTGATCCGTACGGACTCACTTCAATTCACCCTTCTGTCGCCCCTCCGAACTGAGAGCGCTCTGAGACACTGACCACTCATAAATCTTCCACAAAACCCCATTAAAAAAGAAATATCCCTTCTAGTCACTGGCCCAGAGTCAGCTGAGGACTGGCACTCACCCGCTGACCGGTCAGGCCCTGCTCCCCGAGGCTCCCGGGTGGACCTGCGGCGCCCTGTGGAGCAAAGGGACAGCACCGTGGAGTCTTTTTTTTACATTTAAAACGTACCGTCCAGGAAAATGTTTCATTAAGAAGTGGCCCTGAGAACAAGCATCTGCCTAACTGCTCTGTAACATTGCCAATAATCAGTTTTTCTTCAAGTAAACCTGCTGGGAGAGTTGTTTTGGACAGCCGAGGACTAATACGTTTATTTAAATTCTTGCAAAAATGTCACCTCTAGATTTAAAGATTGCGGCACAACAGCTTATGGCCGGACACGCACCCCCCGTGGCTCCGGCCACTGACCGCCCGCCGGCAGTAATGGACTCAAACTCCATGAGGTGTAATCTTTATAGAGCACCATTACCCTCTCTCCAGGTTCTCCGGGCGGCCCGCTCTCTCCGGCTTTCCCTGGCGGCCCCTGTCAGAAAAAAGCCTCGGCCATTATCGTTCTACGATTATGATTATTAAAACTCACCGGGGTTTTTTTTATTTTCCGCACTGACTCACCATCAGCCCCCTCTCCCCCAGAGGCCCGATCCTTCCCAGCGGCCCGGCGGCTCCCTGCGGCCACAAAACAGAAAAAAAAAAGGTTAAAAGCGTTTTTCTAATCCCGGACAAACACCTCTAAAAGTGAGAGTAAAGGGGAAAAATAAATTATCTAATAAAAACGGGTTATTCCCAGGCAGAAATTGCAGGGTCGTGGAGATAAAGTTAATCTGGTTGGCTTGGAAACTAAAAAGATAACAGGCCCAAGCTTCTGAAAGTGATAAAAAAAACTGACCTGCCGTTATAAAAACACATTCAGACTACAATAAAGCCGCCTCTACAGGAAGACGGGTGCGTAAATCAAACTGTCTCAGCCTCGCTACTGTGCTGAGAGTCTTGGACAGTAGAAGAGAAGAGAGGATTAGGCAGTTCTGGGGTTTTTTTGGAACAGGATGTGGGGTTTCTTTTTTAGAGAGCTGAATAAAAGATGACAAAAAGGAATTTATTGGAGGGGCGAGTTGAGAGAGGAGCAGCCACACTTTTCACAGTTTTATACCATCAGGACAAAAATGCTGCTGTCCCAGCAGTTCAGGTGTGTGTGTGTGTGTGTGTGTGTGGGGGGGGGGTTAACTGAGGTACTTTACATCAGTAAACATTGAGGATAAACTCACTGGCTCTCCTGCAATTCCTTTGGCTCCTGGAGGTCCTGAGGGCCCCTGAACGCCCTAAAAATAATAATACACTCATTTGTGACCCAAAATCCAAAATCCGTCTACTCCTGGAAGAGAACTCTGTTATCCACGATCACTTACTGCAAATCCCTTGGGCCCCGTTTCACCTGGCTCACCAAGCTTTCCCTGTAGGAAAAAAAAAAAGAGGAGAAAATCACACTTAAGGAAAAAGCATTTCTCAGACCTGAACGGAAAAGGGAACCTGGATGGTGTCGTTCTCACTGTGTAAAGCTGTTTTTACTATGGAAAGTTAAGATTCCCTTTGTATCAAAAGCCTGCCTAATTCATGACAGCCACTGGTGACAACTTGTCTTTTTCTTTTCCTCAAAGATCAGAACTTAGAATCAATCATTCTTCTTCACAGCAACTTTTACCTGCTGGTGATGAAATGTACTTTTAATATTCCAAACCCTCTATACGGTGGAAACATTACTTAAATTCTTCTGCCTCGTCTGAAAATGGATGACTGCCATATTGTGCGGATAATAACTGCTTATTATAAGGCAGGGCTTTACTACCCCATCACAAAAAAACTACTGGATTCATATTTATTAAAGTCCAATTTCCGACCACTATTGTGGACTGCACCCTTCAAAGTTGTGTCTTTATGTTCGAAAAGTAAGGACTTTTTTTTCTCACCATCTCCCCTGGAAGGCCCAATTTTCCTGGTGGGCCATCAGGGCCCTGCAAAGAAAAAAACCCATCACAGTTAAATGAGCTTTCCGAAATCCCTCCGAGTGAAAATGTGTCTGCCTGCCAGCTCCATTAAGACTTTAAAGCTCTTTGATTTAAGATGCTGCTCTTGAAAAGTTAACTGAACGCAATTCTCTAAATATTCTTTAGAGAAACAGAGAAACATCTTGAACCTATTAGCGGTCAGCACCTTTGACTCTTTGACCGTGTGCTCACCTTAACCCCGGTGGATCCCTTTTCCCCCACAGAACCATCAGGACCCCTGGGACCCTGCGAAAAAAAAAGTAGCATAATTATCATTATCCATTCGAAAAATGTGGGACACATAATGCTAATAATAATGTAACAAATGAGCTCCGTTGTCAAATCTGAATTTGACATCATCCACTGAACAGAGAGCTTCAAACACGAAGATTACGAAGCAAATACTTGGCATCTATAATGGTGTGGACACAGTGTGGACTTTGTTTCCCACTTTTGCACCTGCACCTGCAGACATGAGCATCTAAGGCAAGATATCTTAACAAAGCCGGAGCAGAAAATAAAACCCTGACTAGTGATGGACTTGAAATTTCTGTTGCTATCGAGTGATAAGAGACCAATTTGTTTAGATATTAGTTATTCCAGCATTGTTGATGACACTAAATATCAAAGTGAATAAGGAGCATCACTATAAATCAAATCTATTATATGCAGATAAATTGGTTGTCTCATCATTTAATGTCATGCAGTTCTTCAAATATTTCAAGGAGACTGTTTTTATTGAGTAATGTGTGTTATTCCCCCCCATATGGGGATAATATCACTTGTTTTCAGTGCAGTTAATTAGTCAAATATTTCAAATGTTGTTTTCTTTTTGGAGGGTATTAAAACATTCTCTGCAAAAAGGATGAATACATGATGAAAGACACACAGACACACAGACACACACACAATCACCAAAATGTAAATAAAGATTGGGCATCGAGCAAGAAAGTGTGTGGGAGCTATTTTTGTTTTTTGAAGTTTCTTCGGCTACGGGAATAACATAAAAAATAGCGGTCTTCATGAAGAATTCAGATGAAATGTTTTTAGAGCGGGCACTCACAATCCATCCTCCCCACAGTTATAATCTGTTTTTTTTTAAATCCACTCAACAGGCTCATTAGCTTTAAGCTCACCCACTTCTACTGACATTCTTCTAAACTGCCCCAGTTCTTGGACTTTCCGCTGCACAGTACAGTGGAAGAACCTGAGAGATAATGATAATAATGACTTTCCTGTAAATAGCTGAAATGCACCATGTGAGGCTTAAAGAAATATCCGAAACTGGTGAGCTGAGTTGGGAAGATTCAGCTCTATATGCAAATTGAATGTAAAATCTATAAAATGATGCTGTTGTGTGAAATATGTGACGCATCATAAATTGGTTAACAAACATTAGCATACTTTAAAGGGATGCATAATAGAAACACTTGGACTTTATTAATGAGCAACAATGTGGCTCTTAAACTGAGGTTTATTTAGGATTAGTGTCACATGATCAAAGTACGTTGAGTGTTTCGAAAGAAACAAGGAAACATCTGAAACTCAAACAGTCAAACAGCATCTGGATCTGGATATAACTCTGTATGCCTGTACGCAAGAAACAAGGTTCAATGTGTGGCAAGTTGAAACACACCTTTTTATATAGGTTTGGAACTTAATTCCAAATCTATAATTCCTTTTGGAAATTGAGTTGTGTCTTCAAAACCACATCTCAGAAACTAGATTTTTCTGTGGTCCACTCAAAAGACTGAATTCTGCTCTATTTGTACGCAGAGAGTGGATCCCAACTGGTTGCATCTGGAAATATGCTGCAAAATATATTATTCTTTTTCTTTTGGTTTTGTTATGCTGTGTATTTGAAGTTCATTTTGTGATGATTTAATTATCAGTGAGAAAGAAAACAAAACTGCTCATGGACATATAAGACAAATGCCCACAGAGCCACGTTTCTTTAAAAAAAAAGGTAAGAAGACGTGTCTTACACAAACGCAGGTGTTTGGATGGTCTGATGATTAACATTTCTGATGTTACTGAATATCTTACATGAAATATTAACTGTAATTGACACAAAAGCTGGACCACAGTGAAGAACCAAACAAACCCATGTTCAAATATTCACTACACATTTTCAAAACACTGAATATAAACTGAATCATTATGTCAACTCAAAAGACAAGAAGCTACCATGAAATCTCATTTAAAGGGGCTGCATTATGTAGTCAGAACACTGATTTGGTTCACTTACCCTCCTGCCTTTGGGTCCTCTGTTCCCGGTGAATCCGCGTGCACCAGGAGGGCCCTGCATGTGCGTGGATTAAAATATGCATAAAGTTTGACTGGAGTTTGACTGTAAAAGCCTCAACAAGTCTTATTTTTAGTCTTGAGTTAATGGCGTGCCATAAATCAGTGACAAATGTACGCTTACTGGGATCCCTTGCTCTCCAGGTGGTCCTTTATCCCCAGGAATTCCGGTGTGACCCTGACAGATACACAGTGTTGGGGAGTAACGGATCACATGTAACGACGTTACGTAATTTAATTACAAAACAAGAGTTACTGTAATTCGTTACAGTTACAATGAGAAAATATGTAATTGAGTTACAGTTACTTCTGAAAATATTAAGAATTACAAATTTAGTTACATTTTTTTTTTAATATAAAGAAAAACTTTAGCAAAATATGCAACTCACTGATAGGAGAAGCGTATTGATTTACTAATATTTCACTGTTTGGTGTTGATGCATGACAAACGTTTATGGATGTCTATGACCTAGCCTAGCCTAGCCTAGCCTAGCCTACCTAGCCTACCCAACTCCTCTTTTTCCCGGACATGTCCTACATTTCAGACTAGGGTTGTCAAAAGTATCGATACTTAAAAAAGTATAGATACTAAAATGTTGTATCCAGATACGACTGCGCCCCTTCTCTCTGATTTATTTATGTATTTATTTACGTTGTTTATGATCATTAACAGGACGTTAGCCTTGAACTGCTAGCTGCGCCCAATAGCTAATAATAACATGCTAAAATTAATCATGGGTCAATACTCATTAAAACCTTAAAGTAATCAAAAAGTAATCAAAAGTAATTAGTTACATTACTTTTTAAAAGTAATCGAAAAAGTTACACTACAATTACATTTTAAACAAGGTAACTTGTAACTGTAACGGATTACATTTTTAAAGTAACTTACCCAACACTGCAGATACAATATCAAGCAAGATATATATTTGTTATTGATTGAAAACAGCCCCTTACAAATTAGCGTTCAAGATTCAAGAAAAATCCAATGGACGGCCATTGGCCTTTTTTTATTATTCAGTTATTCAAATCCATCTATACAACCAATTCCATCTCCATCCCTTACAAATGAACGCCTCAGGCTACAAGAGATGGGACCAAGACTTACTCCTTACCATCGCTCCTGTTTCACCTGGCGGTCCAGGGGGGCCTATTTTTCCTCGATCCCCCTTAGAAACCAGAGGTTGTGCTTAGTTAAACTGAAAGTTCATACTATCAAAAAGCTCAATATTTTGTTTAATATCTTTTGGGTCCAATTTCCAGTCAATTTTCATTACGCTAACCTTTTCTCCAATGATGCCCATCTCTCCAACCCTACCGATGAAACCAGGCAGCCCCTAAGAGAGAACAGAGGGGGAAAAAAGCACTTCCATTTATACTTCTTATGTCTATGAACCCATACTTCTAATTACAGGAGTCTCATCTCCGGGGCTCCAACAAAAGACATACAGACGGCAGAGAGCATCAAACGGGAAATTAAATAAACTAATAAATAGAGAGAGGAATAAAAGACTTTACCCTTTCACCGAGCTTCCCGACTTCTCCAGTTATACCCGTCTCGCCCTACAGTGAGGAAGCCAAATTAGCATTTCAGAAACGTGTTGGTGCCTTTTAATTTTAGGTCAGCGCAGTTGAAACGGGCTCAAAGGCCAGTTCCCCCCGCGGTACTGGAGAATTAACATCTAACTTACACACATTCAGGCTGATACATTATCATAAAAGACAACCGGGGCAGAATGTTCAGCTAGGGATGACAGAGGCTCAGCAGCAAATGTGGACAATTAAGTCTGACCTTGGGTCCATCTGGGCCGGTCAGTCCAGGGAATCCCTGCCTCCCAGTTCTGCCCTGAACAAAAAGCAAAAAAAATGACAAAAAAGAAGTGTACAGCAGCTCCACAAAAACAACAAATACACATCTTCTGAAAAAAAACTGATTTTTTTAAAGTTCTGTATGAGTGTGTGTGTGTGTGTGTGTGTGTGTGTGTGTGTGTGTGTGTGTGTG
>CAJRST010011112.1:19524121-19584965 GCA_907169785.1 Menidia menidia | reverse complement strand
GTGTGTGTGTGTGTGTGTGTGTGTGTGTGTGTGTGTGTGTGTGTGTGAGTTTGTGCATGTGAGATACCGCACAACAGCTAATGCCAAAACAAAAGTGTTCCTTTAAGAAACGTTATAACCACCAACACAAAAGCTATAGGAGCCTATGATTGCTCAGAAGAACTCTTATGGTCAGTTTTGTTTGTTTTCAGTTACCGCTGGTGGTTTTGGGGAAATGACCAACCTCTGCAAAGAGAGCCGCAATGAAAATCTGCTCATTGCTGTGTGCTGTGCAAATCTGGACTCTGGAGCAACACACAACTCTCCCAAAACTCCCCAATTTGTCTGTTATAAAGTTCATTCCAGGTACACAGATGAAAAAAAATAAAGATCTTCAAATGAGGAAATCTAAAAAAAAAAACAACAGACTCTCGGACAGTCTTCTGGAATTTGGTTTAACATTTGTAATTACTTTTGTTTGTGATTGCATGTGTTTTTTTTATTGTTTTCTTTTGGTTGGAAACAAAACAGCAATTTGCTGACCAATCTGGTAATATGAGCATAAAGTATCCTTTAGGATGGCTTTCAAAAGAGCTACGGAACAATAGAAGGACCGGTCAGCCAAAGAGCTCAGCATTCAAAAGTGCACATGGCGGTTCATCCAAAACTAAATTTAGGCAGAAACGCACATGTGAGTGTGTGTGCAGCTGGTTTTGTGGCATGGTGCGGAGCCTCTTTTTCCTTTATCACTTTGTTTTTTCAAGCCCATCAGCACTCACCTCGGCTCCAGCGGGTCCAGCCGTCCCATCCGTACCCTCATCACCCTGGAAAAAAAGGAAAAAAGGGAGCAGGGTTGAGAGAAAAGCACTTTTCTTGGAGCTTAAATGCTCACAATTTGAAACACAACCTGAAGTCCGGGTGCCCCCGCCGGACCTGGCAAACCTCTCGTCCCTTGCTTTCCCTAATGATGAGACACCGAGAGTGAACATTCAATTAATTTCCGACTGCTGGAACCAGTTCGCAGCACTCCGCTCACCTTAGGACCCTCAGGGCCGTTTTGCCCCGGTGGGCCAATGTCGCCGGGGTAACCCTGTGAAAAAGTCAGAAATGAGGCACACCCTCATTACCCGAACTGACACATATTTGCCATGATAAAATGTGTTTTTTTGGGTCCTCGTTATCCGATGTGAACGTAAAGTAACAGAGAGAGGTCTTGCCTCGGGCCCCAGCGGACCGGGCGCTCCATCAGGGCCCTTCTCTCCAGGTTTGCCCTTAGAAATGTCAATGAAAGATCCAAATTAGTAAACGAACAATTCTTATCCACAGCTCAAATGCTGACATTTTGACAAGAGACAAGAAATCTGTCTCGTTACACGAGCAAATCGATCTTTAATCCATTTAAGCTTCCCTCTAGTTAGTCAAGCCAAGTTAAAATATTTGAAATATTCTTATCCTGCCATTTTATAGGGAGTTATCAGGCGCCTTTGAACACACCGCCGTGCTTCTTGAGCAAAATTCTTCTCTGAATTTAAAAGAAGAAACCGCCTCCGAATACATACGGTTTCTGTATACAGTTCAAAGTATTTGTGAACGTAATTTGCTTTAACTTCAAGGAGTCAAAGCACACTTGATTTGGGATCTGTATCCCCTCCCAACTGCTGGGGGTTGTCCAGGAGCAGTGCTAATTAGCTTGTCTGGGATTTCTACTCCAGTAACTCCACAAGTAACATAATTTATGAATGCCCTTCAAAGAAGACTTTCTCCAGGAGTTCCCCACCGGTGCTCAGCAGAGTGTTTGAACTATTTTTTAAAAATACCTGAGGTCCAGGCTTTCCGAGAGGACCTGGCAACCCAGAGGAGCCCCGGCTGCCCTGGAAGTCAACATGACAAACAAGGACATCAACCAAAAAGAAAAGAGGAAATGCATCAGGTATCACGAGCGGGACTTTGCAGCAATTTGCAGCACTTTTTTTTTTTACTGTTGTCTGTCATGCCGCACTATCAGAGGGGCCCTTTCAAGAGCATCTTCACGTTGCTTTTAGTGGCTAAAAAGCTTCTTGCTGAAATGGGAAATGGACTGTACATATATAAAATATCAGTAACATAAAGATCTCAGTAATCCATCTAAAAGAGCACACCAGAAAGTGTCAGAAAATGGCCCACAGGTGCAGATGTGATAGGTTTGAATCCTATAAAACAGGCACTGGGCCGCACCTGAGCGTTTTCCCCCGTGCGTTTACCTTGTCCCCCGGGAATCCTCGCTCCCCCTGCTCTCCTGGTAAGCCAACGTCCCCCTGTTACCAAACAGATGTGTGAAAAAACTAATAACCGGGCTGTTTACAGGAGTAAACTAGTAGACTCCTCATCTACTAGGATGAGGATGTGCTTCGCAGCAGCGTGTTACACAACACAGGAGTCAATAATTATTCCAAAAGGAGGTCCAAAGTTTGAAAAAAAGGACATATGCAGATCACCTTATCACCTTTCAGTCCTGCTGTGCCCGGGTTTCCAGGAACTCCCTGAGAAGGAAATTAAAATCTGATGTACATGAATGTCAAAAACACGATAAGTACTCAGTACTTACTACGTTTCAGGCCAAAAGAGAGATGAAATGTAGCTATCGACTACCTCTAGTCCTCAAGGAACAAATTTATATTGGTCAGCGACAAAAAAGTAAATACTCTACCTTAAATCCTGGAAGTCCCGGAAAGCCCATTAAGCCAACAGGACCCATGTCTCCCTGCAAACAGGGCCACACACAGAAAACATAAAGGTAGGTCTAGCAGAGGATTGCTTCCAGAGATGTAAGATGCCACTTTTATCAAATAAGCTTTTATTTTTTTTAAAAAGGGATTAAGGCTTGTTCTATGACACTTGGCAGGTTTTCTGACACAAAGCTTCTCTGGAGCGAGGCAGGTAATGAGGTTTTAAGTCCGTGGCGGCCGTGCGTGCCACAGAAAATTAGGAAGCTGTCACAGAGACGAGAAAAGACGAAGATGTGTTTTTGCATTATCTGTTGTTTGGTTTCCAAAAATCTTTCTATTAAAAAATTTAAAAAAGGCGATTGTTGTATGAATAATCCAGTATATATTATGTATGTATCAAATATCTTTAGACAGTACACCACGGGGGGATTAAAACACTCACAATAAGACCGGTGACTCCACCTGGGCCAGGGGCTCCCAGCTCCCCCTGAGAATGAGAGATGGAGACACAGATCAGTTGCAGCACACATTTGAAAGAATACATCTTCCTCCGATGATTACCATTCTCTCCCTAAGTTTAGAATAGCGAGCGGGCGACTTGACACCTGACACATAGAGGTGTTTGTTGTCTGCCTCACATGCCCGTGCCATTCCCACATCCTCTCCCCACACAGAAAAAAGCTCAGTGTGGCCTTCCTGTTGCCTCCCTCCGAATGAAAGGAGATGAATTCGGCCAAATGGAACATCACCCCCTTCCCCGCCCCCCTTTCCCTCTGAGGGGACGGGAAAGGGAAGCTGGGAGACTGCTTGGAGGTCAGCCAATTTTAATCCGACGCTGACCTTGTCAGTCACAAGCAGTGAGGGGGTCAAGCTAAAGAAAGAGTGGAGCAAAGGGAATCTGCGGCCGCTGCCCTCATATCAGGGCGGGTAATGGCGGGTGAGCCGGTGGCTGAATCAGAGCAGGGATTGGCTTCACTCAGCCACTCTTGTATAAAACTAAAACGGATATTCCATTAGGGAATGTGCAAGCAAGCCTGAACTACATAGCTCTGCTTTTTGTTTTAAAATGGTGTCTAAAATTTCTTTACAGATCTCTTTGAACATGCATTTTTGTATAAAACATGCTATAAATATTAAACTATGTAATTATTATGTGTTGAAATGTCCATGTACAGTGAAACGGGTAACTCTTTATTTCTGAACAGAAATCCAGGTTCAAATATTTCTCCTAAAGCAGTGTTTTTCAACCACTGTGCCTTGGCACACTAGTGCACACTATTTCACCTAATTGGTCTAAAAAGATTTTTTGATAAGGAATTAATTATCTGCAAATAATATGCCATTTTTCAGTGTCTGCCGTTCTAGTGACTGGTGGCGTAATCATGTAATAATTCCTTATGACTAGATTTAGTATATAATTTTGTATATTGAAGTGGACATGTTAAGTGCAATTTGAAAGAAGAAATATAAAATATGATAAAAATATTTTTTGGTGTTTCAGGACACTTAAGATAAGATAAGAATAAAATAAGAATAACTATAGCTACATATTTGTTTAACATTTTTGGTTGGTCGTGTGCCTCGTGATTTTTTCTTTGAAAAAATTTACCTTGGCTCCAAAAAGGTTGAAAAACACTGTCCTAAAGGATCTCTTTCAAAGTTTGTGTGACAGATATGTCTTTTTTCTCCAAAATGATGGTGCATTCTAATATCCAACTCTTTTGGTTTTCACTTCGTGCTTCTGGGTCCTTCATAAGTATGGATTATCAGCAAGTAGCCAATTGCACAGCTTTGTTTTACTTACTGGGTTCCCATCAGGGCCAGGAGGTCCCCTTTCTCCAAAGTCACCAGGAAACCCCTGGACACATACAGATGGGATGGTCAAAGAACCAGAGGGGCGGATGGGTGACAGTACAATGTTCACAAAGTCAAAATACTCCAAAGGGAGCTGGAGGTATTTAGGAGTCACAGACGTTACAACACCAAACACAGGGATCAACAAAATATTTCCCAAAAACAAGAAGTTTCCAGAGCAAAGCTGGGCAAATCCCATCAATTACGCTCCCGGTGCTTTCATTCCTCGGAGACTGGCAGGAAATTCCAGGGCAGTATGTTTCCGAGCGATGAGCAGGCCGGGGCCCAAACCCCCAGGACTTTTCCTAAATGGTTGAATAAAGCTGCTTGGCCGGGGAAATGCTGACTGTGCCATTTTTTTTTCATTTTTTTTTTCGGCTCGGTGCTCGTAATTCCAGAACGAGAGGCGTAAGGCAGCCACACGCTCATCGTGCGCTTGTCAGCGCACCAATGTCAACACGCAAACCTGCCCCACATCACGGCCCGCCGCGCCCGATAGAGGGCCGACAGAAACCGGGGGGATTCGGCCACGGACCCCGAGGGGTGCCATAGAGTCGAATGTTTGCATGGCAAACGGCTCCTTTACATAAATGTGGTCATAAGCAATAACCGGTGCAACACGAGGCCCACAGAAAATGTGGAAAAGCTCTTTTTCTCTCCAAAAATAACTCTCGGTCTGATCAGAGGGCCGAGCGAGGATTTGTTCTCGTGTTGTTTTTATTTCTTTTATTTTGAGACCAGTGCGACTGAAGCCCCTCCTCAGAGCTTTACTCCAAATCATAAGTTACTGCATACATTTGGCTGAGATGGGAAAAGTGCAGCAGTTAAACTTTGCAAGCTGCCACCAGAAATTTCAAGATTTACATTTTTACTCACTGTATACTGCTTTATCGCTCAATATGAACAAAATAAAGACAAAATAAACTCCTTGACAAAGTCACAAACTTCAATGGCTACCCTTCACACAGGCATATATGTCACTGATGATGATTACATGATGCTTAAATGTCATGTATAACCAGAACGAGCCTGGGAAATATCTAATTCATACAAATGGTTGTATGCAATATCAGTTTTTTCCGTGCTATTCCGGACGGCTGGGAAATTTACTACTAGGCGCCGATGACGACAGACTTCCACGGTCTGTGGGTAAAGCCCCCAGAGGGCCAAACCCGCAGCTTACACTTCCCATCATCCCACTCTTCAAATCCGTTATAAGGACAGCAATAAGGACGCCGGCCAGCGCGCAGCGTGTTTAAATGAAGGACAGCAAGAGGAAATTAATCGCAAGTACCCGTAAATTCACCCACTTTGAGAGCAGTAATTCCTGTTTCAACATGAAATATCCATGTTTCCGAAGCGTCTAATTCGCTGGTCAGAGAGCACTGAGGAACTTTTTCCACGTATCTGCCTGGATGGATTTTATACTCCATTATCAATATAAGCCCCTGCAATTTAAGGGAGCTCACAGCTGTTCGCAGGCTTTTTCTGTATTAAAACAATGTTGTCTGAGAAGTGTGTTGAGAGAAAACTTTACCGGCCTACCCATCTTGCCCTTCTTCCCATGAACGCCGGGAATTCCCTGTAAAACAGAGAAGAAAACACAGGAAGGAGAGGATGATGTTAAATGACCCGGCAAAAGCCTACAGGCTCAATACTTTTAATTTACAATATTATACAACATATTGTAGCCATATTATCATACAATAGTAAATAAACCTCGTAAACGGGTACTGCTTCTTGCAGACAGAAAATCTAACCATTTGATAGATAGAAAACAGAGGGAGAGTATTTCCATTTTTTGCCAAGGCTTTGATTTAAATCAAATATGTAAAGCTATGTCTTGAGGTAGACGCTGTTAAGGGACTTAACATTGCATCATTATCTTCATCAGGTGATCTAAATCGTGCTCGAAAAAAAAAGATGTTCAAACAGATAAACTTCATAATAACTTGACAGAACTGATTAGCTGATAAAAATAAAGAAAAAACTATCACACCTTCCGATCAAATGTCACAAAGTGACGAATCCTCTGCAGTTCGGAATAAAACCCTAAGAAATGTGTGTTTGTTTTGATCCGCTACGGCGTGAGGCGCTGAGTCCTGTGGCTTTCTGAGTTACGGCTGGGTTGAGGCAGATTTAGAGCCGTCTTCTACACCGTAACATTATCCAGCGCAGCAGCTGGGTTTTGGCGGCCTGACACAGTATTCCAGACCCTGCTCTACCTGAAGCTTTGAGCACTGGTTTGCTGGAACCTGCCTCTAGTGTCTCATCACTGAAACTAGAAACCTATTTCTATTTGATCATGGCGGTCCCTGGACGGTCATAACGTAGCCCTGCCATCAGTCACTGTCACAGCCGCTGATACTCACTCTCTCCCCGTCAGGACCAGGAAAGCCAAAAAGCCCAGGGACGCCAATGTGACCCTGAAAAGACGAATAAAAAGATGGAGTACCCGACAAAGAGCAGGGGTACAGTCAAGAAAGAGGGAGGGTGGACAAGGAAAGATGGCCGCCATTCTTCGGGACTGAGTGACGTCAACAAAAATTCAACTTCAAAGTCGTAACAGCTGCATTACGCTACACATCAGCCATTTAAAAAAACATTTTTTCGTTAAGAGTTGAGTTGTCTTGAAGATAAAAGCCTTGAAGCGAGTGTATATGCCCATGGACTGCATGGTGCTGGCTTCCACGATGTAGTCCAAGGGCACATACCCCCGCATCAGGGATCTCCGAGGGGTCCTCGTGCCAAAACCGGGCCGGTGGAAAACCAGGAGTAACAACGGCGTTCAATCTGAGGCTTCCATCTTAAAGGATTACGGTTACACTCCGCACAAACACATGCTTCATGACATTTGGCCAGCTCTGCTTCAGAAACTAACAAAACCATCTGCCGTGATGAACGGGGAGTTAACGAGAGCAGATGAATGCTGTTTACGACGCTGGCTTTTTTTATGCGCCCGCACTGGTTAGGCGGGCATTTAAGAGGCATTTTACGGCCCAAAGTGAAAGTTCAACAGCGTTGTTTTACAAAGGAGGAACCGCTGTTAGATATTTAACTAACTCCTCCAAACGAAGTACCCAATAGGTTGACCAAACATATGACCGCGAGGATGCCGTAACAGAGAGGGATAAACAATCCCTGACATCTACTTACTGTGACTCCTTTTGGCCCCATTCTTCCTACAGGCCCCGGTAAACCCTGAGGTTAAAAAAAAAAGATTACGGTTACATATTCATGTGGTTACCAACATTGGCTGAGCTTGTTTGCTCGGTGTATGACTTTATCGTCTAAAACATGTGAATAAAACGGCAGTCTTGGTCCAAACTCAGGGCCCCCAGACGCCGGATGTAACCAATCATCCATCCATCCATTCCATTTTCAATGGAAAATTCTAATGTTCTGAAGCGAATGCGACCAAAATCACAGAGACTGATACTCAAGATCAGGCTGTCACAGTGATTCGCAACCAACAAATGGTAGGGGGTGCTAAAACCTAATCCATCATGCATCATTAAGCTTCCATTGGGATCTGAGTTTCATTGTTAAAGCACAGAAGCAGTGGGACCCATGCCTTCACCGGGTGTTACCGAAAATATTTTAGATGAAAGCAAGTGAACTGCCCTCTGGTTATTCTTTGGGAGTTTCACTCAATTGAAAGCATAAGGGCAACAAATTTTAGGTGCAGAGAAACCTTCATGCTCCCACGTTATGCCGTCTTGATATATGTTAAACATCATTCCAGGCAGGCTGACACCAAAATGCTAAGGGCTGAGATCCCAGTTATTGTACTGAAATAATTGCAGTTCAGAGGGAAGACCTAGATACTGATTGGAATAATTTGGGTTCACAGTAGAGGGGATATCTTTTCGATTCGTCGTGGTATATATTGACCGTGTGTGTGTGTGTGTCTTTTGTTTGTGTGTGTGGTCCTGCTCAATCAGCGCCGCAACACTAGATTTACTGCACCTGCCTGCCAGGATAGCCTTTGGCCCCGGGGCTTCCATCATCTCCCCGCTCTCCCTGCAGAGACAAAGACGGCACAGACATCGGCAACAGAATCGGACAGGTCTGAAGTCTGGGAAGGGAAGGAAGAAAAGACTTGGGGTCTTTTCACCCACGTTTCTGTATCAACCACAGTAACACGGGGTCAGGGGAGACAGAAACAAAGTTTGAAAGCAAGGACTGTGCTCCTAAAAAAAAATCTAAAAAAATAAAAAGAGAGCATTTCTTTCTAATTTTCAATAAACAATCTTCGTGCAGTCATAGCTGCCTAAGAAGCGCCACCGTAGACATTTCCACAATAAACTTTCTATTAATCTGACAGTAAGCGCTGTAACAATGCGGTCAATACATCAGTCAGTGATTCTCTGTGGCCGGACCAGACCGAACGGATCCCACAGAGAGGAATGTTTAATACAGCATGTATGGGAAGAGCTCAGCTGGGTTAATTACAGGAGGCATGCAAGAAATAACATGCTGATCATATATAGTTTACTGTACATGCACATGAGAACATTCATCATAAACTGGCGTTCATCACGATCCACCACTAATTAGATGTCCCCTTTGAGGGGAGGATAAAGGAAAATCTATTAGGAATGTCTTCTTTTCTGTTTATTTACCCTCCGAGAAGCCTGATTTTGTTGTAAACTGAAAAACTGGTTTTAAATAATAGTTCTGGAGGGATTTTTGAATTTCTTTTCAAGTTTTTTCATTGGCTTGTGACTCACTTTCAATCCAGTATTTGCATGTTTCTTTAACAACTGACACTCGCTTGAGCCGTTCAAGTGGAAGAATGCTAACTTAATTCGAAGGATGCACGCAAATGGAATCATATATTCAGGCAAGTTTTGTCACAGGTTCTCTATTTACAGCCAAGAAGTGAATCCCGGAGAGCTCGGCTTAGCTGAAAACGTAACAAATGAACCCTGAGCATCCAAAGGAGAGCTTTCAGAAACTGTTCAAGAAGCCCGGAGAACCATTCCAAAAAACTCCTTAAAGGAAAGATGAGAAAACTAGAGAGGGCTGTCTCAAAGGGGCACAGACTGTGTGGCTCAACAGCTTTGCATTATATCACCCACGCAGAATCTAAGGACAGTTTTGCCATAGAAAACCATGAAATAGAGTAAAAATAGAGTGAAACACAGCAAAATGACAAATCCCCTGCAAACCACAGGGGGCGACATTTCAAGAAAAAGCTTCAAACATGCCTACCGTTAAACGGCTAAATGTTTCTACATAAATGTTTCAACTGCCTGCAAACGGCAGGAACGAAACTGTGCGGACATTAATCAAACGTAGGCAGTTTTTTATTACAAAAGGCCAAACGTCATTACACAACGCCTTTTAATAGGAAAGACGGAAGGTTAACTGTTGTACTTTATCCAAAATCTTACGAGAGTACAAGACATTCCTCTTAAAGTCATTACACATGGTCTGGAATCAAGGAGTAGGAACAGGAGGATGTGGAGGAGGAATGACCTATCGCTTCAAAACTATTCAGCCCACTTGTGCGTCTGCCAAAATTCTCCTTTTCCCGCCGATATTCCCGACTCTACATATCTGGTGTCTGTCGTCTCCAAGCTTTAAGACAGCACTGCTGCTCTGGGCCTGTGATAATGTTTTTGTTCCTGATTTGAAACAATAAATGACATAAAAAACAAAACAGAAACAGCCTTTTTTTTTCCGGAGCCTCAGCTATTCTGTTTTATGAGCAGAAATCCATGTAAATATTGTACATGAGATAATGTGCGATATGCGGATTCTGTCACAAATCATTTTGAGTTAGCAGTTGTTTTCATGATGATTTAAATTTGACAGGTGAGGAAAAAAAATACTCACAGGTTCACCGGGGAGACCAGAAGGACCGGGGTGGCCTTTTTGTCCCTGTTGACACGAGAAACAAACAAGTTGTGAGTTTTGCAAATCAAATTGAAAATTATGTAGTGTGTCTTAACCCAGATTCTCATCACTAATCCACAGACAAGGACACCGAAGTGAGCAGAGGAAAGAGACTAAACTGCTGCAGTATCAGGTCTGGAAAATGCTAAAATTCCCAGAAGCGATTGATTTTATTTTACATAATGTAACTACATTTTTTTTACGCTCCATGAACGGCCACATAGTCGGTCAATGTTGGTCAGTCTGTTTCTGGATCTGTGGTCAAATGGATTATTTCTGTTGTTGTCTGCACAGCCAATATGCCAACATTGTGCCAAAGGTTTTCTAACTGACAACTTGTTTTGTTTGCTTCTGCAGAGTTCAATGGAATAACTTGATAAAAACCTGGAAAGCTCCGTTTAAAAAGGCTCCATAGGAAAGGCAAACACACTGGCTGTGAAACTAATAGACCACTTATCGGCACTGCTGGTTACTCGGCCCCGAATAAAGTAATTATTTTCGATTTCCAAACAAAAGCAGAGCGGGTTCTGTTTAGCGTCGCGGCGCAGCTATTGTTTTTTTTTGTTTGTTTGTCTAATCACTGCCCCCTCTGCACTCTGACAAAACTATTTAGAAATGCCTTCCATTAATAAAAGCAGTAAACTAATTAGGCAGTAACACCTGAAATCCCTAAAGGGTAATTGATGCTCATCTTCATGCTCTGTGGCCGGCAGGCGACAGAACGCGTCGGTCTTTTCATAATCAACGCCTGGAGAAGACGCGTGGGCTGTGTGAGGTCATCTCTAAAGGGGTGAACAAGTCTGTCCTCTCAAGTGCAAAGTCATTAGCCACCGGCTGTGCCGGCCTATCAGCAGCGGAGTAAGTAAACAACAGGCGGTAAAGGCTGAAAAAAAGGAAACGGTGTAAACAATAATTTCTTCCCACAAAGCACACATACCCCCGAAACCTTTAGAGAGAGAGAGAATGAAACGCACAAATGCATTTGAAAGGGAAAAATATATATATTTAAAGGTAAAACAAGAGAAACTGTGGGGAATTACATTCAGGAATTTCAGACAGGATAGGGCAGATGTTAAAGGCGGCCATTGCTGGTCTCCGTCGTACCGCTCTACATTTTGGGCGACAGAAATAATCCATTTTGTGTGAAAGGATGTGGAAGCGGAAATGGAGAAGAATCCCTTTTGATCCAAGATTTTCCACTTTAAATAAGAGGATTATCCCTACTTGACTGTACTGTTCTGGAAGAGGCTCCAGGAAGGAGTCGGGTGATGAGTATAGGGTTGGGCCAAAGAGGGCAGTTAGTTTTTTGGTGAAGAGATAATTATCTGTAAAAACCGGAAAACACAGCTCTGACCATTAATAGTTCCCACCCCCCCATAACACAACATTGCAAGTCGATGTGTACAATTTTTACACTCTGTAAATTCCACGTCGTGAATCACGTTTCAGTGGTGCCTTCAATGCTTTTTTTCGAAACACGTGGCTTTAGTTAGAATAGGTCACCAAGCGAAGGCCCCACTAGCTGACCACTAAGCTGACCTCCTACCATGCATTCAACTGTCAAGCTGCAAAAAAATGTATTAAATTCGGTCACTTTGCAACCAGATTCCGGCTGCTCAATGTCGTGTCTGACTCTGATTGGCTGCTGCTCCCTCTGACCAGAACGGAACCGCGGCACCAAATGTCATTCGCTTAAAATCTCTTCATCGTTTTCGTGGCTGCAGTCGCTCTGGCTTTGAGAGGGATCTGATTTCCCAGCAGGACTGTGACAGATAAAAACTGACCAGACCAGAAAATGTTAAGGAAATCACGCCGCTCCCTTTTCTCCAATTGTTCTCGAATCCAATAAGTCCTCGCAAAGAAATAAACACATGGAGAGAGAAGGTCTTTTACAAGATTAAAAAGTTTCGGCCCTCCCTCCTGCAGCTTTTCTGACAGATTGAACCCAGATGCTGGCCCACTGGACACAATCACTCTCTCAGACGCTGGTGTAATCCAGCCCTCCTCCTTATTTCTCCATTCATTTGCAAACACCCAGGAAGCTGGACATTCGATAGAACGTCCGGGGGGTGAGCGAGTCTCCTACTGGAGCAAAAGTAACGCGGAGAAAGGACAAAAGAATGCGGCCGAGGCCTTACAGCAAAGCCAGCACAGCTGAGTACAGTGAAAACAGGAAAATGTGGACTTTCAAGGCTCTGCAAATCCACGATGTGACGCAAAGATGGCAACGGAGCACATTCCTCATTGGATCTCCGTCCTTATGAAGAGCAAACCAGTGTGACTCACTCTAGATCAACTCTGCAGCCAACAAACCTCAAGCTGAGGCATAAAATATAAGTGTGCACCCTACTTTAAAACCGTTTTTTTTTTTTTTGGCTTTATTGTGCGAAAAACTTTCTCAAGACACGGTCAACAAATGCATGAATGAGGATTTTTCTGTTGCTAAAGCTGAGGAGCGGGAGGGGAAAAAACATGGGGGCTGTGCAGCTCATAAAAAACCGGAGTGTTAGTACAGTGTGCCAAAAATAAGGGAAAAAAAGTAAGCTGGCTGTGTAAAACATACTCCGGTCCAGAATTGGTAATACTCTCCATGGTGTTTTGGGCTTGACACACACACAAACACACACACACACACCGTACTTTACAGTGCAAACCGCTGACTGGCTCCCAGGCAACCTTCCCACTACGTCTTGACACGTTTCCCACAGTGAAGATGGCTTTTTTGTGGCGGCGGGCCAAGAACCGAGCAGAAAAACTCAAGAGAGAAAAAGGGTTCCACTTGTGGAAAATCAGGAAAATTCTGCATTTTTTATAGAGCTACGTTTTTCTGTGCCTGTCCATTCTTACAAGAAGAAAAAAAAAGAAGAAAAAGAAGAAGAAGAAAAAAAAAAACTCTCAAGAACAGCTGCAAACAATGAGGTCTCTGATGGCCTTCAGCAGAGCCGGGCCAATTGCCCTGTTTTTATTAGCGGGATACAAACTGCCCTTTAATGCTCTGATTGGCTCCGTTCTCCACGATTCACAAAAAAAAAAAAAAGAAATCTTCCCTTTTTTAAGCCCGAGCCCCACACACCGAATGGAGGAGCATGGGTCATAGCAGACGGTCATTCATCAGCCCAAAGTGATTACATAACACACTGCAGGATCCCCGCCGGACCCCCCAAAGGCCCGGTTCCATCTCGTGGTATTCTTTAAAAAAAAAAAGATAATCTCAGACAGAAATTCAGTCGCTTCTTATCCGCATTCATTTGGCATCTGATCAGTTATGTAAGCTTATTATAAACCCCAGAACTGGTATTTTACTGGTATGATTACCCTCCCTTTATAGAGGTTGGGAAATGCAAAACGCACATGCTCCCTCTCTCCAGGGATGAGGCAGAGTGGGTGAAGACATTTGAATACTTTTTGAATACTTTCTGCTGACGCGGCGTTATAGCCGCGTACGACTGGAAACGCTGGGTGAAATCAGGCTGGCGAATTTGCCCATCAGAACGGCGTGAGTCAAAGGGAAGCTGACAATATTCCAGTCCCTCCCCTTTCATTTCACCCAAAGATTCCCATGAAATCACAGCCCACTGAACAAAGATTCCTTCTTCATGTCTTCATGGACGTGAGCTATTAGTGATGCGGCGAGTATACATTAATCTCCAAGAAAACACTGAAAACAGAAAGCAGTTACCCTATTTATCGGTCATTAAGAAACCACAGGTTTCCAGATGTTTTTTTAAAACTGCACACAATTCTGTGCCATAATCTGTGCCTTAATCTAAGACAATGCGAAACCTGAAATGTCTATTAATCTATTCAATCTATTAATCATTCAAATATGAGAGCTTACAGGAGAACACAAAGCTTTTCAAAGAGAATCAAGGCTGTTTCTTACATGCCGCTGTTGCGTCATTCATTTCAATAATTTCCATTGGCGTGATTCGTATCGTTGATACAATTTTATTGGTCAAAGTGAGTTTTCAACGTTCTTAGAGCTGTATCTAAAGACACTGGAAAAGTTCTTGCATCTTATAAAACAGCAACTATTAACAAAATGTTTAGAATGTCTTCAAGGTTTTTTTCTCTGTTTAGCTGTTTGTTACAAAGCAGAATAATGAATTCTGAGTGTTTTGCAAGCTCGGATAATCTATAAATGAAACAAACAGGGTTAGAAAAACAATACAAAGGCACACAGATGAGAATGAGGGATACCAGTGACTTCACTGAGAACAGATTGTCTTCAGAAAATGGCAAAAGAAAACATATGAAAGTGGGAAAAAAGAAAACACTCACTGTCCTGTTTGAAAGGTAATCCTGACAGGCATTGGCTCACTTGACTCACTTAATTACAGAGAGTGGAAAAGGCCAAGGATGAAAACGAGCAGGGCCTTGAAGCTAACTCTGAAGCGTCACTCTGTCTAGATAACCCAGCAGAGAAGTATGCAAAGAAGGAAAATAATAAGGAAAACAGGGGGATCTGATCAAAAACAAACCCACACTCCCTAAAAATGTCCTACTTCTGAGAAGAGGACGCAACATTATATTTGGAGGGAGTAAAACTGTCCTTCAGGGGGATTCACTTTCTTCTCATCTGAGGCCCGAGACACAGATGACCCTAAAGGTCTGAGTGATCCGACCCAAACACAGGTGTGTATTGATAAGTGGTTTTACACACGCAAAATGATTCAAGATTGTAAAATGAGCTTTTTTACCTTCTGTCCATCTTGGCCAGGTGGTCCAAGGGGGCCCATAACTCCAGGCTCTCCCTGTAAGAGTTCATTTAGTCCCATTAATTCACTAATAAGACTGTTATTCTAAGTAAGGAACAATGGCGAAACGCATACTTTTTGTCCTTTCGGGGGCTGACCAGGGGACAGTCCGGGATCTCCTTTTTGACCCTGAAATATGAAAAAAATAGTCAAAAACATAAAGCATTACCTTTTATTTTCTCAAACCCATAGACGGGCCGTGTTGTGTTGCACTGAGGCTTAGAGGCTCTGGGGGTATTTACACTATCGGGCACTCATGAGTTCGTTCTATTTATGACGGGAGTCCACTGGTTGTATTTACATGAACGCGCGGTCTACATTCTTCTCCCTTTTCGGGCAGTGGGAACTCCTGTCAGAGCGCTCCGGGTCGGCCTTCCGATGTCTACTTTTTCTTGTAAAAAAGAGCAGCGCGGCGATCGCCGCGCAGGAGGAGAAACAGATCATTCCCCGAGTCAGCGCTCGTCGCAAACAGAAACAACTGAGTGCAAATGTTTTTGTATGGAACAAGCTGGGCCGAAATGAAACAACGGCTGACGGCACATTTAACAAGACAAATTGAAGTGCGAGAGTGGGAATAAATCAACTTGTGTTGTGACGTGAAATCCAGCAGCTGAAGCCTGTTTTTTAATGGTGAATGGGGATTATTTATTTACGTAGTCTCTGACCTCTTTCAAGTCACTTCTAAATCTATTGCAGAGCTACTTACCCCAGCAGGAAATTGAGCACTATATTCTGCCATTATTGGAAATGGTGAAAGGGAAATGTTCAAAGCAAAATGATGCCCGATCACAACATCTTTGCAACTCTTTAAAAAAAAAGGATTTTTATGATAAACAAACCATGAAAAAGAGATCTAAACCTCACACAAGCTAACTGATTCAAATCACAAACAGACATTGGTTGACTAAGATACCACACACTAAAATGACCCCATTTATGTAGAAAATCTCCTCTGATCCTTTCCAGGTTGAACTCCTCCTCCTCAAACCTCTTCAAAGTGGTCCTTCACATCACCTGATCCATCCCCATTATGAATCAAACTAGCTGAACCTTTGAGACGTAGGCTAAAACAGACAATGTCACCTGCCTCCGAGCGAAGGTTGGTTCACCTTCTCTGTTCAGGAGTACGTGAAGATTAGGGCCCTTTTATTGGGGAGTAATTAATCTAGATCTAATCGGAAAGTGAACATTGTCTCATCAAGTCCAAGTTTGCGAAATTAGCATAATTCAGCAGTCATCAGTTCAGATTGAAAGTCACACCACGTCCTTCCCCTGACTTTCCAGCATGTTTCACATCACATCAGAGTCCCTCTGGCCCTAGAATAAGCCTCCAGCCCCCCTATTTGTGGCAGTTCTAGTACAGAAGCCGTTGTGGGATATTTGGTTTGCTACAGTTTGCAATTTGCGCCACTGAATTATGGACACTGTTCCTTTAAGATGCTATTTTCCACTAAAACTCCTAAGGTCCTTTTTCTAGCTGCACTGTCACAACATGCTAAATGAGATGAGAGACGTTTTCACTGCACTATTACTCTGGATTTCGCTTTCTTTTGTTTTAAGGATGTACATACGTTTTTTTCCCCTTACACTTTCATGTTTCACTCCTCATCTTTGGTTTTATTTAGCCTGCTTGAACTTTTTAATTCATGTGACTGCAAATAAATATCACAAATACAAAGATTACTTTTCATCTAAATAATCTTTTCAGACTTTTGATGCACACTCCAAAGTGGGGGTATAATAGTGAGTACAGTAAAGTAATGAGTACAGTTGTGAGTGACTTTCCATAACTCACCGCAGCAGTTCTATTGTTTAAATGTGATAGAAGACCACAACAACCAAAGTAACTGTGTAGCTCTGAGATGGATTTTTACTAGTTTTTGGAAGGCATTGGAGGTCTCTGGCAGAGACACAAGCTCTTTCTACAAAGGGACTACATACAGCCAGACCTAAATTATTATTGTTCTGTTGTTTTTTACATGAAAAAAGGAGCCAAAAAATAAATAAATAAAAATGACCGGATCACTTTTTTATTATATTTTCATTACAGTGTGTTCAACAGAATGTTGTGAACATTGATAGCTGCTTTTTGAAGAGGAATAGGTTTTACTCATGAAGTGTTAGTTCTGGGATTTGAATGTATCTACAATCTATCTACAATACCTTTGAATATTCGCCTTACATAATGATATGACTCATGCATATCAAGGGAACTTTAAACATACAGTATTTCATTGTAATAATGCAAGAGGAAAGCATCTTTCTACCTTTGTTCCAGGCAATCCTGAACGACCTGGTTTCCCATGAGGGCCGGGGGGACCCTAAAAACAGAAAGGTGGACGATTAATAATTGTTTCCATTCACCATTGTGTGCTTGTTTCTGTGGGTTAAAGGATGGGTTTGTTTCTTGTGTTTTCTGCCTGCCTGTCAAAATGATGACATATGGACAGGAGCTTTCCCGTCTTACATTTCTCCACTGGCTTTTTCGGTGTCCTGCAAAGCGTAGGCCACTCTAAAATCGCTCCGAGATGTACAACACGCTGCATTTTTAGTCATCGGCGTGCCAGATATTCTGCTGAAAAGAGCCATCTACGGAAAGGCCCGTCAGGTAGGGCACGCCGAAGGGCAAAGGGTAAAGAAACTCCATTCTGCCTTTATGGTTGAGTGAATCATAAATTTAAACAGTTTGCATGGACATGCTGCTTGGAAAACTAAAGCCACGACTTCCATCCGTGAGTCTACGATTCGAATGCACACTTATGTTGGAGTTCAGATTAAATGCTGAGGTTGGGAACATTTTTCCAGCAAAGCTGAGAGACCAGAAACACGCTCAGATGGCCAGAACAAGAGTCAAATCTATCATCCTGTTCTGTGAGCTGTGCAGAGTTTCAGTGGGTATTGAGGATAGAACTAAGCAGGAGTAAAAAAAAAAGACCAGGGCTCTGAGGTGTAAGTGCATGGCTAGATGATCCGGAGAGGGCCTGTCATCTATCTGTGCTCTATTATCCCGCTGTGGAAAAGAGTCCAAGAGCCAAGGCAGCTCTCCTCCCACCAAACTGACCAGGCCACGCCCCCTCGCCGGACATATGGAGACGCTTAACAGAAGCTCATCTACAGATTTTCTCCTCCTCCTCCTCCTCCTCCTCCATTCAGACCATTCCTCTTTTCGCTCGCTCGATATTAAAACGTATGGAAGCCATTATATCCGGATAGGGAGCCAGAGCGGGAGGGGACGTGGAGAAATGGGGGCGTCGGGACTGAGTGTTACAAATGGCATTTTTGTCCTGTGCAAAAAAAGATAAATCGGGACTAAGGAGGCTGATGAAGGTACCAGGCGGGCGGTATCCCAACTGGGACGAGAATAATGGGCCTGAATGAGTCACCTGGTCCATCTATCTTCACGTGTGTGTGGGGGATGAAGATACTCTTCGGCTTAATTGCCAAAAAGTAACATTTTGTCGAGCGATTGCACACAAAAACTGCAGAAATAGGCGGGCGGGCGCCTGCAGATGAGGGACACCTGCGCGCCGCAGCTGTGAGCGGCTTTACGACGGGGGGGGGGGGGGGGGGGGCCTTTTACGGGGATGACGCGTGGGCCACCACTCCTGTCATTGGACATTAACCCAGAACAAAACCGCCAACACCTCCTCCGGATGGAAACGCTGTGATTTATGAGTACCGGCTAAAACAAAATGAAGGCGCAGTGATGGATTTGATATACTATCCATCCATACTACTACTAAGGATTTTGGACTACTACTAAGGATTTAAGGACTTTATTGTAGTGCAAATTAACACAAATTCTATGTAACCAGGGCTTTGATTCGGGATTGCCTCAAGCAACAATTCGTCTAATCAGTGTTTTGTTGTTTTTTATCTAAAAAAAGTGCTTCAGAAACCTGTAGAAAAGCAAAAAGCGTGGTAGAGAGTTACTGCTCTTTGAATATCTAAAAAGCTTCCACAGGAAAAAAAAACAAAAACGTCTGGAATCTGCCCATTGGAAACGGATTAGGCAAAGGCGAGTTTATTTGTCTAGCACATTTGGTGTACAAGACAAGTCCAAGTGCTTTACAACGACTAAACGATGAACAGATTTAATTGCCTTTTGTATAAATACAGAGCAGAGGGGGCTGCCGTATTAATGCCTCTGCGCGCGGCGAAACGGCCTGTTGGTGCAGCTGCAGTGTGAAATGCCTCAGCTCCTCTGGGTGATGTCTGGTGGGCAGACGCTCCACACGCTGACACAGACCAAAGTAAACATTTTCTTTGACTGGGATTTTGGCTCCAGCGCATTCGTTTTAAAAGAGACTGGTAGAAAACAGATTTGATCAGAAATGTTCAAAATAAAAAGAGAGAGAAAAACTCCTCTTTGGTGCTCAGAATGAGGTGTTCTTGCCTTTTCTTGGCACCCCCTCCGGCCAAAAGTCAAACGGAGCTGCTGGTTCGTGCCCGCACGCGCGGTTTTGTTTTGGATGAGTCGGCGTTTTTTCCACCGACGTAAATCGGCTCGGCTTTCAGCAGCGATTCTTTTTTTCTGTTAATGATCAGAAATGGCTGAAGCTTTCAGGAGAGGCTGCGCTGCTTCTGCAACGGCCTGAGTTTGTGCGACGCCCATCCCTGAGGTCTCCCCCACATGCGACCTCGAATGCAGAGTTGAAATGAGGTCATTCACACTGCAACAGATTCCAACTGCCGGTTGGGAACATTTAAACATTTCAAATCCCCCTCACTGTTCTGATTTGACCATGTGTTTGATAGTCCATTCGACTAAAATCTAGTAACCAGTCTTTTTCTATTGACTTTAAGTAAGTTTTCCTGTAAATATCGTTCTATACCCAACAGCTCTTTGGTTTATATTCAGACCGTCTGGGTCAGAATGATACAGTTGTGTTAAAGTTTCAAAGAAAACTGCTGTAAATGTAACATCAGTTGGATTTAGCTTTTAATCCAAATGTTTAAGCGGACTTTAGCGGGCTGGAGTCCGAATGCGGGCTTCCTGCAGGCCATGTGCTGAAAACTGAGGCTTTCCCCCTCTAATCGCGTGAACCATCTGAGGAAATTCTGACGGTTTAAGAAAACAGCCGGCCAAAGAACCTGAACTGCTGCCGTCGAGAGGCCAACGATGCATAAACCCTAAAGAGGTCGGTGTACTGCTAGATGGAGCTACAGAGCTCCGGACAGGGTCTAAATGCCTTTAATAAGATGGGGACAAAGCCCTTCTTTCTTCTTTGTTTAAAGAGATTGGGTTCCCACAAGCCTCCCCTGAGGCCCAACTGCAGGTATTTGGTACACACTCATCAGGAGCACAAGCGCCCTGCGGGGGCTCCGCAGAAGAGCAGCCGTATCACCCGTAAAATACCTCCTTCAGCCCAGGCTGACTTTCTGTTTTTGTTTTTCCTGGTTTACTTGGCAGGGGGCTTTCTACACAACCAACAGAATACAAAAAATGAATGAAACATCTCAACAGTTTGTGTTCCTCTGCAAATATCAGCTTTTGACAACATTGTTTGTAGTAGCGGATTCAAATTGAGCTTCAAAATAAAAGTCTCCCCATCAAAGGACTGGTGCATTAGAGTAAAAAATAAAATAAAAAACCTTTTGCCATGCTCACTGACGCTTATGTTTGGCATTTAAAAACGCCCGCTCATGGAAACGCATGTACGATATTTACCGGCTAAGAAACCTCTTTTCCCCTCGATCCTTTAGCTAGCTTGTGTATTCAGCTGATTCCTTACTGGCAAACCACCTGATTTGCGGATTACGGTTGTTTCCACTACAAATCCACAAATGGAGCGTGGCCCCAGTGGAGCACGGTTTGATCACACGGCGAGCCGAAGCAAACTAATGTGTGGCGAAATAACCCCCGTTTTGATCAAAATACTCCAACGTCCGCTACATTTGAGTTTGACATATTGGAGGCATCTCGTTAGGGAGGCATCGCTGAGATTGGAGACATGTGGAAGATAGTAAGGGAACTGGGGAGCACAAGAAAAAAACAAAAGGAAACTGTGCAAAGTTAAATGAAACACCTGTCATTTCTGAGTGGGATATGCTTACCCTTGGGCCCCTCTTGCCCGGTTTTCCTGGCAAACCTGGAAGTCCTTGAGGGCCCTAAAAAAGAGATGGGATGTCACAGATTTTTTTTAAAAAGCAGCTAAACTAAAAGATGCTGTCTATCTCATCGTCGTTTTAAAGGAAAGCTAAATATTAAAGAACAAGTGTTCCGCGTTTGAGTGGGTCCTGTAAAAGTCATTCACACTTGACAGCGAGTTAAATCTCTGAGCTTGTTTTTTTTTTTTTTTTTTTTCCCCTTTTCCCAGATGACACATTCTGTGAAGTTAGCTGCGAGTTACGAAACAGTCGGAGAGATTCTGGCAGGCGGGGGGATGTCTTGTTAGGAACTAATGCAGCTGTCTCCCTCGGCCAACATTATTTCAGTCCAAAACCACAACAGCGCGCAAAACCGCGAATCCCTGAGTCGACGCACTGGCAGGGAGGTCGGCGCTGGTTCCAGACACAGCCAATCACATTAATTACCAGCACCGGCTAGCTTTAAAACAATTTCATACATGGATTAGCAAAGCTCTGAAAGGGTCAAATTTAATGAGAGGTCAACCTGGGTTGGTGTTAGATGTTGGAGTGTAACTTATTTTTTCCCCGTCCCTGCAGAAGTTTAAGGAGAAGACGGAGAAAATGGGCCTAGAAGCAGCGAAAAAAGTGAGTAATCAAGGGAGCATCAGCCCGTGGGAAGTCCAAGCTGAACCCCCTGTCAACGCCAAAGCTCACGTCTAAGCACCGTCTACGAAAAGAGTCGTGCCACAAAACCATATAATGGGATTAAATCAGAATTTGAGTCTTTTGTCGCAAATGGCCGACAAATCATCAGCCATATTGTCTTGAACCCTGCCGTCGGACAAATTCACAAACGAGAAATTCAAATTATAGTTTGAAAGAAATTTCAGGGTGCCTCAATTCAATCAAAGTTCTGACCATCGCTCTATTCAGAAGAAAGACGATTAAAAACAAACAGGCCAGAGAAATGCAAAAATCCAAAAGGTTGATCGACACCTCCTGAGGCACGTTGAAAAAAATGTAATTGTGATAGATGACATGCCCAACTCGATGCTTTTTTTAATCTGAAGCCTTAAGAAGCTGCGTTAAAAAACAGAGTGAGCGTTACCACACACAGGGACGTGGTCATTGCTGGTTCCTTCTCTGTGGTCTTTTCGAGGCAGACGAGAACATTTCCGTGACTGAGTGGGGTTTTTTGTTTTCCCAACTTCGCCAAAGCAGGAAGGCTTCACTTAAAACTGAGATTTGAAGTCAAACTCCATTAAATACAAGACCAAAGTTCTTTCAACAATGGAAAAAGTGAGCGAACTTTTGTCATTTTCTTTGCTTTTTTTTGTTAAATTGGCCTGCATTGCTAGTCATGTTGAGCCATGATTATATCAGAACTATCACTGTCTTTATTTTCTAGGCTTTGCAAATTTCTTTCCTTGTCCTGGCACAAAAACCATGAAGCAGCTCATAAGAACCGCAATGTTGTTGAAACCATGAATTTTCTTGGATTTCGACAACCAGTGACAGATCCGTTCAGGATAGGTGACAGCGGTCATGGCATGGAGGCCATAACTCGTAGGCATAATCCCACATAACCCAGCTGGACACCTGAGAATGAGCGGCTCTATTAATCTCCCACTTATCATAGTATTATCAGAGAGTTACGTTTCTCCATCCAAATTCCTGCAGGTGGAAATCCAGATTGTTTCAGCAGATTCCAGCTTTTAAACCAGCATTAAACCATCAGAAAGACTCCAGGTGAGTTCCAGGTTGTGGCTAAGCTCAGCTGTGGTGCTTTCTAATGACAGATAGAGCACCGCGTTCATGTTGAAGGGGAGGGGGGGGAGGCGTTTAAATATTTCCCTTGAATGGTTTATTGTGTACATGTGCTTTATCCCTTCAACCTCTGACCCTGCTTTAAAAGTATCCATTCTCTGAGAAGCAACACCCCCTGCAAGAGGAATCTGGCACCTGATCGCCAGCCTTTTCCGCTAAGTAGCTGGCAAAGGGCACTTATGAACCTGAGGAATTCAATGAAAAATAAAAACACACTATTCACTTGCGATAGACAAAAAAAACACATATATCAAAGGGCGAGCAATCGGCTAAAAGCAACAGCTGTCAGGCCAGAGATGTGCCCCAATCCTCATGAAAATAAAAAAAGGAAACACTAGAGAGCTAAACTGTAAACTCAGTATACAAATAAACATGCGTACAGTCACCCGGGGGTGTCTGGTACAGGTTTTTTGTCGTGTTTGTCAAGTGCTGACTCACTCACCGGTGGGCCCGGCTCTCCCTTTAGCCCCGGTGGTCCGGCGAGCAGCGAGAACTGGGTCGGCTCCAGGTCAAACGTTTGGAAGCCGTCTGTTGCGGGTGGAGTGACCGGAATGAGCGAGGTGGGTCGGAAATCCCGCGCGCCGGTCGCTTTTGGCTCGGGTTTGGTCAGCTGCTCATTGTGGGAAACGGAGGCCCCCTGCGGCTCCATTCGTTGTGATCTGGTGGAGGCAGGTGAGCGCGTACTTTTCCCAAAAGCTTTTGGAGAGTCAGTATTCCCTCGCTTTGCCTGGGATTTTTTTTTTGGAGATGGCGATGTCATGCTAATCCCAAGAGATGCGGTAACGGTTTGAGTCGGTGAATAATAAGGGCTCTCCAAGCCCGGATATGGAGGTGGAGAACCAGAGGTGGCAGCAGGTTTTGGAGGATTCACTGTCGATCTTTTAACCATCCGGAAGGGGGGAATCGTAGTCCTGGTGTTTTCCCAGGTCGGAGCCAAAGTAGCCGTCTCGGCCTTGCTGGATTTTGCCGTCAATGGCCGTGGCGTTTGGTTAGCAACAGTAATATTTGGGTCTGAAAACAGAGGTAGAAGGGGTGGAAGCGCGGGCCGATAGGTGTCGGCTTCTCTGCACTGTTTCTTGATATAATCACAATAGTTATGAGCTGCCTCGGCGGAGGGGTAGATGTCAAACTGGCAGACGGCGCCTTCGAAAGGCACCGAGCCGTGGTCCATTTTGCCCAGGAAGAAGGACCCCTGGGGGTCCAGGGCCTCCTCGTATCTGGAGCGCAAATCCGCGTGGAGGCTCTTCTGACCGCACGACGTGTGCAGGACCACGCTCCGGCCTCGGACGGCCACCCCCAGGCTGTGCCAGCGCCCGTCGTACAGGTCGTAGGGGAATTCGGCGGGGGGGTTCCGGCCCACGCGCACCAGGAGCCGCCCGGGCGCCGGCCGCACGGCCAGCTGCACCCCCCCGTCTCGGTTCAGGGCCGAGAACAGGAAGGCGCCGTTGTAGCGGTGCACGCACAGGCTGAGGATCAGCGACAGGCCCGAGGCGTTCAGGGCCGGCGGGAGGACGGAGCCCAGCGGCGCCCGGACGCTCGCCACGGGCGTGAGGATGACGCCGGACCGGAAGGGGATGACCCCGGCGGCGGGGGGGGCGGGCCGAGAACTGGACGCCGAACCGACCGGCCTTCTTCCCAACAGCCCGAGCTCCTGCAGGATATCCACATCTTTTGGTTTTGTTGTTTTGGGAAAAAACAAAAGCACAGGATAAAGTGAGAAGTCAGCGACTTTTGAGACTTTTGTGACAAATCATGTACTTTCCTTTTACCCACACTTTCCTTTTATTCTTATCTAACATCTTTTTTTTTCCCCAGGACACAGACCACAAAGGGATTAGCATGGCACACATTGTCTTCCACCCAATATGAAATCTTAATGGGACATTAAAGACCGAATGTGGGATCAATTTGCACATACCCCCCCCTTCTACCAGCTTTCCACCCAATTTTTTCCGATCCGCATCAAACGCATCAAGAGAAAGAAACAAAACATAAGCGATATTTAATATGCATTCACACTCTACTGGGAGTTCACAAGTTTAAAGTCAGATTAAGAGCAAACCTGCCGCAAGCATTTTTTTTTTGTTTCAAAAAGGGGGCATTCACGTAGCATTGCGCATTAGCATTTTTTCTTTTGGGGATTGCTGCGTATTATATAATCGTTACATCACCGTTAATTAGGACAACCTCAGGAAACCAGAGCTCAACCGGTCCCTGGAGAGAACAGTTGTGGGGATGTAAAGAGTTTTGTGTGGACGGGGACGCTATCTCGCTTTGTCTGGAAACGTCCGCTGATTAAAGATGATCCCTCCGACAGCAGCCGGAGCTCATAAGGCGCCGCGGTGCTTTCCCCAGGTTTTAATTGCTACTTGTAACTCATGGGAGGAAAATGTGAGTCATGTTCGCACATTACACTGCTGTGTGCACTGTATATTGCTCCTAATTGGATCCACACGTTTGTGGAGGCGTTTAATTAAATCCACATTTCAGGTGCAGATAGAAACACTCCTCCATTATGGAGAATTCTTCAGACTAATTTCTCATTCTTGAAGCAATTATTTCGGCTTTTCTTCCTGGTGGCCGCATATTACAGTGAGCAGAGAAAGAGATCTGAGAGGATTGTGCAGTGGCTGCGATACAGCCCAAGAAGAGATGTAGAACCCTGAAATCTAAAATGGTGGTCCCATCCATCAAACCGAGAAAAAGAGAAACAGCAGCATGAAACTTATTCTATTACCAGCATAACATTCTGTTCCCTTTGAAAGTGCTACAGTAAAACATATCGGGAGTGCTTCCACTATCCAATTATTATTTTTTTCCTCTAGGCACCACTGCAAGTCATCAGTCCTGTCAAACAGGGGCTTTTTTGTTTAGCCTTTAAAGGATGGAAAATAAAAATAAAAAAAGTTTTTAAAAAAGGAACATGTCATCTCAAGTCCATCTGCACATCCTAAATCATCTCGGTTAGCTCCAAGACAGATTAAAACCTTACATAAAACGCTTAAATATCCATCTCTTCTTTTTTCTGGATTAATGCGAAACAAATGTGGGGAAGACTGAAATAAACTGCTGAATAATAAATTGCGGAGCCGAAATGAGCTTGGGATCAGTTCCTGTTAAGAGGAGGGAAGCCCTGCTCAGCTAGAACAAGCAGCAGGAGGTCAGGCCGACGAAAAAAAAAAAAAAACAATGATCGCGCGGAGAGGAGACATCAAACACAGACAGATTTTTTTTTAATGTGGCGCTGATTTAAATTGTTAATACGGTATGAGGAAGCAAAACTGCTCTTTGATTGTGTGATTCATTCTCGGGGCTGTCGCCGCATAATAACTGGATTGTGAGCGAGGAGGCGGGCCGCCCCGGGCTCTTTTTGACTTCCTGATGAGCGGAACAAAAATAACCGTGAATTAAGCATAAGCCGTCCTACAGACGGAGCTCGAATAAAGAACAATGGCATCAGAGGAAGGAACTTTCGGGTGAATCTGGCACATGCGTGGGGCCGTTCATTTTGCCTCCCACTGCCTCCCAGCGTGACTCCAAGCTCTTTACGGACCAATGAGAGGATGTCTCAATCACTATTATGACTAGATAAACTAAGACGTGCATTGAAAGCTGGAGAAAAGTCCTCAAGAGAGCGAAAACGTTCAAGGTTACACTGCTTGGCCCCCCCGCTGACAAAGTGTGGATCACATCACAGCCCATTACATAAAAGCGTCTATTCCCAGAGCCCCCCGCCCGTGTGCCTTTCTTTGGTGTGTAATGATCGTTTTATGTCGTTATTTGGATTCAGGTTTGCTTCTGACCCGGGCTGACTTCAGAATACAGGTAGATGACAGGCCTCAATAGGTAAGCCCAGGGGGGGGGTGGTCAGCATTACATCTGGTGACACGCCCAGCCCCAAAAACTACTCGGAAGGGGGGGTTTGACCCAGTAACCTGGGTTTCAACTTTAGGAGTAGAGCCAGCACAATGGAGAATTAATCACTGCCAGGATTTTAAATGTTTCTTTGAGGCTAAAAATGGGAGAAAGTACAAAAAAATAAAACATTAGCGTGATAGCATCTCAGGGAAAGTGCTTACATGTGCACAATTTCATGGTAATCGAAAGAACTTCAGATGGTAACATGATTTTCAAATGACAATGCAACTTCCAAGACTAATCGGTTCCTAGACTAAAGTTTCCTCCCAGTTTGCAAATTATAAATTTGTTTTTCCCTTTCAGGAACGATTCATCTTAGAGTAATGCATCTATCTGCTACACAGAAGTGTGTTGTTAGGAGTAGCTTAAAGTTAGCTTTCCATATGTCCACACTTTCACAGGCAAAGACGTATTGTGATCATCACTGGACTGTTTCCGAATGTTTTTGTTCCTGCTCATCACTTAGATGGTAAAAAGTGGGATAGTAATGCCCTGATTTAAAAAAAAAAAGTTTTTTCACTTACTTATTGATGATGAAAATGATCCAATAATCTATCAGGAGCCATCACCTGACATTTTGAGTCACAGACAGGTCACAGGAAATAACACAAAGATGTGCACAGTCCCCTATTGATCCATTTTCAGCGTTCAGAAATAAATCATATATCATTTAGAAAAGGGTGGAAGAGGCCAGATGGGCACCGGATACTAATCAGAATTCAGAATTCATCCCTCACAATAAAGACCTCAGCTCAGTTTAGGCTTCCCCTGCACCCGGTCTTTGCTTTTAAGTACCACCGACTGAATTTTCCCCCAGTTCTTACAGCGGTCAAGTGGTGAGAATCAGGAAACTCTTTCATTTTGTTGGACTCACACCACCCCTGACTGGCTTTTGAAGCTTCATACCTTGTGCGTGCGTTAGCCTCAGAGAGCAGGTGAAACAGAGTAGAGTCCAAAGAATCAGAGCTCTCCTGCAAACAAAGACAGACAAAGGTAATTAAAAAGGGTTAAATAACAAAAACGACCGAAAACAGACATTTAAAACACTTTCTGAAGCAACAAAAAAAGCAAAATTGTGCTTCATCTGAAGCCACAACTTACATGTGGAAATGAGCGCCTCACCGACTGAACAATTGACTTTTTTTTTAGTTTAAACTTTTTAAAACAGACAGAATTTAATCACTTAAAGTGGATATGCTGACGCCACAGAGAACAGGCCGGCTGCAGCCTGGGCTCGGCTTTGTTCGGAGACTCGAACATCTCTTTTCTAGACATGGAGCTTTGTCTTATCCGGCTGCCTGGCGAGATAAGCCGCCGCCGGGCAGAGCTGGTGAGAGCTCCGGCGAGGGCCATCGTCTCTTAACTCAGACATAAAAAAAAAAAAGACCTGATATAACAGAAGGAGCTGTTTGCAGCCTCTGAACTTTCCTTGCTGTGCACTTTTTCCATGGAATCCTAAATAAACCTGCTTTCCCCATGCCGGCGGTGTCATTTAATGGGCCATAGCGGTGCATCCTCAGCCAATAAACTTTCAATGTCTATTTCTGGAGGGGTTTTTTTTATTTAAAAATGTACTAATGACACACACACATACACAGATGATATTGTAAATCCAAACTATCTCCAGGATCAGATGGATTCTTTAACACCCTACAATATAGGGATCAATGAGTGGATCCCGGAAGTGGACCACACTCAGTTAAAGAGTGATGCGTAATGCTTCACCCTGCTTTCATTTTCCCGGGTCACAGTGCACATTCTTTTAAAATATCAGCAGAAGAAGAAACCAGGGGGTGTCCGGCTGCGTTACATGATGCAACATTTGGACTTTTACTTCCCCTCCCATCGGGACAGTCCGGCCAACCAGCCGAGCTCCAGGCGCAGCGGGGAGGAGAGAGAAAGCAGAGGGGGCTGGAGGTGGGAGGACAGCCTCCTCCTCCTCATCTTCCTCCTCCTCCTCCTCCTCCTCCTCTCATACATCTCCCTCAAATGAGTCCCAGATAGTTTGGCAGCTCATTCTGAAACAAGCTGCAAAGGCTCTGCCCGGAGAACTGTTCCGATTAAAAGTGCGTAAAAAAGGGCAGGGGAAAATCGGTTCCACACGCTTCCCCTCTCACAGAAACCACCTGTTACAATTCACATCCGAGCAGCTTTTAGGTTTAAAATCCGCAGACAGAATCCAGAATCAAATTCCCCTTATCAGCTGAAGTTTTCTCTCTCAGTTTTTCGGACTGCTTGTTGTACGGAATATGGACATTTCCAAACTTAACCATTTCAAGTTTAAAGCATGCTCACCAGCACACGGAGCAAAGTCTTGAACCTGATAAAACTGAAAACTGCAATAAAAGGGGGAAAAAAAGCCTTTCTCATCTTTCTCAACTCACCCCCCGACTCCAGTGCTTTTGGGTTTGGAGTACGGGGCATTGTCCGGCTCCATAGCGGTTACTTCATTCTTTCTTGGGAGTTTTTATTACAGTCCAGAGGAAAGCAAACTTTTTCCATCCCAGATGCTTCTTGCGAGTCGCACGAGGAGCGAACGTGCAAAAAAAAAACCCCACAAAAAAACTGTTAAGTAAATTAAATAAAAAAAGGAAAATAAAAACACGGGAAAAACTTAACAAAAAAACAAGGTAAACAATGCCGGATTAAGCAACAACGAGAACACAACTTGTTGTCATTGTCCCGTCTCTTCTGCTGTCTTCTGTGTCCCTGGAGCTCGTGCGTAAAGAGGAAAAAAGACGCTCCACCTGCGCGCTCCGTCTGTCCTCCCGGAGTTTTGGAAAAGAACAGTTAACGTGGAATAAAGTGTTGTTCAGCTTTCCCCCTTTTGGAACCGTTGCGGGACACGATGACGAACGCGGTCGTGTGCGCGTGCGTGTGTGAGTGTGTGCATCTGTGTGTGAGTGAATGCGCGCGTGTGTGTGAATGTATGACGACTTTTCCTAAATGAAAGTTTATTGTGGAGTGAGAGAAATCTTGAGAACCGGGAATGGGGGGTGTGTGTGTGTGGGGGGGGGGGGGGACACCTCCCTCTGTCGCCCTCAGCTGACATGCAGGCGAACACACTCGGAAAAACCAGAAGGTGTGTCCTCCCACCGAGCAGGGTTCCCTCTCAGGTTGCACGTGCGCGTTTCTGCCCTTCTCTGTGACTTTTTTTTTTTTCGACATTATTGCTATTTAGAGCACGCGCAGGGCCACTGCCAGGATGGTCAGGGACCCGGTGGGCCAAAGCCCCCTCAGTCCCACCCAGAGGAAATCAGGACCAGACATGAATCAAACCTCTGTCGGACCGTTTTATTTCGTTTTTTTTCACCTTCTTTTCTTTTTTAACATCTTAGTTAATGGCCCTGACCGTGCAAGTTGAATAGCTGCTGCAAGTTGTTTAACTTTCACACACTTAAGAAGGAATGTTAGAGACAAAGAGAGAAACCTTTAAATAGAAAGAGAAAAGGAAATCAACTTGTCCTCCAAGGCAACAAAATAAAAAAAAATGGGAAAAAAAACAATCAAGGGGTGCATTCAAGCTTTGATTTTCAGTTCAAAAGCATGCATGTTGAGCGTGGGTTGGACTGACGATCTTAAATAGTTTATACAGTAGTTTCTTGTCTATAAACTGATAGTTTTTGTTCACCTGCTTTGAAGACTGACACTTAAACAGTAATTGGGCTAATTTGTGGATTTTTACGGGCCAACAAGACAGCAATTTATTGATTTTTTTTGGTTTAAAGTGAGTGGGTCCTCCTTGGATTCAGTAGTTTGAAAATGACTGTCCATTTTTCTTCTCACCTAATGCTAGCTGGGATGGGCTCCAGTTTCTATGACTTTGACTCTGATGAAGCAGGAATTTTCAAAAATGCATGGAGGAAAACTATTACTAACTTGACCTAACACTTTGTTACCATGGCAATCAGGGCTGAGATTCTTCGGATGTCTGTTACAGCCAGGGGCGGATCGTGTAATCCCACTGATCAGTTGGATAAATTGTCTGTTACTAAATTTCAGCAACTGGATCTATTTTATTCTGAACCACCTACTACAACCAGGAATACCCACCAACATTTATTAGATTTGAGGGATTTTTTACTGCAGGTCAGAGGCAGCAAGAGAAGTTATCTCACGCATTGATGTTGGCAGATATGAACAGCTTTAACATGTGGGATACCTTTTAAGACAACTCTACCTCTCCCCTCTGATGGGTGAAGCTTGCTGCAGGATGGATGTGGCCATGACGATGTTACGGTGTCAGACATTTACATTTACATTGATGCATTTAGCAGACGCTTTTATCCGAAGCGACTCACAAAAAGAGGGTTTAACAGACTATACTTCAGAAAAAAATCCATCTTTTTCAAACAGTCGATGATGTAGACATTACCACATCATTTGTCAGAAGGTCTGGTGTTCAAGAAAACCTTCTTTGACTCACAGTCTGAGCTAATTCTATACTACATATGTCAAAAATGGCAATGAATAATCTTTTCATTGATCGTTCAGCTAAATGAAAACCGTCCCTTGTGTCACTGAATTCCTTGGAGCCAAAATCCAGGACATGACCTTCGCGTCTCATTTCTGGTGAAAGTGCCGGCTGAGCTATTACAGTGTAATCTGTTTGACAGTTGAAAATCGGAAGAGTAAACACTCCCACTGTTTGTCCTTCACAGCTACTCAGCCTCTGTCGAGTTCCACCAAACTGGAGCAAACAGGACGGACGGACGCGGGCTGCAAAAGTGACCGATTGATTTAATCTAGTGAAATTCCCATCGATGGTTCGGCCTCCTTTGACAGGCTTTTTTCTTCCTCTTTCGCTTGACCAGCGCTCACATCCGCACTCCCCCAGAGTCGCAGGGGCTCTGCGTCGCGGGGGCTGCTTCTAGTGTGTGTGTCTGTGTGTGTGTCTGTGTGTGTGTGTGTGTGTGTGTCTGTGGTTGTGTGTGTGTGTGTGTGTACGCGCTGTCGTGTGCTGTGAAATTCCTCTGCCAAAGAAAGTCCTCGTTGACCCGCCTTCAACAAACACGCTATGACAGTGTCCAGGGGAGACCCAACAGAGCACCGATTCAGCCGCCTGCAACTGGATCCTTCCTCCCCCCGCCGAGCCCCCCCCCCCCCCCCCCCCACAGTTCATCCTCTCATGGCCAGGAAGGAAGGGAGCCTGCCACCTTGAAAGATCGCTTCCCATGTACCTGAGCGATATCGGATGTGAGCTTTTATTACCACGAGTTCGCAGACAAGAAGGGTAATGTGCTCGCAGCCTTCGGGGAGAGGGGGGGGCACAGATGTGGATCTGTTATCTGCCGGGTCACGTTTCACCTCAGATCATTTTAACAGTGGCTTATGAAAGTGGTTTTCAAACTGAGGTGACTGGTCACGCTTGTCCAGGTTTGATGGGGAGAATCTCGGCGGTTGGATAGATTAGCTATTTTACATGGTTGAAAAAAAGTCAACCAAAGCAACGTGAACAACATGAGACATGTGTGGTCATGGATGAAATCGCTCACTCCCTCACAGAAAAGACAGTGGGATAGAAGTCCGGGTGGGGGCGAGGAGCTGAGCACATATTTGACCAGATCTACTTCGGACAAAGACCTAACCCGATCGTCTTTTTGCCTCCAGCAACGCAGACCTCACACACTGACTCCATTCCTCTTCCTCAAGCCTCCCGGTTACAATCCAGTAATGTTTCCCCCCACCTCAGTTATGGGTGCTAACACGGTGCTCCCTAACATACCCCTCCAACACACACACACATAAACAGACACATCGGGACACAATGAGATATCCTCTTGTGACTACACCTTTTCATCAAGAGAAAGACCCAGTGTCGTGGTAGTCATCTCGCCTTATACCGGTACTTAAGTATCTCATCCATCTGCCCTCAGTGACAACACACCAGTTACCATATCAAGCTACATCATCAAAGTAAATGAACTCCTTTAAGGACTCCCTACAATTAGCTTATCGTCCTGAGGCTGGTGTTAAAGATGCCATCATTTGCAAGTTTCAGCAAGCCCACTGTCTTCTGACCGAAGCAGGCAAGATGGTGCTTTTAATCCAATTCACCCAGCTCTGTTATGTAGGAAACCGCAAAAAAAACCCCGAAGTATTTGCATCTGTTACTGCCTGGTTTATTGACTACAATACAAACTAATCCTGGGAGGTTTTCAGTGTAGTTTCTCCTCACTCCGTACACATCGGGTCAACTCGGGGTCCTGGAATACTCAGGCTGAACTGCTATTACTCCTTTACTGTTGTGGTAGAACAGTTCCTGCATTTATTGGGTATGCAAGGAAAATAATCAACTACTTTGTGACAAAGTTTGTGAATAATCACCAGATGCTGAACATAAAAGAAACCAAAGAGAATATTGTTGAAAGTTTTTGATAACCAGGATAAGCCAAAGAATACCAGATACCAGAAAGTTTATCGAACAGCAGAAAACACTGAGGCTTACTCCAGGATGGGGTTGAGTAGAGAGCACTTCTTTAGTAACTTAGGCTTTTCAGTGTCTGCACCAGCATGAAACATGCCTTATGAGCCTGCTGTGTGCGATCTGCTCTGCTTCTGACTATTATTGTAGTATCATCAGAGCCAGTCAGCTGGAAGAAGTCTCAAAGAGTTTAGTTCTGTGATAGTGGACCGCTCTGATGCTCTGAAGTTATTGAACATAATACACAATTCCGTCCAGGGTTCAAACAGCGGAAAACGCACAGTCAGAGGCTCCACTGCAATTTAGGAGTGTAAATGCAGCAGTTCCTGCCAGCAGCATTGGCCTCACACAATGACAACGTATGATCGGTTGAAAAAAAAAGAAGACAGAAACACATTATGGTTTTCTTTAAGGGACACGTTTTTGTTCAATTTGAGCTGAACTAAAAGAACAAAGCGTTAATGTTTGAGCTACATCTTTATTTTGCCATGAAAACCAGACCCGCCTACACTTCTTCATGCTTGGCTCAGGTAACTGAGCAAACGGCTATTAATAGCTTCACATTTCCAAAGAGGGACAAGAATGTCCTCTCATGTCACTGTCCAGGAAAAAGCTAATCGCCTGACTTGTTCCAAAAAATGTAGAGTTTCTTAACCCTTTCAGCAATATGAAATGGATGGAGACATATGTGTGATTTAAGCACTTGTAAGTGGTTTAAATCCATTACTTTTTCAAGAAACTAGAGAGGCTGCAACAGGCCAGGTTTTCACATATTTCTTTGGTCCTCAAACTGTAGAAAGAGTCTGTGAACATATAAAGATGTCTCTCTTTGCTGAAAGTTGGACTGACAGGCAGAGCTGATCTAAACTGCATAGATACAGATTAGTGACGCCACAATGAAAACAAGAAGGCAAGCTTTAGCTGCTTTCCCACAAAATTCTAAGGGATTATGTAGAGGTAGGGTGTTATACTTGAAGCCATTTGTTTTGTTTTAAAAAAAAAGAACCTATGCGAAAAAGCCTAATTTCACTCCACTGAGAGTTCTCTACAGTTCAATTTTATTCTCAAAAACTAAAAGCAGCCATATCCATTATTTCAATACTTTCAGTGTAAGAATACAGAACTAAGAAATTGCCAACAGCTAAGGGTCTCCTTTAGATTTTAGGAGACATTGCTCCAAAAGGGTTTACAGAAAGTGTTTTGCTTGGAGCTGATGTTTTTCATGTGAGAAAAAGGTGAACTAAGTCAAAATGAACTTTTTATTCCCGGCAACAGAATGATTTGATGGTTTTGGAAAGCAAAATAGATTTTGGTAAAGAGGCTAGACCTGTGTTTTTTCTCTTTTGAAATGATATGTTGATGGTAAAAGGGTGCTAAATATCATCAGACTCGTGCTGAGGAAAGAATTATTAGGAAGTAGCTTTCCTAAAACCTTGGTTGTGAATACTTATCTCTGTCTTATACAAAGCTCCTCAAAACATCCAGGAAACGTTGAACCTGAGAGCGACAGAGCTTGATCACTTGATCACTGTGATTTCCTACCTGACAGCAGTTCAGAAAGAGCCTTCGTCCAACCCAAGCTAATACTTCCCTACTTTCTTGTGGGTGGCCAAAAACTTGTTTAATGGCAGAGTGCTTGAGTTAATTAAAAAGCATTTTAAAAAGCATTAAAATATGGACTATTTTTAAAAGATTCTGTGTTTCTGCAAGCGTTTTACGATTTGATTTTCTTCCACTCATCACACATGACTACCATTCTGGATCTTGTCTCTAACCATTGTCAGGTGCAGATAGCTGCTGTGACTGTTTCTACTCCAGACCGAGGGTGGGTAATAAAAGTCAGCTGTGTACGCTGACATTATTAGAGCTTCAACGTCTGCAGGAAATTTGAGGATTTCTTTTCCTGCTGACGGTGTCACTCTTATTTCCATGCCCATACCATATCTGCATCAATTAATCTGAGTCCATAAATCAGTCAGGGGAGCAGCGCAGGATTTTGCACGGTTCAAAAAAGCCTGTTTCACCGTAAAAACATCGCAAAATCTAAAGCTGTGATGGTTTGGATAACGTTATATTTAAGAGGAGCGCCGAAACATAAGCTTAGCATACATCTGATGGAAATTCGCGTCAAATAAACGTCGACTCTTCTGTTGATCTCTCATGTCTTGGGGAGTTGGGGCCAGCTGAATGCAGAAAACTCTGTATAGACACAGCTGGATCCAATAAGAGCGTGTCCCGGTGCTCTGTTTACCCATTCCATACGTTACAACAGGAAATTTAGACAAGTTTATTGGCTCAAAACAGAAAAATAAAGTCTGTATTTTTTTATAATAAAGTTTCTTCCTCCAGATGTAACTGTGAGGCTAATTGGCTTTTCTTAGTTTTCAATGATTTAAATATTTTCCTCGTGCTTGGACCTGTGGATTAGCTGAAGCAGCAACAGGAAGGTGACAACTTTGGGAGAAATTGTTTGTTTGCCTTCTTATTATTCCCTGATGCTTACAGTACAAACAGGTAATTATCTATGACATGATAATGGCTCTTAGTCAAAAAAGGCCCTTTTGAGATACAAAATCACCTAAAATATAACACACAAAATATAGAACAGATTAAATCAACTGTGGATTTAGCTGAGAAAGCACAAATAAATCAATTAAGTGAGCTGTGAGTGATGGCTTAAACCGTCCGACAGATCATCAACACTTCAAGGCTTATTCCCCCCACCCCCCTCCCTCACCCCCCCGGGTGCAACCTGAAAGGAGAAGTCAGGACAGGGGTGAAAAGGCAAAGGAGGTCAGCTTGGAGCTGAAGGGCGAGAGCATGAAGGAACCCGCAGGAAACAAGAAGCCTCATGTCACGAATGCAGGAAGCTCTTTATTCCTGATTTTGAGCTCGTGTAGGCGGAAAAGTAATCATCGGGAGCCACCGGAAAAAAAGAAGAGGATTTATAATTTATTGTACGTAGATCTGCATTCCAAATTTGCTGCGGACAAAAAGATTCGACCAGATAATATTGTCCCTTTCAGAATCGGCAATGCTCCCACTCTTTCATCACGTTTATGCAGCATTTTCCTCTCGTTTTGCCTCCCAATAACGGCTGAAACTGGCACCGGGAGGCTGTGAGAGTAAACCGAGACCACTCCGTGTAGCTGGAAAATAGCTGGACGGGAGTCGGCGCCGGTGTAAGCCGGGGGCCAAAGTGCCTGAAATAAAAACCCACGCTGCTCCTTATTTGCTAAATGAGTCAGCAGATCACTTTTTGACTGTAAATAGATATTTGCAGCTTAGATTTTGCTTTTATGGCTCAAAGAAACACTTTTAAAGAAGAAAATCGGGACTGCTGTTTGTACTTTGCAGACTAGCTTCAAATTATAGCTTCAAACCAGGTCCCCCCCCCCTTTCATTTTTTAAATGAGATCAGGGCTCTCGTTAGTTGCTAACATGTTTTGGGTTCAGGCTGCTGGCTAAGGCACCACGATCTTAATCATCCATTTGGAGGACGTCATCAGTCATTACTTACACGGGGTTTGCGGTGATGTAATGCGTCTCAGTAAAAAAAGCAGCAACAGTTCGAGAGACACAATGTGTGCTCGGGCAAAAACGTCTTAATCTGTCCCCGGACCCGACTCTGGGACGCGGTAATGATTGCCAGCTCCTGGGGGGAGACAGGCCCCCGCCGCCAGGCCGGAGGTATTGTTGTGGTGACATTTGAGCGGAGGATCAAACCGCTGATGAATAATCCATATTGAAAAGCTGTTCTTTCTGCCAAATGTCAAACAGCAGTCGCCGCCATTGTTCCAGGAGCTGTCTCTTAAACTTTTCATCCTTCTGGGTTTTTTTTTCCAGAGAAAGCCCCAGTTTGATATCAAACCGAAAGCTAAACAACTGCCCCCTTGTATAGCTTAGCCACCCCGTGTTTGTTCTTTTGTTGCTGAACACTTTCTGTTAGCTGCTTTGCACACTGTGCTGCCTTCACTGTAGGATGACTAAAAAAAACACGCATTTGGAATAAATTCGATTCCAGGCATATTGAAGCGGAGTCCACCTCCAGGCAGCGTTTGATAGTGGCAAAGTGTTCTGTTTTTCCATCCCTGGCAGAGCTCGCCATGAGGTCACTCTGCGGTGACCCTCACTCTCATCTGCGTCCAGGCTTTTTTCGACATTTATCTTCTGCTACGCTGCGCGCATCGAGTGGGAGCCAACATCAACTTCCTGCTCCGCGCTCGCTGTTTACAGCAGAAGCTTGGAGGATGCTTTTCTGAGTCCTGGAAGGCAGCCGCCTGCTTTTCATCGTCACGTGCTGGCAAAAACGAGACGGCTTGATCAGCATGCCGCAGAGCCAGGAACTGTTTCCGGGGTTTTTTGTGGGATCTATCCAAACCAATGCAGAAATTTTGTATTCAAATCTTTGGACTGAGGACATATAACGAACTCCTTCGTGCCCGTGTGTGAAATTAGACCTGAGTTAAAAGAGGGGTTTGGCATTCAGGCTGGCCTACCGCTTCTTTTCAGTCTATTTCATTTTGTTATACAGCTAACTAGTATGTATGGATACCACGTATGAGCTAAATTTTGAAAATAATGATTGATTATTGGCGATTTCCATGTGTTTGGTGATGAAAAAAAAGAGAGTTACATTTCTTTTGAGTACTATTTAGTTTCTGATTATCCAAACTGATGATAATGATCATTATCAATTCAATTTGAGTTTAATTAGGCCACCGTACTCAATAGGATTTGAGTCCATGGCAAAAGAAAGAAGCATTTGTTTGACGGGTACGTCCATTGCCATATACTGTGTTTCAGTTTCATCACATTTCCCACACATTCAAGGTAATGTTGCTCACTAGACAGTCATTTTCACTTCAAGAATCCATCAGATGAAAGATCGAAGTTATTATAGAGTCAAGTGCATGAAATACTACATTTTGTGGCTATCCGGGATTACAAATATGAGTCTTTTGTCAACATCAAACACTGAGTGTACAATAAATGTCTCTAAAAATTATTTGTGGTATTCCATTTTATACAGGGACATTTTTTTTAAATCATGGTCTTTGGAGGAAAAAAAAACAACCCTGCTTATACAGAGGACCAAAATACAAATATGTCAAAAGTTAAGGGGCTAAGTATCCAGACACAAATCCTTTATATACTGTCAGAAGGAATAAATAACAGCACTTAGCCCGAGAAACCTAAAGGAGGTCTGAACACTGAAACATTGTTCACTTTATTTGTTTTGTTTATGCCTTTGGTCAGTGCCAAGAAACTCAATTCCCAAGACTTTCAATTTTCCAGTTGGCTCTGAGCGAAATATCAGTTAGCTGAAAGTTAGGTCCCATTTTCCAGTGTGCAGGCTTCGTCTACTCTTCCTTTTAGTTGCATTTGGGGGTACACTGGAAAGTATTTAGGTATGTCGAACTGTAATCTGTAAAGCACTGATGAATGACGTGCTAAACTTGATTATTCCAGAACAAGAGGACACAGTTAAAGAACTTTGATGCTGAGTTATCACAATTGCAAATTCCAAACAGACTGAGACTCTTTGGTCGGGGGGGCCTAACTCCTCGAAAAGGCAGCCGAAAGATGCCGGTTACATGGCAGGATTTCTTTCCTGGCAAGTGCATCGGTGGTCGGACAATGGGGGGAGGGGTGGGTCAGTGATCTGAGTTTCAGGTGTAACAGAGATGCCTAGAGCCGGCCAATCACAGAGCTGCTCTTGTTTTCTGGCTCGGGGCTCGGTCAGGCGTGGTTGTTTTTTTGTCGACGGGCAGATGCAATCTGAAGGAAAACGCCAGGCTGGTTTATCTGTCATCCTCCCCGGGTTGGGGGGTGAGGGGGAGTTTGGGTAACGTCTTTATCATGGTTCCGCAGAAAGGAATTTAGCTAATTCTGCCGATGAGACGCTGACGGCTGGGTTTTCAGCAGAATCACTCGGAGAGGAAGAGATAATTACCGCTCTGACGAGCTTTGATCACAGGTACGGTTCTCCTCCAAATGTCAGCGTTGATAGAGCGAAGGAGGCGACGGCCCCTTGATGTTTAGATGAATTCTCCTCAGCTTGGACCTCCCCACCCCCCCTCACACCCCCCTCACCCCTCCAAATCTCGCTCTCCCTCCTGAATAGAAGCTCTGTCTCGCACACGAGAAAAAAGAAGAGCGAGAACACCGGGGTGGTTGACGTGGCACAGCCTGGTCGTCCGTAACACTCCTTTGATTTGTGGAAAGGGGGAGAGAGGCTATCTGTTGATGTTTGCTGTGATGTTCTGTGAGAAGCGGTGGTGGTGGTGGTGGTGGTGGTGGGTAGAGGGGGGGGGGGGGGCTGTGAGTAAGCTGTCCACTTGTAAACACTGTGGGTGGAATGAATCACGGCCGCTTCTTTTTTTACGACTTTTCGGATTGTCGGATGAAACATCAGAGGGGCCCGGCGAGATACGGGCCTGGAGAAGGCTTTAGCGGAGTGGGCGGGAAGTCAGGAGGTGGGAAGAAAGAGGTGAGGGAGGGGGGTCAACCTCACCACGCGGAGGAAAAGGGGTCGGTTCAATCGCGCGTCTTTGAAAATGCCTCCAGACCGCCGTGCAGGCCTCTTCTAGCAAGCAATCCTCCCACACCCCCCGGCCCGGACTAAACTAAAAAAGATGCTGCGTTCGTTAGCATGGCCGCCCACTTTTAGGCGGGGGTAGACCTCTCTGTGAGCTTTTGACGGTCAAATAATCCAGATGAGTCCGGCTTCTTTTTCTTCTCCGACCTCAAAATAAAGACAAATAACTCCCCCTTTTCAAGCTGTTTCTTCGTTTTGGTTGTTTGTCGTCTTTTTAAAGTCTGTTTTCCACCTGTTCCTGTATCCGGCTCATCAGCCCGGCGCTGATGTTGTTCTCCTGGAGGCTCAGGCGTCTCAGCGGGACCCCCCTCCTGCAAAGAAGCGCCGCCATGATGTCGTTGCCCCCCACGTCGCTGACGGCGTTCCCGTCCAGATCCACCTGCAGAAGGCCGCGGTTTTCCCTCAGGGCGTCGGCCAGAAGCCGGACCCCCGGGTCCCCCAGGTTGTTCTGGTCCAGGACGATCTGGACCAGCGAGCCGTCCCCCCTCAGGCTCTGGAAGAGCTCCTTCCACGCCGCCAGGTCGGCGGCGGCGGTCCGAGCCAGCCCCAGGTACCGGAGGCGGGAGTGAGATCGTAGGTAGGACGCCAGCACCCGCACCCCGTCGCTGCCCAGCCCGTTGGCGCCCACGTCCAGCTCCAGGAGGGTGAAGACCCCGGGAGAGCTCCACCCGGCGGGCGCCTGCAGCTCGGCCACGCCCGCCAACAGGGTCAGCACGCCGTGGTCACGCAGTCTGTTCCCAAACAAGCTGAGGAAGAGAAAAAAAAAGAAGAAAAAATCATGCACGTTTACACCATTTCTACCTTTTGTTTCACTATTGTTTTCCTGTTTCTCTTTATTATTCTTTATTCCGTACGTTTTTCTACATCTAACTACTCCTACAGCTTTCAGCCCATTTCAACAAATAAGGTATCAAAATGTTCAGCTATCTCAGCACTATGCAGCTTTGACTTTTGGTGTTCAAATCTTTTAAACTTTTAAAGATATTTAACCTTTTATGCCTTATTTCTTCATTTAATGAATAGATTAAAAAAATTCCTGTGCAGCCTTTTGGCCTGTGGAATAGTCCAGTGGTAGAGCCTTTGACTCCAGCTCCAGAAGTTGCTGGTTCAAATTTTCTTGTACCTTATCTATAATTTCATGGCCTTTTACTCTTTACTTTTCTTCTAATCTTTTTACCTTTCTTCTTCCACTCTTTACTTTTCAGCACTTTAAAATTATTCCTCCCTTCAGCCTTTTTTCTTCCACTCTATGTCTTTTTCAGCTTTTCTTTGGCTTCTTCTCTTATTCTAGTTCCATATTCTAGTTTGCTCTCCTTTCCAGAATTATGCTCAATCTTAGCTTTTTATCTTCTTACCGAAGCAAAAGGCTTTGGTAAAGCCAGAGGTTTTGGTAAGATTGGGTCGTAATCAAAGAGTCAAAGCAAAGAACAATGTTGAGCTGATGCTACACATAACCCAGACCTCCAGCAGCTGGTTGGTTCATCCACCAGAACCAGGGAAACAGATGGTCCGACACCGGTAACAAACTCCACGGAGCGGCTCGGTATGTAGCACAGCGTGTCTCGTTTGTGTAATTCTTATAAAAACTAAAGCGTTAAACAATAACACACCAATTTCGGGGGGCGTTATGGGCCGTGACCAGTAGCTTCCCTGGGCCCGCTCAAAGCTGTTAAAGTCAACATCTGCCGGCAACATCTGCGGCTGCGAGACTGGTGTCAAAACGCAAAATTATTATCTTAATAAGTGTGTTTTTTTTCCCCTCAAACATTATGCTTTGTGTTGTCCTGTGTTTGATGTCACATGTCAGCGTGAACCTTATCTTTTCTTTTTTTTTTTTTGGAGCTGTCAGGCTTATTTGATCCAAACTCACAAAGGCAAGTTCCTGCACTATGACTGGGTTTTGTCTGAGGAAAAAAAATCAAGTGAAGGCTTTTTCTTTGATCACATCAAAGACTGATTATGTAATTTAGGAAGGAAAGCTTAGATTTTCTGCAAACCTTCAGTTCTTTCGATTTGCGGCAGCATTTTGCTCGTCTTGTTTTTCTCTTTTGTTATATTTGCAGAGCCAAAAGCTGCCCGATGGGGGGGGTTGAACTTATTCCTCATCTGGTCGTTGGTATTGTTGTTGTTATCTGGAACTTACTGCAAGCTTTTGACCTGCGGCTTGGCTCTCAGAACGTCCAGCAGGATGTGGGCGCCGTACGGGCCGATGAGGTTGAGGTTGAGGTTGAGCATGGTGACCTCGGACGGGCTGCTCTTCAGGACCCGACTCAGACTGAGCAGGTGGTCATCCGTCAGGTCGGTGTTCCTCAGAACCAGCTGGTCCACCTCGTCCGACGTGGTCAGCACCGTCATCATGGCGTCCAGCTACGATTGAGAGAAATTAATTTTATATTTGGAAGATGTTTTTTTTTTCTAACGTGGTTTGGTTTTGTGAGAGTTCATATACTTTTCAAAAAAGCATGAAAGTTTTTTGTATTTTTTCACTTAGTTGGAGATTTCCTAGGGAGGTTGTGTTATCATGAAAAAATGCGTGTCGTGTTCTTGGTTTGTGTTTACTTATTTATGTCCAGTGTTGTAGAAATATCTTACATCTAAGTTTTTCTTCAGCTATCTTTTTACAAAAATCACTTCTTTCTTTCTTGGCGATTATGCTCATTTCATGCTGAAATTCATTTGAATTTTGTGCCCCAAAGTGTGTCAGTGGTTGGGAAGGAAAACTCGGGGTGAGACAGGTGCGGCACGTTTTTCCAAGAAAAAAACAACCAGATGAAAGTCATTCTCTCTGGCCGTCGGCCACGTCCACGACGCCACGTTGCCAGACCTTGAGGAATTTTTCAGCCACTATCGGAAGCTTTTTCATCATCCGTCCAACGAAGCCAAAAGCCTGCCTGGCCAAGATAAAATTCAGTAGCTGTTTGTCACAGCTTGCCCATTAGACTCCCAAACGATGAAATAATCCTCCAGTACAGAATGAATATGTGGTTGATTAATGAAGTTCATATCACTGAAGGAAATCCTCCATGACAAAGATCTTTTGGTACTTTTTTAGCCAGATTTTGCACTGTCGAGTTTTTCTTTCTTTCTTTTTTTTTTCTTCCGAGACAAGGTGGACAATAACTAACTTATCAAAGCGATACTGAGGGGATATTTTCATCCATTTAAAAACGAAGCAGCAGATCGAAATATCAGGCGATACAATACATGAAATTTGTACTTTTCAGTGACTCGTCTCTTCTCATTCATAATATCTTTTTGTGGTGCCACAGTGGGAAATGTGCGATGTGACCTTTATATTGAAACCGAGACAATTAAACAGTGATGAAACAGGCAAATACTTTGTCATCATTTAAACAGAATGAATATGGAAGCAGAATGAACAAAAAATGGTTAGAATAAAAGGAGAAACAGGGCCTTTGTGGACACATCCTACTAATCTAAACCTAAAACCTCAATCCCAGCTAAAGAACAGTGGAAAGGGAGCCCTTAATGCCACTGTGTTCAAATCAGTGATATATAACATCACCATTACCAAACATCACATCACGCTAACAAAAAAAGACTCTAAATTTGGTGTGGCATTAAAAAAGCACTTCAGAGTGAGTGAAGTCTGCTCTCATGGTCATGCTTATTCTTCAGTCCCCTTGAAAAACAAAGGGGTCAATGAATAAAGCGTTTTTGTGGATGTTTCGAGTAGAAACCAGAAACATTATGCTTGGTGAAAGGAAAACCTTCCATTCTGGCCAACTGCCTTATTTTGTGGTGGTGGGACTGAAATGGTTTTGGACGGCTGGCCATCAACCATGAAAAAAGCATTATTTTTTCCAGCAAATAATACTGGAAAATGTGAAGATGACAAAGATGAAAAGCTCCAAATAAAAACATAGTTAAACATAATAAGGGCTATTCATACATACTAATGCTAATGTTATATAATGCCTGAGTAACATATCTGCCAGTAAATTAAGTGGATATTTCATTTAAGGAACTATCGAGAACAGGTCTGAACTCTACAAAAGAAATGGGTTCATTTCCTCCGGGCTAAAATATAGGACTGGCCAACATTGACTGCAAACATCCATCAGCAGCTATTACTGGATGAGGGTAAATATTCATATAGGGGGATACTTTCTTTTTTCAGTAAAAGTCATCTCTATCAAAGTCTGACATCTGATGACGTCTGTTGTCATGTCAGATTTACAGAAAGTCCTGCAGCTCACAGAACTCGATCGTTTTCAGGCGATCGTTAAAGATCTGTGTCGAAACAGGCAATCTGTGCGATTAGCCTTAAATATGAGGCGGTTGGCACTTAAGTAAAGCATGACTGAGCCTTTTTTTTACAGATTAACACCACATGGATGCGCTGAAGACTTGAAGCAAGGTGATTCCCTCAGAAACGACACAAAAAAATTGTTTTCGGATTTGTTCCACGCAAAGCGAGAGGAAATGTCTGTGTGATGAGCAACGTATTGCTTTGACGTTGGCATTTTATTCTACCGTTTGTTTCCAGCTCTTACACAAGGTAAAGAGCCCCTTTGCTTAATCCACCGAGCCTGTGATTGGACGCCAGCGGGGCTTCTGGCAGGAGCCCGGACGCGCCCTGCTAAACGTGTGTGGAACACACACCTGTGCCTGCAGGTCTCGTTCCTTAACAGGCTCTTCTCCGCCAGGGCCGGGGCAGGTCGCTGCGCCTCCTTCCTCCTCTTCCTCCTCTTCCTCCTCTTCCTCCTCCTCCTCCTCCTCCTCCGGCTCTCCGTCGGGCAGCGCCGGGCCCTCGCTCTCTGCGCTGAGCTCCAAATCCGAGCCCCCAGCTTTACCGCACGACGACAGGCTCTTCTGGAGCCGGCACCTCTCCAGGACTTGGCATACAAGAGGGGGGGAAATATTGAAAAGCACAGGTGCTGTAAAACTGCCAGATAGCGATAAATTTAATGATGATGTATGATGTTTGGATATTTATGTGAGTGACAAGGGGGGTGTGCGTGGATTTATATGGTTCATATGTGTCTGTGTGAAGTGTTTCTGTGTGATCTCTCCCACAGGTCATCCATCTTGCCAGCAGCAGACATTGCTCAGAGCACTATCTCGGCTATTTCCTTTTTTTTTTTCCCGCAGAAATACGTGAATCGGCTGCAGCGGCGTCTTTACTCACTGCTGGCCCTGAGCCGGTGTTTTTCGGGGCCCCGGCTCAACGCGGCGCTCATCTCCACGCATTCCTCATACAAGTCTCTCCGCCTTTCCCCGTCTCCGTTTCTCCCATCCGGTCCCGGGTCCGCGGCCTGTTTGTGTCTGTTCTGCTGAGTCAGGGCCTCCTCGCCCCGGTCTGAAACTTTGAAAAAAAAAAGAAGCGCACTCGTTTCTCTCCCATTCTTCCCACAGAGACACAGCTAAATGGAAATACCACATGCTTTTGGCTTCGGGGTCAAGGGGGACTTTTTCTTTTTTTCTTTTTTTCCTTTCCTCTGTCTGTTACGGGAATAAAACCAATCAAAAGGAGTCAGATTGTGCTCACCGTGAGTTTTTGGGGCCTTGCTTTCCTCTCCCTGCCGTGCCGTGACACTGCTGGTTGTTTTCAGCTGGTTTCGTCGTATTTTGGTCGGATCTTTAGGCTTTTCTGTGACTGTTGAACTGGCTGAGCCCTTGCTGTCTCTGCCCTCGTCCTCTCTGTTGTTTGCGGTTGTCTTGCCTTTACGATTATTCTGACCCTTGCGACTTTTCTTCCGGGAGGTTTCTTTGGTCCCGGCTGCTGCAGAGGGGTCCTCGCTGTCTGTTGACCCACGGCCTCCGTCCTCCACGTGTTTTCGTGTCCTCCTCTCTGATTTCCTCGCGGGTTTGGCCGGGATAAAAAGCGGGGATGATCTGCACGATTCGGCGGAGCCTGTGTTTGGATACATCAAAATGACAGGAAGAAAAAAAAAAGGCTTCGTGGCACATTGAGTCTTTAAACTAGTCCATCGAAAACCGAGGACTGGGCTCATTATCAAAAAATGCTGCTGAATAAGCTTTAGGAAGTAAGAGAAAACGGAGACGCTTATTTGGAGGCTTTGTACCATTGCCAGCGTTCTGCTGGAGAGGGAGAATTAAGTTGTCCTTTGTGTTGCTGCTCAGCTGCTGGCAGGAGCCGAATTTGTTTCTGAGACTGGTGCATCTGAAAAAAAAGATGAGAAATGGGGCTCTCGTGGAGGGTCCTATTTCCCGTCCCCCTGTTCCATCAACAACATCGTTCCCATCAATCCGTCTAACCTCCCGCCGATCTGTAATTGTGTCCTGACCTGTAGCAGGGCGCCCCCCCCGCTAGCCAGGTCAGCCTGAAGCAGCTCTTCCTGCCCTGCTGGAACCCGGGGGCGTAGCGGTACTCGCAGCAGGAGCTGATCCGGGTCGCCATGATGCCGTTGACGTAAAAGGTGGCACTGAAGGGATAGCCTCGGTGTCTCTGAGACAGAAACTGAAACCGCTCTGAAAAGTACATGGAGACAGACATTTTTATTTATTTCTTTAATGAGGACAGTGCACATTAACGAACAATCTCATACAGATTGTAAATGAGCCAGATTATAGCATAGTTGCTAGTTTACATCTGTCGTCCTGAGGCAGGAAGACCAAACAACACAAAATCATAAAATACTAAATCGGTCCAAACACACGTTCAGACAATGACATTACAAAATTAAAATGAATTAAATTCAATTCAATTTCATTTATACAGCGCTACACCACAACAACAGCCGTCCCACAGCGCTTTCCAAACAGAGCAGGTCAGACCCTGCTCTGAAGTTAATTACAGAAACCCAACAATTCCCACCATGAGCAAGCACTAGGCGACACAGGCAAGGAAAAACAGGCAGAAACCTGGAGCAGAACCATGGCTCAGGGAGGGCGGCCATCTAAACCTAAAGTGACAACGTTTCGGCCTCCTCTGAGAAAGTATTGTTGGATTTAGGAATGAGAGTTCCCTTGAAAATACACAAAATCTATTCCTTATGGATAATTAAAACTACAGTAGTGTTTTTTAAAATCCTATTCTAATAAAGGCCCTATAATGAGTGCAATCATACGTACTGTTATGTACTGTTGTTGCCTAAAGCCAGGCAACATACAAGTTCAGTGAGGACAGAACAAGAGGAGAAAGTGAATGTTATTTTGGTGAGATTGTAGAATTTTTTGGCAGCTAGATTCTGAAATGTCTGGGGCAAAGCTGTGTCTACAGTGAGAGCAGAAAATAAGACGGCGCGCTGAAAGTCGAGACGGCGCTGGTTGTGGAGTTTATCTGGCAGATGCCTGGAAAAAAAACATTGTTTCGAAAAGCCACAGACAACCGCAGTGAGGGGGGAAGATGGGCGAACAGAGAATTGCACAAATGATAGTCTCAAAGGTGGAATGACATTTAAAAAAATAGAAAAAAAGGCAAGGAATCAAATAGGCATAGATTGGCTTGCGAGCAGGGCTAAGAAGAGAGCTGGGATGGAGTAATGACAGCAAAATTGAGGCCGGTTTGACGTTGTGGGGAAATAGAAGTGATTGGAAAGAGCTGCAGCAATATCCTGTCCACAGAACGGGCGGAAGACGGATCCTCATGCAAAAGCGGCACAAAGGGCCGATCCATTTGTGTCATTTCAACTAAAACTGTAACAACGGCAACTGATGTCAATTATCTGGAGGAAGACAGACGTGAGGGTTAGATATTCGATACTGAAAAACAGTCTAATGTTTCATTAGATTTCACAGTCAGCACATACTGTGCACTTCATCTAAAAGCAAAAGGGCTTGTTATTCAAACAGATGTTAGAATCAGCAGAAGTCAGACTTCTTAATAGGTTTCAAAAGTTGTCTGCAGCAGTGTCTCGGTTTTACAAAGATTGATGTAACATTCCTCTATTTTTTTAATTTAGAATTAAGTATGAATATCAATTACCATATTATTATCACATTAAGTTTAAATTAGATAATTTTTGTTTATTCTTTTGCTTCATTGTGACTAGCCCCACCCCTATTAACAACATGTTACATTGGTTTAAAGCTTTAAAAAATCCACAAAAAAAGACCTTTAAGAGGCCGTTAAAAGCATCAGCATCCTCACTTAACTTTTTAACATCAACACCTGGAATAAAAGACTGGGAAATATTGGTTTTCTTTTCTTTTTTGTTATTTCTTTGGGGCTAAACAACCTTTATTCACTCATAGTTGGGTTGACACTTCATGTAAAAGACTAACATTAAAAAAGAAGACATTTCATAAGTCATGCTAACTCATGCTTAAATTTAATTCTAGTGCTAGTTTAGCTAAGTGCACTTTCCCTAATGTATCCCATAATCAGTGAGGAATGTGCTCTGCCGAATGGTGGAGAGGGATGCTAAAGGGTTAATGGCTGAGGGAAAGTGAGTAATCTGCTCTCCTAATGGCTCCTACCTCCTGGAGTTACCAGACCTTTGAAGACGCAGATATTTTCCCCTCCGTTCACCTGCTGAAGAACCTTCAGTTCGTCCTGGTCCGCTCCAGACCCCGGCCCTCGGCGGCCTTGTCCCAGATAGACCATCATCACAGTCACGTTGGATTTCTTAGCCTCTCTCAGCGCCTTAAAATTCCTCTGGTGCCAAGATAGAAGATTGTAACTTTTTTAATAAGCGTGTGTCTGAAGTTCATTGGGAGTTGAAAAAGTTGAAGACCCACCTGTTTTTTAGGGTAACCCGCTGTTCTCTGAGAGCCAACGGACGAGAAGGATCCTCTTCGTTTGTCGTACAAATAAGGGCAGGACTGACTCAGGGTCCCTTTCATTGTACTCAGACTGGAAACTTTTGTTGAGATGGCTGGAAGATAAGCGTCTTCTTTTCCAGGTTTATACGCGGCTGTTTCTGGCTCGTTCAGCTGGATTCAGAACATGCAGCAATTTAAAGAAAAAGCATAAACATGACTTGAACTAAGTTTTAATTTTGTTTACTGTGTCATTGCATAAGAACTCTCCGTCAATTTCATTTTCGGCAGATGAGAAACCTACAACTGAGTATGAATGTGAATTTAATACAGAGCGCGTTTTGGTGTCGTAATTTTGTGGTCTGATAAGCGTGTAATTTTGTGAATTCCGTTTGCAGGATGCGTTTCGTTTCCTGCCCAAAGTGACAGATCTTTGGGCAGGAAAATAACATGTTTTTTTTTTAGATATTTCAAATTTGTAGAACATGGTCCATAGCACATTCCTGAAATAAGAATCAGACCGTTTAGATGCAGTAGTTCGACTTGGCGGACACAATAATTACACATTTCAGCACAAATGGCTGTAAAGTCTGTGGGATTTTCTATCTGTCTTCATGGAAATGTGAAACACGAAAGGGATAATAGCACCTATGAAAAACGCATTGTTCAAAACTGAGGCTTACCTTGTAAATTTCCACCGTGTCTGGATTTTCAAGAAGCAGCAGTTTGCTCTTTGCTCTAATGAGACTCGCAATGGAGTGGATCATTTTAGAGTCTCTTGGCTGAGCTGGAAACTGTGATTATCACACAGAAAAGAAGACTGGACCATTAGGTTGCAGAATTATGCTATAAACTGTAATCATGGTTATGGTATTCACTATAATAACAGCTCTGATATAAATCGGAAACATGGACACTTACAGGAGAGCCTCTGTCTCCATCGTGAACTCCCCTGTGAAGAAGATCCCGAAGTATAGTCTGACTGTTTCTCCTCATTCTTCTCAGACAATCCTTTTGACGTGAGTCCATTGTCTTTCACACCTCGAGTCAGAGGAGCACATGTGTTTTAGTATGAGAACAATCCTCTCTTATTTGAGGTTTTTACTCATAAACATTTCGCTTGACAGCCTGAGTTGTAAAGGTGGATGGAGCATAACTCCCTGGACGACTTGTGTCACTTCTGAACCGAAACAAATGCAAAAAATTCTGAGTCTGTGTCAAAACACATTGTGAAATAGCTCGAGCACCTACAATGAACAGTTCTCCTAACAACTGCTGTAATCCAAGCAAAAGATTCAGAAAATCCAGAAATCAGACAAGAATCATCCCTTGATGTGAGTCAGTGTCTTTTGGTAATTTTGTATTGGAAATAAATGCCTTATCAAAAGCGTATTCAAAACATGACATCAACACTTAGTTGTTTCCTTAAACACACACATTGGTTAAAACCAGAGGTACCTGGGATGCCTCCACATGAGGTGAGTAAAAGCTGTTAAATCTGATTAAATATGCTGAGGCAAAATGGGAAGCTAATTTTTTTAATCACAAGGAAAACATGGACGCTGCATCCTCTCTGCCAAGCAGAAGACAAACTCTGTGAGTCCCGGTGCTGAGTTGTGCATGTGACATGGGGAAGTCGCACATCTGGGGAGGCACCTCTAATACTGAGGCATCTCTGAGCTGCATGCTGCCATCCAGATGGTGCCGTTGTCAAGGAACTTTTTTATTAACATGGCATGCGGCTGTCGTCTGAAAGTCTGTTAGCTTAAGCTGTCTGTCTGCAGCCCAGGCCTGTCATCCAATGAAAGCTTTTCCCTCATTAATGAGTCTGAAACAAATCAGGGATGGCTCGCAACTTTTTTGGCAACTGAAGTGAGCTGTGTGCTCACGTTTCTGTATTTCAGATAAAAATATAATATATCCGACTGCTCTGATTGGTCAGTTTTAAATATGGCACATGCATTTGTTAGCTAGCAGAGTTGATAAATGCCCCCTAAGACTGGTAAAATTCCCTTTAAAATGACTCTAAAATTAGAGGGACTCTTTAACATACACCATATACCCTTTGAAAACAATTTCCTAGCCAATGTTAAACCAGAAACTCCTAAAGGGTGATGTAGTGATAAGATACAAACATAAAAAATATCCAATCTGATTTAAATCTCATGCATTCTTGTCTGAAAATGAGTTTTTCTAAAAATCTGGTTAGCATGATTGAAATTAGGCTAATCACAGTAAGAAGAATTTGGATCTGAAGTATATAAAAAGATAACACTTTTCATAACACCAGGCCAAAATTATGGATGTGGGTAAGGATTTTAAAACCTGGAAGCCCAGTCTTTTCATTTCTTTCCAGCCTTTACTTTAAAGAGCTGTATCTATAATAGAGGTTGTGAGGTAAGTGTGATGAAAAGTTAGGGGTGATGCACCAAAAATATCTTTTTATTATCTAACTGAGTCAGACGGGATGCTACAAAGTTTTGAGACGAGGGTTATGAAGGTGAAAATGGATTGAGACTTCCTCCTCTCACTTGGGTTGTGGTTCCTGCTGTGATCCTGCTGTTCTGTGAATAGACTAAGGAACAAAAGCTGATTTGGCACTGAGCTCATTTCCAAGTCTGGAAGCTAATGTGTTCCAATGTGAGGGGCTCCACCCGAGGAAAGTCAACTCGAAACGACACTGATTTTAGTTTTTCCCCTGTTCTCTAACAAGGCTCTGCTGTTTGTTGTGCCCCTCGAAACCTAAAGAGACGGTCTGCTGGAGTGAAATGCTTTTGGAAAAGAGGCGGCAGAGGGGCAGGCGGCCATCTCCTGAGATTAGCAGCCTATATTTGAACAAATGCACCTAGGGCTCAGGTGGGAAAGGGACAAATTGAAAAAGAAAAAGTCATTGTCATCCATTCAGTCCGTTGTATAAAGGCATCTGGATACAGCACCCTGGAAACAAGCAAACCTCATCGACAGAAGAAGGGGAAAAAAGCATTTCTACGTATGTGAGTAAAGCAAAACGGAGTTAAATACAGTATGAGCTGATACATGCTTTTTTTAATGGCTAAAAATGAAGAAAATGCTTTTTTTCTTTTCAAATGTGGCACAGAAAAATCCAAAATGAATCAATAAACGTATCGCTAATCCAGCTACCCACCTCTAATCAAAGAAAAGCAATATTCAAACTCTGCATCCTGAGGACTTAAAGCCCCTCAAATCCACTCGGTACAAAGACCTTACCTGTCGTCTTGTCCAGGTACGGAGCAGAATGGCTCTCGGCAGAGGTGATCCGATACTTCCCCAGCTGCTGATCTCCTGTTCTCTGCTCTCTTGACTCGGCCAGCTGGTGACACCTGAGCACAGACACCTGCGGCACAGGGCACCCGACGCTGGCCTTTCATCCATCTTTAATCCATCGTGACGCTCGCTCCCCACTCTGACACGCCGGACTGTTCCCCGTGCCTTTGTTTTTTTTTTTCTTAATTCACTTTGCTTGTCTTGAATTTGTATCATTTTATTCAGATTTTTTGTAAGCAGATTGGTTATCGGTATCTGAATGAATCATCTATGCATTGAGAGCAACAAAGATTTCTGGTCAAATTTAGAAAATCCTTTTGATATCTGATTATGATATGAACCATGACCTTGCTTCACTGTGTGTTTAACCCATCCCAATTTTTATGGACTGATTGTGAAACAAGTCCCTTGAACTGACTTGCAGAGGTATGGCTGTAACCTCTAGAGGGCAACAAAGAGGAGCTGTTCAAGCCTTTTTCTGTGTTTGTTTTATCTCTTTGCAGTCTGTCCATCCCTTCTGTTTGTGTGCGTGATCCAATGTCTGTCCTTAATCACTTTTAGTTCGCTTTTTTTGCTTATTTTCATTTTTCTTATCGTCCATTTGTATCCTTAGTCAGCTTTTTCTTTTGTCCCTTTATAGTACGTTTGTGTGCGACTGCTTAATATTGTTTTTTGTCTTTCTGTGTTTGTTGTGAACCTGATTGTTGTCATTTTGCATGTATTTTGGTCATTTCCTTTCTTTTTTTACTTATTATTATCGTTATTATCATTATTATTGTTGTTGTTTCTTATTACCTTTTATATTTGTTATTTCCCTTCTGTTGTTTTGCACTTTGTTGGTTCTTTATTGCTTCTTTTTGTTAGCTGTTCATCTCTGTGGGGTTTATTTGTCTCTTTGTGTTGTTATTTGCTCTGTCTTTCAGACGTTTTCCAGTTACATGGTTCATTTCGAGCTCTTTTAGTCTTCTGACTCTAAGGCCAGCCCAACAATTCATTCATGTATTCAATAGGAAGTCCTTTTTTTAATCCTATCTGAGGCTTCCTCGGTATGAGTTCATCAATTAAGATTATCTGGGCTTGGAGTTCTTTTATAGGAAAACTAATCTTTTCAGTTTCCAAAGTTTCTCTATTGAATTGCGCTTGACGGTCCCCAACTGAAGAGGGGAATTAGTGATCAGATACACGGCGTTGGAAAAAAGCCATTCTATCTTAGCTTTCCATCTCAGGCTGTGTGAGCCGCAAATTAAGTTCACAGTCATTTCCTGTCACAGGTTTGCAGACCCAGGCGTCCAGGGTCTGGTACTACATCATTTCAGCTCATTTAAATGGGATGTTTTAATGGAAATCTATGCAAATGATCCATTATGATTCTAAGCTAAGTTGTTAAGACAAATGTAAAGTATTTGTTTAGCATCTTACAACAGGCCGATATAAAGCCCCCTAAACAACAACTGAAAGGGAAAAGATTTTGTCCAGCAATTCGAAACCCATCGGTGAACACACACTGCATAGGCAGCATACGGTTATTGTTCTGTAGCCGGGAACTGTTGCTCCCCGTAAAAAAACCTGCTCATTTTCTCTTCATGGCTCCTCTGTGGGCCGCCTCACAGACAGCGTCGTGCACGTGCTGGTGCACGGCCAGTCGCAGACAGGCTTCATGTGAGTCGTGGCACTTTCAAAGGGCCTCCGTGGACCAGCACGCCTGCTGGATCCATTATATCCCGAAACTGATGGGGGGTCTGAGTGTGTTTGCCTCCTGACATGTTCACTGATGCAATGTGTCAGTTAGTTACCAGAATCCATGATGTGATGCATCATGTGAGCGGCGCTTTGCAGGGGGGGGGGTTCTTTCTTTTTCTGCTCAGTGTGCTTGAGGTTTAACATTTGCAAATGTCACTGGTGATCAGCGTGGACCCGTGGATGTGGAACAACAAAGAATATTTGTGAGCCATGTTGGGTTTAATGTATTCACTGTAAGGCTGATGTACTCTCTTCCATCTGGGGAGAAGTTCCTCTCAACAGTGCTTCTGACATACACGACACCCCTGATTTTCTGCTGTTCTCTCCGTTTTGGGATTTAAATAAACTGGATGTGGAGGATGGAAACCCATTTGCATAAGTAATTAATTCATATTACCTTGGAATTTGTTTTTCTTTTGTTGTTTGATCTACACATTTGATTAATTTATTCATTATTACTCCATAATTATGTGATTTTCTGGCTTTGTTTAGTTATTTTTCTCTGCGGCTACATTGCAACAGTTTTGGATTTAGAGTTCTACTTTGAAAAAAAATGATATTTCTCATGGCCTGTTTTTATTTGTTCCTATTTTTCCCAACAAAATTTGTCAGCCGCAGAGGTCTCCCAGACTAAGTTCTACGATCGAAATGTTAGAGACACGGGACTGAAACTAGAAAAAGCTGTGGTTGTTTCTCTGGACCAGCAGGATGAACACGAGCGGGGAGAGCGAAAGAGCCGAAATTTCTCCTGCCTCATTACCTCCCCTGAGGTGCCCTTTGGTATTAACCCCCAGCAGAGCGAATGGATCTGCTGCCAGCAGTTTCCCTGCTCAGCTTATACGCGAGCATGCTCGACTGTGGAAAAGACAAACCCAAAACAAGAGGACGCTGGGCCTTTCAAAGCTTTTAATAGCCACCGTATTTCAAAATACAATAAAGAATGAATTGGATTCATTGAATGCATCAGACTGGTGATGGATGCTGATCCTGGAAAATAAACATCTGATGCTTTCATTGTCTAAGTTGACGAGCTGTGAGTGTTTGAAATCTTAACACAGTCACTTCGATTTTGCCATCGTGGCTGGGATGTTTTATAGGGGTGCACCTACAACAACAGAAACAAAATAAATAAGTTATAACCATCCGTTCATTTATTTACAAGCATTTTAAGCCTTTTCGGTAAAGAACTCAGGGGAGTACCTTCCACAGCACAGGATATTAATCATAATTTAGCCGCCATTCCACAACTGTTTGTGGATAAATTGAGGAGATTCATCTTGCTGTCTCATACCAATAATCATGCCTCTCAAGCTTCAGACTCTAATTTGTTGTCGGGCTTGTGGTTTGGTGTCTGTTTTCATTCTGTGTTGTCGTATTTTTTAACCCAGTATCTGGAGAACTCATCACGGGGTCCTCATTCAAATTGACACGTGGAGAAAAAGAGCTACTGCCCTTCCTCTGCAATGCAACGCGGCTGTTCGGCCACTTGGTGGAGCAAGAAGACCGTCGGGCCTCCACGGCCTCCAAAAGTTCATCCATCTCTCAGCGCGCTGAGGGGAAATTGGGCAGGCAGCTCTCAGAAACTCCCGGTGGGCTGTTCCTCTGTGGCTAATTACCTCCCTCTGTTCCCGCTGCTATAGGGAAGACAAAGCTCCTCACTGTGGCCACTAATACTTCCCTCTGGCCGTGGGTGAGAGGCTGCTGCTGTCGCCGGTCAGTCTGAGGAGAACCGGTTCGCCGTCTGGTTGCCGTCCCCGTCTCAGGTTTCACGGTAGCGTTCAATTAATTTAATCGCATCAAGCAGAAGCGCTGTGCATCATGCCAGGAGCAACGAAAGGGAGCTGTCAAAGGGGAGAAGCAGCATTTCCACTCGATAGGGGACGGTACACATTTGGAATTAATTTGGGCTTGACAGCACATAAATTAGTATGGATGAATAGTTTGAATTTGCTGTTTTTTCCTTGGCTGTGGTTGCTTACCAGCATTTTAACCCAATTTCCACGTGGGAATGATCAATAAATAAGTTATCGTTGAGTATAAAGCTCCTCTTTAATTAGGTTAAATAGTCAGTAACACCTGGATTCTGTATCCAAACGGAATATCAGCTTGACCGCAAATGTACTAAAAGTAATTAAAGTAGGGCTCCGTTGTAGATGTGTACTGGCAATCCTGGCTCTTCAGTTTGGGAAGTCAACAGTGTTGCTGTCTTTGAAGAAAAAAAAAGTGAGACCTTTTGATGAGAGGTGCTTGTTAGATTCAGTGAGCTTTTTCATTTCGGGGAAATAAGAAACCGAGCATGATAAACAGTTAAAAATTCCACTCACTTTCAATTTTCTCAACAAGGTAAGACAGCATGTTTGCGGCAGGCTTTCCAAATGCAACAGCACAGCTTTCGAGGCAAATAAATACACATTCTGAGTAAAAATGACAGCTGGTTGCATTTTCAAACGGATGTCATGACACACGGCTGAAGCCGAATGCAGGGTAGGAATTATGGGACGAAGAGGCCATGGCAGGTAAAAGCACAGAGTCAGTCGTCAAGAACCAACAAGACGACAGAATTCTAACCAGAGAAAAAGGAAATGGCGGAGAGATTATACATAGGGTCCAAATGTCTAATAAAATGATGGTGGTGCTGATGCAAATCCAAATTCAAAACAATGACAGGAAGTCGGCAGTAAAGAAAACACGGAGTCGGGATCCGGGAAAGATAATCAGGAAGTGCAGCCAATTCCAAATGTGATGACACCAGTACATGAAGGCAGACCCCCCCCATCCTCCTAAAACAAAGCTTATGGCCACGGTAGAGTCCAAAAACGGGAGCTGACAGCGCTCAGTTCCGCCACTCCCGGGAGCTTAAAGGTAACACGTCCACAGACACAGAACATGGCCTCGGCGTGGCCCGTCCCATCTGTGGGCAGCAGCAGGACCCCAGATGGAGGCCGGCACGGTCCCGCGCGGCCTGCTGGCTCTGCCTTTGACGGGGACACGGAGCGGGCCGCGTGTGAAGGCTCGGCTAAAAAAAGGAAATACTGAAGCCCGCGGGTGCTCCAAGTGCCAAAGTCCTGTTTCTTTTTTTTCTTTTTTTTTTTTATCACATTAAAGAAAAGTTGTGATGTGTAAGGGGTCTGAATGTTTTTGTCAAAAATGTGTCAGTTGTTTGTGAAATGTAAGGCTTGTTTTTGATCACCTGCACGGAAACGGCAAAATGCATTTTCGTCTGAGGCTTATGAACAAGTTTTAGTTAAGGTTTAAGGACAGGAACCACGCAATTAATGGAGCACATGACAAAATAATGTCTCTTTAGAGCAGTTTTACATGGGGTTGAACTTAAAGGGGTTTTTTTCAGGATTTAAAAAAAAAAAAAAATTGTTTTGTTTTATTTGAAGCATAATTTCAACTAACTGATGACAAAAAAAGACCGATAGATATAAAGATTTGTATCATTATGTGGCATCACTCTTCCTTCAAACTGCTTTCTAAAGGTTTGGGAACAAAAAGAGCAAATTGTTCCAGATACGCATATCCATTCTTCTAGAAATTGAGTTTCTTTCTCATTATTTGTGTTTGTTAATTTTTTTTTCAAGTTCTTACATATCAGCTGCATTTCAAAAACTTTTCTAGGGATTATGTCTGAAGTCAAATCTTGCTGTCACCAATATGGATCAGATAATAAAGTCATTATTCTAAGGCTATGGAGTTTGTTTATCATAGAACATGGAAGGGGAACTGAAATAGCTCATGGATTGGTTGATAATTAATAAATGATTTCAAGAACCTGTATTGTACTTTTCCAAATTTTTCACAAATACATTACAGATGTTTCAAACAAAATCTGTTTTATCTGGTTTGGTGGCTGTCTATCGATGGCATTGTAGATGCTGACAATCTTGTTGTGAATTAAACTAGTGTGACTTTGAGTTTTTTTAGTCTGCCCCAGACAGCTGAAAAAAGGAAAAAGTAAATAGACTGATATATATTGCGAGCTATAATTCGACACAGGCTGTGATTCTGATCCCTGGCTTCCCCCTGCAGCAGGGGGAAATAACATCAGGGTCATCGTTCCTTCAGTTCTAAACTGGTTTGTGGGAAGAATTGGCTGAAAAAGCTGATTTTATAAGCCAATACTCCACACCAGTGGGTGTGGAAGGACTGGAGGGGGAAAGAATCAAGGTGTTTCAATGGTCCAAAGTCCAAACCCAAACCTGTGATAGATAAATAAAGTCAAACTGAAAAACAAAACTTATTGCCATTAAATTAGTTTCTTCAAGCTGTTGAATCAAGGGATGGACTATATTTTTGGTAAAGTGAATGACAGCATAAAATGCTACGTGATTTTGGTCATTTGATGTTGGATTAATCTAATTTTACTGCTAAAAGGACAAGATGTTTATTTTAGATTAACCTTATTTTAAACTTAGAAGGGAGCAGATCATATTTCATAGTATCCACACGAATGACAGAGGGAGCTCTTTCTTTTTGACATTACCTTATAGCACTATCTCTCTTTTAGCATCGAGCTCACAAAAGTCCACAGACCCCTTAAAACAAACCACATAACAGGGTCAAATGTGCCGGCAGCCCTCGAAAACTGCAGCAGAGACTTTTTAAATTAATTATCTGCTGTTATCCTCCTGACATTTAGACATCTAGGAAGCCACTGACAGAAGAGAAGAAACTTGTGTTCAAGGTGGGAGGACATATCAGGTCTTCAGGATGCTTAGGGTGTTATATTTTGATGATACAGTGGTTAACGGTGTTTATTTGTTGACGAGATTCTTTCTTACACCCAAGTGTAATGCTAGCTTGCAGGGATCTCTTCACAGCTTTTTTTTATTTTATTTATTGTGGTGGGTGGGCAGGATATATGAGGCTCCTCCGAGACATGTCTGGGAATTCAATAAAGACGGGAATCTTATTACTTGGTCCATGTCTTTCAGGAATACACCGATGAAGCCCTGCTTCTTGTTTTCTTTGGGGCAATCTGTGTGCCCACACTCAGCTGGGAACAATCTCTTTGTTGACGGATGGCAAAATAATGGAGAAAAAACGGCAGAGGAAGAGTTACTGTCCTAATTCCAAATGAAAATTAATTTATGGGGTGGGGGCATATTTATTTCTGGTAACTCAATAAAACAAATGTGATTATGTTATGGAGGAGGGCGAGCTCAACATGTCGGGAAAGGCTTCGTGTTTCTGATGCATCCTGTTGCACTCTGACGAAAACACAAAATCTTGTTTTCTGTGATATGCGAGGCAGATCACAGTCGTCTTTAAAGTGTCAAAGCACAAAACTGCCACAAACTTATAAGTGAGATGAGAAGGAGTGTGCCCTCAGATCTTCAAGGCACAAATCCGATAACCCACTGAAAATGTATACGATGGGAGAAATCTGCACAAAACTAGTTCTGGAAGTATGGTTAAAAGTTTTGTGCAGCAACAAACTGTAAAATGTTATTTTCATAAGATTTCCCAATTTTTTTGTACATTTACAACCACGTCAGTCGGTTTTGTGGTTAATTTTTCTACATATTTAGGTCTGTATCTGTTCTGTGCCGGATTGTTTTACTCGCAATAACACACCCAATTAATCTGTCTATGCCTCCCAGATTTCCGACAACCTTCTGAGCAGAAAATGGGATGGAGGATTCTCATGTGGATCCTCCTGCTCTGTCTGCAGGGACGTTGCCATGGTGATCCTCCTCATCTCAGTTGCAGTTGAATTGACCTGAATTGAATTCAACGGAAAAACCGATCCACTGCAAGTTCATGACCAGGCAGAGACCTGGAGCTTTACAAGCTAAAACACAAATGACTATCAGTTGGATTTTTGTCAGATGAGTTCACACAGCGCTGGTCAGTGCAGGAGGTATTTTTAACTGCATGATTTATATCAGTCGTTGTCTCCGACCTTAGATGCCGGCCTTGGAATGTCAGCTGTGGTGGGTTGAGTCACGATTACTAAGTCTCTGAACACTTTTTTACCACCTATGTAATTTCAGCAGGCTCACCGAATAAACTCTTAACACTAAGCCTGGGATGAAGGCCTCTCAGTTCCACTTCCAGTGGACGTTCTGTGCCACCTGGATGTGGGGTCCGTTAGTAATTGCATCATGTTTTGCTTTTGACTTTTTAAAAAGATTTTAGAGACGTTTCTTGCGTGTTTTGCTCTCGTGACACGAGGAGTCGTTTAAAGTTTTGGAGTAACTACTCATACCGTCACAAGGGGGAGACAAAAGTTTGGCACCTGTTCGGGTTTTGAGCTGATGTGTACAGCCTCAGCACAGCATGGCGCTGCAAACGAGATATACTCCAAAAGGTCCAACGGATTCTTGGCTCGCAAGTCCGAAAATTGCTCGGCCGTATAAAACCCTGCCACCAAAAGCTGGATGCGGTAAAAGACGGAGGGAAAACTGCGTAAGAAATCTTATACAAAAATGCTTGAGATGTTGCTGGATCATACAAGTTTTCAGCTTTAAATCCCACACAGATATTAGATTTTTCTAGGCTCCTGTCGGCTTTTAAATGCCCCTTAATAATGGCACTATGTTGAATTGGAGAAGGAAAAAAGCAACAGAAGTACATTAAAATATTTTTGAAAAATCATTAAAACATACAGATTGTAAGACGCATGTTTACTGTGATCAAATGCAGCAGATGCTCTTACATATTCCAACAGGAACCAGATATAATACACATATATCAGGATACATGGGGTTCCTGGATCATGTTAAAGAACAACAACCGGGAGAGACAGAACAGTTGTTAAATCTTATTTTTGGTATGTTCCTTCAGAAGGCCTTTGCGTGGCCTCTGGATCACTTTCCCTCCAGCTGGGTTTTGGTGTCATCTTCAGCACTTTTTTACAACTCTTAAAACCATGTGACATGTCCGCAACCTTTAAAGATTACACCCGGCACACAGGGCCACGGGCGCCTAACCCCGACTATGTTTATCTAGCAGCTTCGAGGAATATTTTTCTTTGTGGCAACTTAAAATAGCTTCTTTCCTTTTTTTCCCACTATACATGAATATGTGGCTATTATTTCAGGAGTCTGTGTGGGATGGTTATACAATCGCACTGTGGCTG
>CAJRST010011112.1:19470166-19524111 GCA_907169785.1 Menidia menidia | reverse complement strand
GGGAATGCGTGAGGAGTTTTGGGTTTCAGGCAGCAGGGATGGCAGAGCAGATGAATCACTTGGAGAAGGTCGGGGGGGGGGGGGGGGGGGAGGATTTGCTGAGGGGGAGGTGGCATTATTCTTTGGTGCAATGAACAAGGACATCCTTTCAAGCCGGAGGCTTAGACATTCAGCGTTAGGGAGAGAGGGCGAGGAGCGGAGTGGTGCCTGCTGATAAGGTGCTAAAGGCCTGATAGAGTCAAAGGTGCTGCTCGGAGAAAAAGGTTCCGATTTCCGCCGCAGACCCTGAGCAAAGCGCTTAGAAGATAAGACATGGGAGCGTACGATGAACAAGGGTAAGGGTGTTTATCCAAGTTTTAAACTGCTCTTTTAGAGAGATTTAGGAGGCATCACTCGTGTTTTGTTATCACTTTTTGTGGGGGATATGTGCTCCTATTACAATTCCTGCATCTAATCCATACATCTATCACTGATTTTACTTTGATAGCATTTATTCCTTGTGGAAGAGGTTGTTACTTTCTAACTGTTCGTGTCTCCCCGTGTGTCAAAGGGCGGCCGTGGAGGAACCACAAGTTGGCCATATGCTGATTAAAGAGAGCACAGACAGGTCAGGCCCTGATCACCACATGTCCACCCCCATCTCCCTTCGCACACGGCCCAGCAAACATTCCCAGAAGCTGGTCCACAATGACAAGATGTTTATGGGTGAGTGGAATAGAAATCCTGAACGTCTGCCATGTCAACCTGGCTCTTGTTGTACATTTTAATGAGCATCACATTTTCTGTGTATGTTAGAAGCCAAAAAACTTATTTTCAAGTGACTGAATAACTTAAAAAACAGGGCCGACCTTTTTATTTACCGTACATTTGCACTGTCCACCTAAGGAAACAGCACCGTCGTTATTCTCCTTAGAGAGATCCAAGTAAGCCTATATTTTTCTTCAGTCTTAACCAGGCATAAGGAAAGCAACCCTTCCTCACAGACACAGGTTCACAATGTGGAAACAGGGCCATTCTCTCTATCGAGAAAACCAGAAACTGTGTGACAGCCAGCCTCTTGAGAATTCCTCAACAACTTTTCAGATTCGGAGCCTTAAATGTTTCTTTGAAAGAATGGTGTAGCCCTCATTAGATGTGTGCATCTGCTCAAATTCAGAGAAACCTAATTAAGGCTGGATAGTGCCCTCTCTGTACCAGCGTATTTAGAGACCACTGTGGTCATCTTTTACTGTAATTGGTCCATCTGTTCAGGAAAACACTCGCACCGGAGAGGGCGCTCCTTCAATAATTAATGTGGGGGCTGCTGACATAATGCCTGAGAAAGGTTGGCTTGGTTCGTGACCAAAAAAATAATAAATGAAAAAGGAAAAGCACGAATTTGAAAGCGATGCACTGAAGGCCAACTTGTGAGAGATGAAAAACTGGCAGAGGGGGTGGAGCGATTGTGGGGCTTCTCTGCCGAACACCACTTAATCTGCCCTATGGGCTTGTGAAAGGTCAACAACCTTGAAAAGATTGAAATGTTCTTTTCTTTTTCTAGTCTAAATGTGTTATGTTTTTCTCTTTAAAGTTTGCTTTAAGAAATCATTAACTCGTGGATCGCAAATGTGTAGCAACCGGGGAAGACAAAGTAACATCTTCCCTGGTTTCTACCTTTACTGAACAGAGATAAAAACAATCTAAATAAGTCCCACGGACAACATCAGTTCCAGGGAGGCTTTGGTGGCCGCCAACATGGCTGACGCAGAAAGGGAAACACACATTTACCGTTCCCTGTTTTCCTGTTTTTGGTAGTTGGCGGATGGACCCACAGTGACCCGTCCGGTCTGGTTGAACAGTTCTGCCCGGAGTACAATGAATGGAGAACAGCGGCGCGCATGCTCAACAGCCGAGGCAGCGTGGCCGTCGGCGCGCTGGGGGGCAGGCTGTACACCGTGGGGGGGGAGGACAACATCAGATGTCACAGCAGTGTGGAGAGGTGAGAGACGCTACCTGCCGCTTAAACGCTAAACCTCCTCACAAGAAGGATTTCTCTCTGCTGTTACTTAACATCAGTTATCTTTGGCCTGCAGTACGGTCGTCTCCTAAAAAAAGCAGGTTTCAAACAGGCGTGCCTGGAGGACTCCCCCAAGGTCCAACATTGCTCACTGTTCTGTGACCTCAAAGCTCCTCCTCCCTTTGATGTTGAGCGCTAACAGCAGAAAATGTGCTTAAGCAGATTTTGCTTTTGGATTTAGGCCTTAGGGGACAAGAGATGACCAACGGTTGCGGCAGAGCTCAGAGCTACTGGTTACACCCTCATTGACAAAAGCAAAGCAATGGGAATGGAAAAGTGATTTTAAATGATTACTTAATCTTAATAATTTAAGCAGGCGTCCCCTAACCTCCCTTTCCCTGGCCGCGTCCCCCTGCTCTTCCAAGGGGACAGTGATTTTATCCCAAACCGGCCAATAAACAGTATCAGACTCCTCTCCAGGGAGGTGTCCTGAAGGCATCCAAGAATTTCTCAGGATGAAAGTTTTGAGAAACGATGCTAAGATTTTCCGACAGAACAGTTTGATGAGATGGGAGTTCTAATGGAAGATCCAAGATTTCTTTAAAGGGGGCCGCCATTGTAGTGCAATGATCTGCAGGAAATCTGCCGAGTCAGCAAGTCCTGATATGTACTGTATGTGGGAGAAAAGACCTTTGACGGCTCTGATGTCGAATAGTAGCAAGGGCCACGCAGAGACAAACAACCACACACTCACATTCGATGCCCTGGGGCAGTTTTACACTCCTCAGTTCACCAAACATACATGTTTTTTGATGCTGGGGGGGGAGTCGGAATACCCAGAGGGACCCCACGCAAACAAGAGGAGAACAGGCAAACTCCACACAGAAAGCTTTCTTTGGCCCACGCTTGTCTTTTGGGTTTGTGTGAGCTTTCAGGGGTGTTTGTGTTGCAGCCTTCTTTGCATTTCATTGTGTCTGATCATTTGGTCTGCGGCTAATTCTGCACTTTGCTCCCATACGCAACGATGGGAGGTTACATATGTGGAATACAGTTTCATTAGAAGATAATGGATCCCTGTTTACGTAATGTGGTGAAATCCCTTTCAAGTAAAGTTGTCTTTTATTTTATGTGTGACAAGCAAAACAAATTCTACCGTGTAATATTGATACGCATCACTAGACAGACCATATGAGGAGCTTTGTGTTTGACTGAAGGGTATTGTAATGTTTTTCTCTTTTGACCCCCCAATGAAGCTACCTGATAATTATACACACCTAAAATCAAGCTTTAATAGTCTTCCCTTAATGGAATACTCCTATGGTTTTAGACAATCAAGACAAAGACTTTAAAGGTTTTCAGTGAGAAGGTCATTAATAATTGATCAGATTAGAACACTCATTTTATCCTCAAACACTTTGTAAAGAGACAGACAGATGTGGGAAGAGATAATGCACATATTCCACTTTAAAAACTTCCCAACGCTTTAGTTTTTATTATCGCAACCCAAAGTTATTAAATCATTCACATCCTTGTTTTTATCCGGCTATTTTGAACATTTTAAAGAATATTAACCATCCAGGGTACCTCACTGTTTTCCATTAATTTAATTCATCATTCTAAAATTCAAAGCATTTTACAAACATCTACATTAATAAATATCCAGTGTGTCCAATTTTGCAATGTATGCAAACTTTTCAGAGTATGCAAAGAGCCTGTTTTGTCCATAAATGGACCTTTAATGGTGGCCTAACTTGAGGTTTTGGATAAAGAGTTATAGTTGTTTGTGCTTTGTGCATATCACTGATGACTGGGAGATGAGTGACCTGTATGTGAGTGTTTTGTTCCTGTTGGGGGATTGTTCTTCAGGGATGAATCGCTCACAAATATCTCACCATTACACTCTTTAAGGAAGTTATGATGGCTTAGGGCCAGTCCGAAGCTGGAAACACTTGCATGTAAAGTGGTGAACACTGAATTTCCAAAACAAATTGATCTCACTGCGGTTACTCGATTGCTTCTAGTCTCTGAGAGGTAGTTCCACCATTTTATTACGTTCTTGTCAAGCTAAAATTTTGTCAGTTCGGTAAAAGCATTATTGTGTCTCAAACTTGTTTTCATCTAATAGCTTCGAAGGGAAAGAAAACAACTTTTCTGGTATTCATGGTGGAGAGTGAAAATTCTGGCAGATAATTAATCACACTCAGCTCCAATATTTGCTCTCAAAGCACGTCATTGTCAGCATGCAAAACACTTGAAAAATCAAGTTTGCAGTTAAACATGTATTTTTGGCAACATTTAAAAGGTTCCCCTGTTATCTGCATGTGATATTACCATTCATCAGTACCATGACCCCTCTCTCGTTGACCCCCATCATGGCAGGTACAGCCCGGACGCAGACAGCTGGAGTACGGATGTAGCACCCTTGAGCAGCCCCCGCAGCGGCGTGTGTCTGGCAGCGATGGACGGATACCTGTACGCCATCGGAGGGCACGACGGCTTTACTGCCATGAATACTGTGGAGAGGTACTGTAGCACCAGGCCTCAAATCCAAACCCAACTAGATTAACTGTATTCGTTTTCTAGGCTGAGAAACCATGCGTCTCAGTCTGAACTGAGTGAATCAAACTAAGATACAAAGAATTTAAACAAAGGTTCAGTGACTGACCGGCTGTTGATTTCGTGTAGGTACGATCCAAAAATGAATGCTTGGAGCAAGCAGACGCCAATGCTGACCAGAAGAGCCAGAGCAATGGCTGCTGTGCTGGGGGGGCACCTGTATGTGATTGGGGGAAATGATGGTGAAACCACTCTGAGTTCAGGTAGGAGAAAAAGCCTTTCAAATAAATAGCCACAATTCCAATTCATGTTTCATCCATTCATTTTGTGAGTGTGAAACTAAGTAAAAATACCGAAATGACTCTATATGAATGAAATACTCCATATATTTTGTGATTTCCCTATTTTTTCTACCATTGTTTGGGGGGAAAAAAAGAACGCGTAGTTCAACAGTTTTTTGACATATGGCAGGATTGAAATAACATCTCAAATCTAGCCTGACATTTTTACTCTGTGCACACACGCAACGGCGCACGTCCACATCCACACACTCCCACGCAGCTTTTTCGATCGTGCGGGCCACGACCAAGATAAACAAGAGCTCTGTTCTTCCACCAGTAGTCACTAGACTATCTCGGCCCGTGAGAAGTTTACGTTTGAAAAATTCCCACAACCTTTTCAGTTTGAATCCAGTTTAGAGTCAAAGCGCTCCAAAAAAGGGAGTAAATTGTACTATTTGTGGATAATTGCAGTTTTACATGTACAGTACGTATCTGTATATATGTGTGTATATACATATATATATATATATATATATATATATACCAAATGTATATATCATATTTATAAGAGAGAGCAGAGCACATATCTGTGTGTTTTTGTGTATGAAAGTTCCTCTGATTTGTGCTGTTTTCTGAACATTCCCCAGTGGAGCGATACGACCCTATAGATGGTGACTGGTCGATATGCGCCGGCATGCTCAGCCCCCGGGAGGGTGCCGGCTGCGCCGTGTACCTTGGCTGCATTTACGTTGCCGGGGGCAAAGACGAGCTGAACCTGGAGCTCTGCGCCGCCGAGAGATTTGACCCCGAGAATATGAGGTGGATGCCCGTGAAGCGCATGAGGAACAAGAGAGACAACGTGGGTAAAAGAGTAGTCTGACGTGCTAGCGGAAAGCTCCCTCTTCTCATGCAGCTCTTCATGAATAATGCTGATTGTATCTGTGTGTGTGTGCAGCCTTAACCCACAAACAACTTAAAAAATATAGAAACCTCATGACCTTAGGAGGATGTTTTACATTCCTCTTTCATAATCGAGCTACATTAGTGAAAACTTCACACCACAGTTAGCCCAGGATGAAGATTGATTGATGATTAATGTTCCAAAAAGTTTCTGTATCCATTTCTGTTACAACACTAGACGCCGGCTCTCTGAAATGCTTTGGACTGTTCAGTCTCAGCTGTTCAGAGCCAAGCGGCGCTCGTTTATCTTGCTTTTAAAGTAACATAACACAATTTCCTCAGAACGATGCTGGGAGCAGTTCCAGGGTGCACCTGCATCCCGTGGATGCACGGGCCTGTCTTTAGTCAGCCGGGCGCCGCTCACAATGAGCTCTGTGACATTTTGTGTCAATCATTTAATTTTCCTTACTGTCAGATTGCATCCGTTGCAAAACTGAGCCGACGCTTCTTGAAAAATTCAGGAATAGGAGTGAATCTTTTGATTCTGAGAAGTGTTTAGTTCTGAATAAAGATGGATTTCTGAGTACTGATCGTATTTATGATTTCAGAGAATCAGCAGCACAGCTATTGAAATCATGCCTGTCACTCTGCTGGGAGAGAAGTGTGTGATGTATCGGGCTTCCTGCTTTCATGAATATTTGTTACAAGTGTTTGTGGATGTGTTTTTTAATACCATGGTGTTTAGCTTTAGAGTTAACAAGCCATATTTGAGACAAAATAACGATGGACTTCCAATGTATGAGTAGCAATCCTCTGTATACTGACATTATTGAACTGATTTCTCACAGTAAGCTATTATCATGGAGTTTCTTATCTTTTCTTTCCCAAAGAAACTGAACATGTGACCTATAATGTGTTATTAATCTCTTGTGTCGTGGGCCAGGTGTCTCTTGCAGTCTTCAATGGAGCACTGCTGGCTATCGGAGGATTTGATGGTGTTTCCTACCTGAAAACAATAGAAGTCTACAGCCATGAAACCAACACATGGAGGTAGGAGGATAATCAGTTCTATCATCATGCTGTTGTCTTTATACTTTGAAATAAACTTCCATCAAGCAGGTTGCAATGACTACAAGCAAACATAATTTTAAAAATTTGACAGACTGCTGTTTGCAGTCAGACAAATGCATAGAGCCATTTTGTGATTCATGCACTGAGCTCATGTATTGCTCCTATATAGTCCATACATGCCTATGGGCAGCTTGCTATTCACTGTCTGAGCCTTTGTCCCTCTCAATCTGTTTTCAGACACTTTGGGAGCATGAAGAGCAAGCATCCAGGCGGGAGGGTGGCTGTTCTGTGCTGAAACTCCACAATCCTCACATTATTGTTGAAGAGCAGTAGCCTAATGGATGCACTGTCATATAGAGAACCTAATATAAAGCAGCATGATGGCTGCATGGCCCAGGAGAGCACACCAAAGGGAGAAACAACTGGATCAAATTTTGGATTTAGATGTACAGAAATGTATGGCTATTGATCATCAAGCTTGCAAAACGTTTTAATATAGGTTGTTTGGTTCTGCGTGGTTATTTGATTGTCTTACAAATGATAACGCTCAGTGTAAATAAAAAACACAAATAAACATATATTTTTATCATATTGCACAACATTCACATTTTAAAATGCAGTGTTTTAGCTTCTGTCTCTTTAAGACTCCCCTTCTAAAAAATCCCATCATGTTGTGAAATGATGTGGCATTTTAACTAATCAGCTTGAAAGGTGTCCGTTCATTGTTTGTGTGAGGTGTGCCTAACTAACCACAGGGGAGGACGTCACGTCAGGGTCAGCTGACTTTTATCTGGACACTGAGCTCTCTACCTGCAGACATGCACAAAAAACTATGCAAGGATAACAGGAAAAAGACAAAATCCCAAAACATCACACTGTGACCTGTTTTAAAATGAAAATTAATCAAGGCTCTTATGAACCACTGCCTGCGTCATTTCGGATAACTTTAAACTGTGAATGCCAATCATGTTGTACCATTTTATATTTGTATTGTCTCTTGGGAGTATTCACCCTGCTATTTTCCTGTAAAACCCAGGGGTGTCACTGTAAAGGAATGATCCAATTGCCTAACTGTAAATGGGTAAACAAAAACATGAAGTAAAGTAACAAAAATCTGTCGAATCCAGTTGTGGAACAGAATTCTGTGGGAATCCAGATCCTGGATCAAATAAGCCAGCGATTGAGATCTGACTGCTGGCATGGGAAACTGTAAGTGGCTGTGTGGGCTTGAACATGATGACGCTCAGAGCTCTTTTCCCTGGAGGATAATGGGCTGAAATGTGGAGAGGCTGAACACAAGGAAGGCGCACAGAGCAACACGGCTTTTTCTGGAGGCAGCGGTGTCTCCCACTCATCCGTCTGTGCTTACAGAATGAATATTTTTTTCAATTTAAGGGGGACAGTTGTGAGACAAAAAGCAGAGGACAGAGCTGTTCCAGGTATGTTTTGAGAGAAAAAGGATCTGAATATGTTTACGTGGATATTGAGAGGCGAAGTTGCCGACACTTTGTGTGCATGCTGTGTGCTCCATCGTGGTTGTAGGATGGGAGGAAAAAAAATAAAGCTATTGAATATCTTGTCAGATTAGGGGTGTTGTTGTGTTTTTCAAATTCTGTTAAATGTCTATCAACCCTCGGATTTATTCTAGAATGCTTTGGTGACTGTAAAGCTTTTTTCTACACCCTTTTATGTATTTATTCACAAGCTTTAGCGAAGTTGCACTTCTCAACACTCACCACCAGGTGGCTCTGTATGAGAGTTTGTATGTAAACAGTGGGTAAACCCCGGCTTCACAGACCACTGTTACTTAGGAGAAAAGAGGAAGCAAACCCATTTATTTCAACTCAAATGCCCTGATCTACAGACAGTCGGACAGTACTGAGCACTTTATAGTCATACTCACTCATTTCACTGAGAGCCCTTTTTTTTCGAAAGTTCCCCGTCATCATTAAACGCATCAGCAAGCAGCGCATGATTTCAAGGTTGTCCGGTAGATGGCGAGACACCAGTGGGAGACTCCAGGTTGCTGTGTCTTTAGGAGGAATGGATGCTGATGCTGACATGGAAGCATGAAACCGGGAGGACAGCACGCATACATGATGTCCTTAATTTAGATGCGTACGCTAGCATCACAATGCAGGAGACGGCGACGGGGAGGAAAAAAAATCCACGGGAAGCTGCGCTTGCAGTGGTTTTTTTAGAACGAGGGTTGTTATGTAAGAGCAGCTGGAAACGGTTACACGGTATTGTGTGCTAATTAAAAAGAAGAAGGCAAGTGTAAAAACCCGGGTTTTCGGTCGACAGCAGCGGACGTAGGAGCGACGTTGACGCGTGTCCCGGTTCGTTAAGAGTAGCAAACAAAGTTGTTGCTAAGCGACAGGAAGTTCTCGACCTCGGGGGGGGTTCTGAGGTCCGCGCATTGATATTTAAATGACCCGTCAGGTGTGCGGTAAATGTCAACGGTGCGGGAGCGCGCGGGGGGGCCAATCACCGCGAAGCGCCGGAACTAATTTATTCAAACAAACTAAACAGATTCAAATTTATTGAAAGTATGTCGGAAACTATGCGGAGAAGAACGAATTGAGGTTATGTGGCGTGACTGTCCCTCGACACAGGGAATTCAACTGATTTATTTTAATGAACCGAGCACTTAAGGTAACTCCACTGAACACTGAAAACTAATCACTGGACACGACTTCATCCCCTCCTGTAGCTGCCACCTTCCAATAATGTCCGCACTTCCGAAGAGTGGAGTCGACGGAAGACATCCTATGTCGGTTAGGCAGCGGCGCACTTACAGCGTAGGGGTCTTATCTAAACCAAATGTCTTTCTTCGATGATGCAACTCGGCCTTAAATGGCAACGAAGCCAGGTAAAGAAAGTTTGAAACCCCCAGCATGTAACCTGCCTGACTCCCCCCCACTGTTGGTGCTGTCTCACACGGGTTGCACGAGCTGTTTGTGAAAATCACGTAGTGTGTTGGTGCCATATGAAATGGCATGAAACGTTTTTAAGAGTAGGTTTTAGCTCCCATGCACAAATTGTATGTATATATATACACACACACACACACACACATATATATATATATACACACACATATATATATAATCAAATCTATTGAACTTGCATCATATATAGATGATGCACGTATCGTGGTGTTTTATTTTATTTTCCAAAAGAGCAGAAAATGCAAAATCCTAAACTGTGTTATTGTACTGTTGTATTTAGAGAGAGCACTTTTAAGGCCAACCCCACAGATCTTTGTATCCATCTCTGTGGCATCCCCTCCATTAGATGCTTCCTCTCTTAAAGGGAGCAACTCTCTTTACCATCACTGAGCATTTCTTAGGTTAAAAGCATTTTTCTTTGCTTGTGTAAGGAATGCGGATTTGCCGACCCCTTTTTCACCCCGTCGGCTCCGATTTTCCTAAAGTTGAGGACACGTTTTGGGCATTTTGCTTGCTTCTCCTCTGCTGTTATCTTTTCTATTTCCTCTTCTGTCTGCCTTTGTCAGGGTCTGTGCTCTCACTTAAAAGGGAGACCGTTTCTCTTGGCGCTGTTAGCCCACTCAAGACTGCCCACATGGTACTATGAAGGCCACACAGAAACAGATTGCATAGCGTTGTATCATCTGCTTCTTGTTTACTTTTTCGCGAACAAGGCAGAAATTTATACAATCTCAACAGGATAGATGGGCATGAAAATTAATCTCATTGTGGACTCGCTCCAACAGAAACATTCATATGAATCACTTTCAGGATATTTAGCTTGACTGAGCATGCTGTTAGACACTGAATTTGCAGTTAAGCGTTTGTCCTATTTCCGAAATTATTCCCTGTTTTACTTCAACGGTAAAATGAGCTTAGCGTGGCTTTGATGACATGCTTCTTCCCCAAAATGTTGGACAAATTAAAGCGTGCTCAAGGGTGCCCTCAATAAGCATATTCAGTATGTGAATAACAGCCGGCTAATATACACCATAAAGTGTGCAATTTCATTAAAGTTAATCAGTGTAATCCTCCTCTTTTTAAAGAGCAGCAGCCAGAGACAACTTGGACCTAAGCTGCAAAACAGGCAGTAAATGTAATCATGTTCCATTCCCCTCAAGTCTTAGAAGAGGTGAATATTTTAACAGGTCTTTAAAATCTCTTCCTCTCTCTCCTCTTCTTCACCCTCCCCATCTTGCGTTTGCCACTGAAATCCCCCTCAAGAGGCAGTCATGAGTCCTCCACGCCGATCATCGAGTTGCCATGGTGACAGGTAATTTCCTCAAGCATTTCCCTGCATGTCACACTTTTTTTCTTTCTTTTTTTTTTACAACGTGGGATGACACATTCCTGAACAACAACACAAGTCGGTGTGCAAATCCGAGGAATCAGGTCATGTTTTGCTGCTGGATTTGCCCTTTGTTTTTAATCTAATAATAGCCTTTAGTATTAACCTTTTCCTAAAAGGGCCCTTTATGATGGTGGGAGAATTCAAATTTCTGTATAAATGATGCATGTTCAGTTGTTGGTGGGAAATGAACAAAATCAGTAACATTAAACTCGGGTTGGATAGTTGTTGCTTTAAAGCTCTGGTTTATATACACATTATCGGTATTCTCAGTAAATCTTAAAAACTTTTAGATAAACTTTGAATCCCTGGGTTCAGTGCTCCACACCTATAAAAAACCCACTCATCCGGGCTAATGCTGTGCCAGCTGTCGGCTCAAAAAGTAGTTTTTTTTACTTCAAAAGTGGACTCTGACGAGCAGGCCGCTGCTCTACCCCTGTGTTTCAGGGCCCCGACGGAGAACCTGCAGAAAAACAGCATCAGCAGCAACTCGGGCGTTATTTTGGACATCTCCACTCTCAAGATGGCAGACGTGGATACAGAGGTGCCTCCTCTTCCACCCCGTTACCGCTTCAGGGATTTGCTGCTGGGAGACCAGACGTTTCAGAACGATGACAGGTAGCAGGAAAGAAACGCTGCTGTGCTGTGTGCTGTGGCATGTTCCACAACCTGTAACAGTGTGTGTCTGTGTGTGCGTTTCCTGTCTGAGTGCGTGCGTGCGCATACCTAAACCTACTTCCATTTTCTCCCGGGAATAATGTTTGTGAGGGCAGGAATATTAAAGCATCTATGTTCTCTGTTAGGGTCATGCCACCATTTCCACATTGACTACTCTTAATGACCTCCCTTAAATGTGACAGCACATTAATTGCAGCTTTTGATTTTACGCGTGCCTGGATGGATCAGCGGAAAAAACACAAGAAACGAGAGGTATAATAGGCTTGCCGTGGTAATAGGGGTCTCGTTATTAGTGCAGACCTTTTTTGGCTGCATTGCCATTTAAAACAATTTGTACAGCAACGGAGCAAATTGGCTGAAAACAGGGGAAAAGTTGTCCGAGCCTGCATTTTCTCTCGTTTCATCTTGCTTCGGATGGAACGTCCTATTTTTGTCCCATTAAGTTCTGCACAAGCACTGGTGGCCTTGGGACAGTCCTAAGAGTTCAATTATCGGTGTGGTTTTGGAGGCAGACGTCCAGATGAGCTCATGAGGGGAAGAAGTAGCCTCAGCGCAGCTGAGCGCTGTGGAGCTCCCCGTGGTGCTGAATGAGGCTCACAGAGAGAAGGGGAGAGAATCAGAAGAGCAGAATTATAATCGGAAGAGTTTTGCAGCTGCGTAGGAGAAGAAATGGATGGAGATTTGTTTTGTTTTTTTAAAGGTAGTGGTTGCACCTCAGCTGAAAGGTGGTTTAAGATTTAAGAGGTTTTTTTCTCTGCTTTTCCGTTGTTATAGACCAGTTTTCCTCAGACACTACAGTCACACACCTACCTTTTTTTATGCTTTGAGCAAGAATGTATTAACTGGGGATTGGCGGCTTGTGCGTGTTTGTGTGTGCGTGTGTCTGCGTGTAACATGGTGCACACCAGTTTTTGGGCTGAGCCTTCCTTATTCAGTGGTGGGATATCGTGCACATCTTTGTCCTTTCTCTGCCAATACATCCCAGCTGATATGTGAAACGAGCCCCTTGATTCATGGACCTCGCATGCCCACTGGCATAAAAGGCTAGCGCCCGGGTTTACCGAGGGGCTGCTCGTTTGTGGGGCTGTGTGTGCCTGCAGCCCCTCTGCTCATTCTGCAGCGTTATCTGCGGTCATGTGGGACAAACCATTCTGTGTAAGTTAACACTGCACGGTGGGGATTTTGGTTGTCAGCAGCAGCTCTCTGGCAGTACGACCATTTTTTCGCAGCATCCTGGATGAAAAAAGACGGTTGTCATCGTGGCTTCCCTTTGAACTAAAACTTTTCTAACAAAGCAAAAACAAAAAATTGACATTCTGTTTCACCGCTAAAACTTTGTCTGGTGCTCTCTCTCTTTGTGTTCTTTTCTTTGTCTCTGCGGGTTCCTGTGGTACATCTGAGCCCGTCTCATGGTCTTCTGTCAGCAGCAGAGTATTTGACCACCGCCCCTCCCCCACACGCCGTCTTCCTGCTCTCCCAGCAGATGCAGGGATCTGGTGTGGACTGCAAGCTGGGGTTCTACTCCTTCCATTTCTGAATGCCAATTAGTTCTCTTTATAATGTCTGCATAAAAGATGCATCGCTTGAGCCAAAGGCAGAAAAAAAGTAGTCCTGCTGCCCTGTGTACATCACATATTAATCTTAAATAGACTTTTGCTTTCGCACTGCATCATGCGTTTCCCCTGCTGCTCTGACTGGGTGGAAGGCATGTTTTGTAAATGTTTCATACTGCCGATCCCCTATTTTTGTTGACAGCTTTGTAGTTGGAGAGGGTAATTACAGGCTTGTTGCCGGGCTACCAAAACATTCATGCTTTAGAGCGCTGATGTAGTGGCATCCGTCTGTGTGCGTGTAACCCTAAAACAAATCCGACTCGGAGGATAAACCAGCCCCCGTGGCCTTTGTCTTTTGCATTCGTCATGGCGGAAGGTGGCTGTAAAGAGTAATAGGCTTCAGGTCTGGAGGGGCAGGTGATTAGTCACTATGTGCTTTAACGAAACAAAGAGGAGCCCACAACGAAATTAGAGTGAGAAAAGCCGGAGGAAAACCAGAAAATTAGGCAGCGTGCACATTTGAAATCGTTTTGATGTTGTTTGTGAAGATATATAAGCGTGTCCTGGATATTTCACGAGACATTTAGGTGTGAGCGGGACGGACTTGCTTCCTTCAGGATGAACACAGCACTTCTGCCCAGAACACAGAAACTTACTTAATAAGTGTATCATACAATCATGATCTGAGGATCTGAGGAGATAGCAATGTTTGAGAGTTCTGATGCTGAGAAGCTTTCAATCTGTCTCCACTTGTAGCTGTGCAGGGGTAAGCTAAGCTGCAAGCCTATGGTCAGCCACCGTTTCCCCATGACATTGGTTTAGACATGCTTGAAGGGTGACCAAAGAAGGATTAATAATGAAGTTGATGTTCTCGCTTCCCTTTCATTTCCAACTTAAAGGACCTGCCTTTAATAGTTTTGGTCGCCTTTTCATGGTGAGACGTTGTGGGCCGTAAGAAGTCCTGGCAGCCACTAGTCTGAGAGGATCTGCTCTTTCAAGCAGAGACGGAGGTAATTCTTCAGCGCCAGCTCTATATCTATCTGTTCAAAAGACTATGCAGTTTGCAAAGAGCTTGTGTTGGCAGTGATCCAAATGATTGGCAAAGCATTCATTTGAGGCCTTACATGGTCAAAAGTAGGGGCACAATAGGAGTGCATTATTGTTTCCTCAAGTACTCTCTCGAGGAATGTACCTTTTATGGCTAATAACTACTTCCCAAGGCACATTTGTACATTTATAGGTCCTGAAAGGTACACATATGTTCCCTAGAAAATGGACAAAGCGCTTGAGTTCAACAGCAGGACCTTTGAGGATACCACCCCAGTGAAAAAGTCTTTGGCCCCCAAAAGTGCAATTAGGTCCTTTCTTTGTGTTGTTGTTTTTGCTTTGTTGCATTATGGTCTCCTGTGTCGTTCAGTCTGTTTTGCTGATATTTCTGCTGGCTGTGCTTGTTCTAGGGGATTATTTCCATTGGCTCGTGCACATCTCAGGTGTTGCTAGAAAGAGGTCTGGCCTAAGGGCTCCAATGGGGTTTGGTTTTTGTCGTGGGCCGATCTCTTTGATGCTCAAGTTTTTTTTTTCCGTTTTTTTTTATATCATCCAGGACATTGAATCATCAGGCACATCTTGATCGATTTATCAGGTGATCCGTCTTCCTCCTTAGATATTCCACTTGCAACAAGAAATGTATTTAACATGAGAGGACATGCCCTGCTTGCCATCTCGAGTCAAAATTAATTCAATGTTATATATTTGTCGTCATAGGAACATAGGCATCGACAGTATTTCTAAGTACATGAAGTCATTTTACATCAGTGGTGGCAAAAACCAAAACACAAGCATGCCCAACTTTGCCCGTGGCTCCTCTGACAAGCCTCCTCCAGCTACACGTCAGGTTTTTGGACACCCTTACATTTCTTGTGCTACGATTGATTTTTCCAGGTAACTAGTAGGAGGATGCAGGAAACGGGCAGTTGGGGGGGATGATGACTCACAAAAGTGGAGGAATCGCAAGTGCCAAATACATTGTAACACTTTCCTCTTCTTTAGGAAGCAGAGGTTGGAGACTGTGTTAATTGAACTGAAAACCGAGACCCTCTTACTCTCCAAAATACATTGTTGTGATTTCTGATCCACTCCCTGGGTTCTAAACTGTTGTATAGATTTCTTGACAGTCTTCCTGATCACCACTGGAATCTGTTTCCCTTCCGATTTTTGCATAGCATTATCACTAATAGTACCAGGAAAATCCGACGTTCCCTTTGAATCTTTTCTGCATACCTCTGAGCAAAGTTTGTCCGAGCCTGACCCCTCTGCGCCGTCTGTTAGTGAATCGCTGCATTCCTGTTAATCTCTTTGTTTCTGTGATGTAGAAGTGAGAGTACAGCTCGCGGTGTGTGTGTGTGTGTGTGTGTGGTGAGGAGGAAATCTCCCTCCAAGGCTACCATTATTTCCCGAGCCGGGTGTCAGAGGGCCAGAATGACAACTTGACTGCGTGGGTGCGGGAGAGGAGCAGCCACGCTGAAGTCCCGGGTCTGACGAGCGAGTGGTGGCTGCGTGGGTGCGTGTTTGTCTGAAAACGAGCGCCGTCTGCACAAGTGTTTACGCTCTGGGTGAGCTCTGGGAGTGGGCACGATGGTGTGCGCACCTATGGATGTCTGATTGGGCATTCGAGTTTGAGTACGTGGGTTTGTCTCACTCTTTCACTCAAGGGCCAGAAAGGGAGGGCGGGGGGGTGGGGGGGGCGCAGGCAATCTTAATCGGTGGGAAATAGAGACCAAACGCTTGTATGCATGCCCACACAGCCAACAGCAGAGCAGGGATAAAATTACCCGCATCCATCTTTCTCCTGCATCGCTAATCACGCTCAGGTTTTTTTTTCTTTTCTTCCCCTAATCAAAGCGCCAGGCCAGTGGGAGCAGCCTCCACACGGAGAGCGGGACTAATTGGGCTCTTAATACCTTCCTGAGTGTTATGAGTTTTGGCACTTGGACTTGTGATGCGGCACTTACCCAAAGGCTGATGTCCAGCAAACAGCTATTGTATCAGTAACTGGTTCCTGCTAGAATAAAAAAAAAAAACAGGTAAAAGAATAATGGGGATAATGGTCACATAGATTAATTTATTTATTTTTATTTTATTTATTTTTATTTCATCGGGTACGCTGGGGTAGAATAGGGGTAAACTGTCCTGAGATATTCTGGGCTGTGGCGCCTGCATCATTTCCGTCAAAGTGTGTTTACAAGGAAGATAAGATGGAGAGCAAATACAAAGGGGAAGATGAGGAACAGAACAAAAAAAACCCAGAGGGGGAGAAGGGCCAGGCAGATGAAAGATAAAACCAAAAGAGCAAAAAGAGGCCCAGTGAGGAGGTGTTTCTGGACCAGGACTCTCTACTCTCTCTTCACACACTTAAGGCTAAATTTGGACTCCTTTTGCATTAGGATGGCATTCGGTATTTGGGGAGCTGTGTAAGTTCTTATAAAAACATGACATTCCTTTTTTTTATCTGTAGATTGCCACATTATTCTTAGCCAGGACGTGCGTTTTTGAGATGTCTTTTGAGATTACTTTGCCTCTAACATTGGGGACTTAATTGAATGAGGACGTCCCCCGTCTGTGCAGACGCATCAGTTCTTTGTGGTTTCGACTAATTAATTTTCCTGGTATTTGTCGGGCTCTACAGATTACCCCCTGCTCGCTGCACGCCGCACAGAGCCGCTCGACCGTGTGCGCTTAGCTTTTCCGTGCGCTTAGCCGTCCTCGCACCATTTAGTGGAACTAATCGTGAACGAGCCAACACACTCCGGATGGTACCATTAAACCCCCAAATCACGCTCTTGGTCGTTGGACTTAAAACGGTTAACTGCTATCACATCTCTATTGCAGCCGACTACACGCCATTGATGACCGTCCACAAGCTGGCTGGACTTTTTCTATTCAATATATCTGCTTAGACTCACAGTGTTTTCAAACCCTTGGCTACGGTAAAAGTTTTCTTCTGTAAACTGTCCACAGAAAATACAGTGCTTAGGGTACCAGATGGCTGACTGCTGTTGCACCACAGGTGAAACGACCTGTGGCTGTGATCGATCGACACTGGCTCAAAGTGAGCAGTAAATAAGCATTCAGTCTGCCCGACATCCTTTTTTATTAACTTCCAGGAAATCAATCCATTGCATCGAACCCTGGTAGAGTAATTAGATATAAGTTTATGGGTACATGTATTACAGTGACACACCTCTTTACAATCTAAATGTTTGTAACATAGAAAACAGAAACTTTTGGACACCGTGTGACCGAACCGTCCCCTCACCCTCTAGGGGTGTATGCCCTCTAAACCCTGTACGCTTAAAAGAGAGCGTTGCTGGCTACGTGCACATTTCCGCTTGCAGCTTAGATCATTCGGTGGATTAGTCATCGCCACCGGCGCAGAGTGGGCGGGAAACACTTCAAGTCCTCTGGTCCCAGTCACGCCGGCTACAGAATGGCTGCGGGTCTCAATAAACATGCTGCCGTTGTGAGGTTTTTTATTTTCACCAACCAGAAGCCCCACACAGGTTGAACCACTTTTACTTCATGGGGCTGAGGTAGTCAGAGGCTTTGTCCCTCCAGATAAAGGACGCTTGTGAGAGCGCTCTGAGGCACGGCGTCACCAACGAACCCGGGTTTGCGGAGGTGTCGTTTTCTGTTCTCAGTGTTTGGATTTATTTCTTCTGGACACAGAAGAAGTATTAGTCAAGGTGGCCCAGCCTGCTAAAGCAGAAACCCAGCAGTCTGCATCTTTCATCTGAGCATTACAGTGGTTAGGAGCACAGGAGTTGCTAAGATGGGACATAATTATGGTTAGACTACAAAGGAGGAGTTAATAGAATTGTGTTTTCCCCTCAGAATTTGCTCCTATTCTGGGTTGTTGCATCTTTGTCTTGAAATCTGGGGCGCGTTCGCTGTTTAGCTCCTGTGTTTTCTCATGCCAACATGATTAGCGTTGGTTCAGCCAGACTTTAATAAACAGTCGTGATGATGGAGGCATTTGGACGCGGCTGTCAGCTCAGAATAGGGGAACACAGGACTGTGGGTGTGTGCGCAGTATACAGGGTCCAACTGAGGATATATTCTGACATACAGTCAGCTGAATGTACAGCTAAATACCCAAGTATGAAAGTATGAGGTTTGACAAAGGCTGAAAATATAGTGTAAATATATGTTGTTATTGGGTGAATACATATACCTAATATATCTGAAACAGTGGCGCTGCTGTGGCTCCCTGTTTTTCAGTATAATTCTAGTGGAAGGCCCTGGGGCATTCTGTGACTTATGATGCAACACTATTTTCTACTGTGCGCGAAAAAGAAGTAAATTTGATTTATGAAATGCAGTGTGGAAACTATAAATAAAATGTATGGAATTTTTAACTAACTGAGAACAGCGTAAGTTAACATAACATAAAGTAGACTTAAAAATGTTTTTTTGTTTTGTTTTTTTGGTATACAATCAGTCTGGTTTATTAAATGAAATCTGGAACTGAAAGCTAAATGGGAACAATGAACCAAATCAATAATAAATTGTACTGATGCAATACAATAGTAATGTCTCCCTGTAGCCTACTCATGTTTCTGCCTGGCTTTGTTTAATTTTGTTGTTGTGTTGGCCAGGAGTTCCCAACCAACCGTCACTGAGGCGTTTGTTACGAGGCCAAAAGTAGTCCAGCAAGCTGGAAAATATTAAAAAGAATCCCCTAATATAATGCCAAAGGGTGATTCACGGGACACTTGAGAGCAGGTTTGATGTCTAAGCATATATACCTGTAATTATTATTTTTTGGGTAACTCTGAGCATCCTTTTCATCCCGGGGATGACGAGGACGGGGGCCGACCCGTCATCGGTGCAGGGACTGTTGAGTTACATCATTTCTGCGCCTCTGTGTGTAAACATTTGGTGCCGCTGCTTCCACTTCTTCCTCCTCCCTGCCAACGCCGTGCACAGGCAGACATTTCGCCCACAGCAGCGCCAGCTCATTGCCTTAATATGTTTTGACAGAGGAAGCATTACCAGGCCCCCCCGAAGGCCGTGGGGCAGCATGGAGGCACACCCAGTGGGAGCCGAGTAGCCGAGGGAAGACGCAAGCTGTCCTTTCTTCCTGTATGTAGTTTTACAGGATCTTTAAAGCAACGTCTACATTGTAGCTTAGTGTTCAGCTTGGCCTTTGGCCGCATTTTCCCCGCCACTGTCCAACAACAATGCATGGACCCGGGCACTGTGGCCGGGCATCCTGCTACACAAATCACTTTTCCTTTAGCTTCTGCCTTTAATCTCAGGAAATGAAAGTTATCATTTTGGCAGAATTCCAGGCGTTTTAGAGTCAATTGCTTTTACCAGCCGTAGGCAGTAGAGAGACTTCTCGGCTGAACGTCTGTGTCTGTCACATCTCCTCTTTTCTCTGCATTTTGGCCACCCTTTCCACTCCAGCGTGATGGCTGTAAATGACGCCGCCAGAGTCCAGCAACGTGTGGCCAGCTTATCGCGCCGCCGTAACTCCAGAGCTGTCTCCAGCATCTGAATTAGATGTGTTTTCGCTTCGTTAGAGCAATCGTCTTATTTTCCTCCAGTCGGTGGATGGGGGTCGGGGGGTGGCGGGGGGCACCATGCTGGGTTTGGTCGGCTTTGGTAATGGATCTGAAGTAAGTAAAACAGCATCTTGTTCGGTGATGCTGCGTCATGGGAGATGAAACCCAGGGAGATGCTGCCATCTGTCATAAAATGTACAGTAAGTTACACAGAGCAACCACTGGCTGACGGCTTTTTCCCTCTTCGGGATGCAGTTATGAGATCAGCTGTAGTTCTCCGTTTCACCACAAAGCGGCTCTGTACACCTGTTTGTTCTCCTGCAACTGCTCCTACCCCAGATGAACTTTCATGCGTCTTCCTCTCTGCCATCCATCCTCTGACATATCTTAATGGTCTTTCTCGGTCTATTCATCTCCTTCCTTTCCTCTTTTCTTTTTTTTTCATTCTTTATTGAGCTGAGGCGGGTTTGCACACCTACCAGCACTTAGCTCACAGCAGGATGTCGTTTTTCATTTATCCACAGCTGCCAGTTAATCTTTTTTTTATCAAATAGGACAGGAGTGGAAGGCTATAATATTGATTTCATCTGCATTAATAACCCCTCTGTGACCACATGAAAGATGCTCTAAATAAATAACAAACACAGAGCTTAAGAGGCGACTGCAAATTAAATTGATAGCCGGCACATATAGTTTTTGCCAGGGAAATATTAATGATTCATATTTATTAATTTTTTGCTAAATCTTTCATGTTCCAAATATCCACATCGTGTCGGGAATTAAGCATGCACCTGCAGGCCCAGCCTCTCTAATCCCGAGATGAATATTAACGGATGATTGGGTGCGTTTCCTGGAGGCTGAGCTGAAAATGTCTGCGGCACCGAGCGTGCGGCTCATCGTGTTATTTTTTTTTTCAAGTGCATCAATTACAGGGTTCCAGCTGGTGCTGCTGTAAGTGTTGCAATAAGTAATGGTTATCAACAGACCTGCAAGATCACAATCAAGGATATGAGAACTAATTACTGGGGAGGCTTTTTCCTGGAGTTGCAGCAGATGAGAAGAGTTCAGACCAGAGAACGGCACATGCATGAGAAGCCTGTCGGGGGTTTTATTGATGGCAAATCATTGCAAATGTAGCAAATAAGCCACAGCCCACCTCCTGATTACTTTGACTTGATTACGGGCCTCGCCTGACCCAATTTCTGTGTTTTGACCCAGTAGATGTCATGAATTTAATCTATTTGCTTACATTTTTTCTCATCGTTGAAAAGCATTGGAGACACTGAGTGGCCCTTCATAGTGGATTTCCAGACCTGCCAGTGTCATTAGTTCACATGGTAACATAGATCATTATTCAGTGTCCCTCGGTCTGTCCACCTCTCGCTGACCACATCGCCTGTCATGAGAACTGACTTTCTGCTGTCCTTTGCTTGTGTGCAAACCAGCCCTGGGGGGGTTTACTGTGGCCACCTGCTCATTTGGCTTCATAATGGGAACTGGTGGGGGGGCCTGAGGGTGAAGTTCCCCTCATTTAATTGTTCAGTGTTGATGTTTGCTGTTGTGCGTCCGGTATTAAGAACCCTGAGAGGGATGGAGGGGGACCTGGGGACGGCAGTGACTGGTTGTTCTGCCCCAGAAAAATGGGAGATCATTAACTTTGGCCATTATGTAACTCCTGGGAGAACCCGTCGGGTTGGCTGAGCCCCTGACGTTTCACCGTGACGACGTCTCCGACCCACTAGCTCCCTTCCATCTCCACCGGGGATGGAGGCAGAGTCGAGGACCTGGAGACAGGCTGATTATTTCCTCGTGTGCGTCCGACAGGGGGGGGACACGCTCTCCCTCCGCCTCCGCGCGCCCCCCACCGAGACCAGGATGCAGTTTTCAGGAGGTGTCGGTTGCTGACTGACTCCGTTCCAACACCGGGAGGGGAGGGATCGCTCTCGCCGGAGGATCGGCAGCGATGGCGGGCGCTAAACTGACGCCCTCGCCTTCGGAGATCGATCCGGACGTGAAGACCGACGTGCAGAAAACCCCCGAGCCCACCTGGGTCAATCCCGCCAACCCTCTCCGCTCCACGGGTTCTCTCGGGAGCGATGCCGGCCAAAGGTAGCCGCCGCAGATCCGCCGCTCATCCTCATGCAGCATCCACGAGCGAGAACGCGACGCCGCGCGCGCGCGCGTGTGGGTACCATAAGTCCCCCCCCAACGGGTCTGCTCGTAATTATTCATTCCCGAAAGTTGTGCCGTGATCGGCGTCCCGTTCCCGAGCAGAAACGTGTATCTCCCCTCTGAAATCTGGGGGAACGTGGCTGCTATAAGCGCTGCGCACCGGCTCCAACGACCTATTTCCCCCTGCCCCCCCTCCTGCGACTTTCTTTTATGAATCAGTTGCTTTGCACATAGCATGCTTCTGCAAACGCCTCTGTTTGCCAGCGGCTGGTCTCTCAGCATGGCTGCAGTGTATAGAGATTACATAAGTCCGTGGATGCTGCATCCCCATCACAACTGAATGAATCCCGAGTTCTTAGTTGGGAGAAGATATTTATTTTAGCACAGCATATCATCAAAATGGGATTTTTTTTTTCTAAATAAAGTCAAATCAAGTGATGTGATAAGAATGCAAACCACAGGAGATCAGGATGACACAAACGCTGCTTCATGTTTCTGCACACGCATGACAAAGTCCACGAAATCTGATTCTTCTCTTAGTCCGTTTGGTTTACAAAACGAGTGGTGGTTTTTGCATGGATCACATTCACGGTGGGACAACTAAGGGACACGCGTGTTGCTCTTCCCCTCAGAGAGTCGAAGGGCTCTGAGGGATGCGGAGACTGAAGCCTTTGATTGGCACTCTGATCCGCCAGCCTGTCTGGAGTAGATTTAGCTGAAAACACGAGGCTTGTGCTTGTTAGGCAACATTTCCCAAACCTGCACCACACAGGAACTATGCTGGTGGTGCAGTGCAGTTTTTCTTTTTTTTTCCTTCCAGATTTCAGCCGCTTACTTCCCATGTAAAATTTCTCAACGAGCCAATAAATGTATCAATTTCTGGTACGGCATGATCAGAACCCTCTTTTCCCCCCGAGCCAGGTATCTTTTGTTTTGCTGCCTCACGGTTTGTTAGGAGGGTCGGTGGAGCTGACCGATGTCCTGAGACAACAGGTAACCTGGCGCTGTGTAAGTGGCGGGGAAAGTAATCACTCTAAGCTTGAGCTGGCACGTAATCAGGCCCACTTCTCTGCTCATTTTCGATCGGTCTTATCCTATCTATCCATCCATCCATCCATTGTCTATACCACTTCTTCCCAGTAGAGTCACTGAGGAGGGGGTGGACATTGGGCAAGCGGAGGTACAGCCTGGACAGGTCGCCTGTCCATCACAGGGCCACACGGAGACACGCAACCACGCACACTCGCATCTACTCCCAGGGGGAAAATGTAGAGTCCCCAATGTCGTTTTATTCGTTTTAGTCAGCTCTGTGCGCAAAAAAAACAAACAAACTGTATAGAATCTGTTTTACTTCTGCCATTACAGGGTAATAAATGAAGTCTAATGTCAGAGCTAATGATAAATACACCAACAGACAGCCGAGGATTCTTTTTGTCTGCTGTTATCCAAGCTTTGAAATGTCATGTAATTACCTATTATCAGAGGTGGGAGAAGATAAACTCGGTTGAGGAGGTGGAGGCACGGTTTTAGAGGCTGACATTTGAAATAAGAAAAAAAAGGGGGGGCGTGGGGGGGCAGTGTGCAGGGAGGCTGTGAGGATGATTGGTGATTTGTTCGTGATCAGAATCCGACCGTGGAAAGAGCAGCTTCCTGTCAGATTATCAGACTAAACCGCACTGGTCATAGCTAAGGCTGTCCTCATCTTTTAAATGATATCATCAAATGTCTTGGGCTGTAATGTGTCAGCTGGCCAGTTGCCCAGGGCAACAGATTTGATTGAGTATTTTCATCACGGATGCAGGCAGGCTGGCATCATAAATAAAGGGATAAATGAATGAATGAATGAATAAATGTTCCCCTTTACGGTAATCTTCCGGTCAAGTCCTTTTCCAGAAACGCACATATACGTTGGGCCCCGCTCGCCAGAAGCAGGCGTGTCCCCGGGTCCCCCGCAGACCGGCGGGTCCCTGGCAGGAATCCCGAGAGCTCTCCAGGTTGCGAAATGCGATCAGCATGGGATTTGAGTCCTGCTGGCTGGCGGATGAGAGGAAGCGGAGAGAGCAGGAGAATCGATGATCAGGCCCGGTGTGAAGCTCAGGCTGTTGGGAGTTGATTTATGCCCGCATAATTTCTAGAGAACCCCTGGATGTTTGTAAATAATAGAGCTTTTGGGACGCCGGTGACAATCCTGCAGGTGGTAAATGGACCAGCTGAGGTTTGGAAGAGATTCAAATATGAAGTGATTGATCCCGCTCAGCCAAAGCCGATCCCAAACACGCATAAAGTCATCCAAATTTTTGAAGAAGGAGTTTTTGTCGACTCGCAAAGCACCACAGAGCACCTCTGACCCCTCAGAATCCACCCACTAAGTCTATCTCATTTAGAAAGTTGAGCCTTCAGACAGATTTCATGAAAGCCCTCATAAGTTCATTAGAATCCCTCCGCGCTGTAAAGCTGACTGTTATCCTACTCGGCGTCATGTTTCCTCTTCTTCTCTGCACATTTTCTTACTCGGCTGCATATCCGTGCACCCGGATAGCAGCTTACCTGCTCCCAGTCTCTCCACATTCAGCCCTTCTGGACTGTGCCGCGATTAGAACTGACAGGAACACCAAACTGTCCTCCGTCTGCACATCCAACGCTTATTTACAGTGAGCTGCTTTCGTAGAGTAACTGATTTAATTTGAGGGGGCTTTAATGAAGTCTGCGGGGGTACATTACGTGTCATCCATCATTATTGCTCATTAAGCGCTGATGGTCCCACGGAGGCTAACCGGAGGACGGACGTGCCCTGAAAAAACTACAAATCCCTGTTGTTTTTAAAAAAGATAACGCTTGTTTGGATGATCCGCCCACTTTCTAGCATCAGCCCGCTTTAGGCAGCTCTCCGGGAAAGTAATTGAAAGGCCACTTTGAAGGCGCCGGTTTGCACTTGTTCTCTCAGCATCTCAATCCCTGCGTGTGATTTCCAGTCTGATGCGAGGTGAGGAACACTTTGCCTTTGTGATGTCTGGCTTTTAACCGTAATAGGAGTAAGAGTAAGAAAAGAGCAGCATGCTTGTTGCTGCGGAATGTGGCGGTTTCTGAATTTTTTAGCTCTATTGTTGTGACAGGACCTGCGGATGAAAGCGATTGTAGACTTTTGGCTGTATCTGCTGCTGGCTAACAGGACTAAAGGGAGTGTCTGTTTATCAAAGCTCTACTGTGTCGAAGCTATTAGCAGCCAGATAGTTTCTCAACTGCACATTAAAGCGCTGTTCAAATAGGCACCAAATGGACTCTGGAATCATTACAGAGGATCTCATAAGCTGTTGTCATGTGCAGTATCTCAGATATCAGCTAATCGCTATCCCTGTTGTTCTTTCACCTGTTGACGAACCCTGAAGGGAAGGCTGACAACTGTGTCACTCGCTTCTGAGGAAAACTGCGAATTACAGTTCAATCACTTCGGGCTTGAGTTTGATCAGAACAATACTTTTTAAAAGAAGTTGGAACAAAAGCTTTATAGTTACATGATGCCAAAAAGAGCATTTGAATAGGTTCATTTTAATCAATAGGTTGAAACCATGATAGGATGTATTGACATTATTTCATTAACATTGCCTAAAATATATATAAAATACATTTAAAACGCCAAACTATACATAAAAAGCCAACATAATCCATCACTGGTCACAATAGAAGTTTACAAAGATATACACAATCCCTTTCTTTAATGTATGTTAAGGGACAGTTCAAAGAACTGGGTTATTATTGCATAGCATTGGACTATCCCAAAGTTTTCAATAACAATATCATACATTTTTAGCAACCAAAAAAATAAATTACATCGCATTTTTTACCTTTTTTATAGAACTGGTTTCAGAAACCAATCTACCATTTGATTGATAGATGGGAATTTTCCTCTACCGCATCAGCATAAAAAAGGTTTATTCTCACTGAGAGCTTTGGAATATTTCCAGCTGTGTGGCAGCTGTCCGCTCATAGTTGGTGTTCATGTTTTGAATTATTAGTTCGACCCTTTAAATTAATTTGATATGACAGCCCAGAATGGATTGTATTTTTGACCTACGCTCTGCCGTTGAAACGGCAAAAGGTTTGTGATGGAAGGCTGAAAATAGGAAAAAGACCTTGTAACCTCACAATTTCCTGGTTAATGATTAATGAGCCATCATATAGAGAGACGTCAATGGGATAAAACATTACCCATCATGTTGTACACTTTTCTGCCTTAAAGACTGCCGCAGGATTTTTTTATTTATTTACAAAATCATTGGACTTGACTTGTTCCTTTCCAACAAGCAGGCTTTGTTTATACAAGACAGAAATGATGTTCCAGATTAAATCTTTATGAGATTTGTCGGCAGCATTCGAGCATCTTAATGGTCTTTTCTGTTTGTCCACATCGTTTCAGATCATTTGCTACATTCTTGACACACTGTGACAGATCCCAGAGTAAAAAAAATGTTTTTTTTGTGTTTCTGACTAAAACCAGTTGTTCATGTTGTGCTTTTCTTGCTCGGCGACTGCCTGGTTACTGCAGGGTTTTTTGTTTAGAGTTTTGAATGTGTAATACTAACGTGCGTTGAACAAAGACTGAACTTGTAATTATTGACTGCTGGACTGGAAGAAGCCGTACTTCACGCCTCTTTGCCTCGACTGGCTGCCCCTCAGTAATGGCTTTTTAAGGAAAGTTGGTTTCTTCAGAATCTGATTAAACTGTGCGCTTTAAATGTGTCCATTTCTCCCTCAGCTTTGTCCACCTGTCAGTCCCTGAAACAAATGGTCTGTGTCTCCCTCTCTGTCGGTCATTTCCCTCAGTGTTACACACCCTTTTATTGGTCAACTCAAGATGGAAACTTCTCAGTCTGACCCAACGGGAGTGTCCACTGATCCCCTGTGGTTTGCATTAAGAGCTCTGTTCCTGTTAACATCATGCGTTGTTTTGATCAACTTAATGTAAAGTGTTTGTCCTGCACGTGCTTTGTGAGCGAGCAGCTCTGAAATACAAGTTGTATTTCTTGTCAGGACCAGGAAAAAAAAAAGACATTTCACAGACTATTTACTTGTATGTGGCAAATGAACACACTGACACCTTTATGGAGACTATATTAAACTGAGCACAAATGGGGTTGAGGACAAATTTGTTTTTAACTAATTTTCATGTCGTTTAAAAAGAAATGCTAAAAAATGAATATAGGTCAGCTGTCCTTGTAGAACAAACTGTTTCTAAGGTTCTCTGTGAAGGTTGTAAAGTTTTCTGTGTTCTGCCAACAAATACAAGCAAATGCAAATCAATCCTGAGGGGCATTCTTTACCTGCTATTCACCGTTTCCTCCTCTTTCCCGCCTCCTCGACCCCACCACCCCCTAACCTGTGCCTATCTGTGTCCATGTGTGCTGTATCCAGGTATCAGGAGGAGTACAGTATGGACTCAACCAATGCCCAGTAAGTCCCTGGCAGCATCATGCGTGCATGGCATGGATCGTGTCTGCAGTGGTAACCGGACTGCACCAGAGCGCATACGTTGCACAGTTTGCATTGGATTTGTTTTGTTGCAAAGACCATATGTGGGGAATGGCACGTTCAGCCATTTTAAACACTTTTATACACCTGTAAAGCTGCAAAGCAGGCAGGTTGGGTATTGTTAGTGGGGGCAGAGCACATTTTGGTTACCTTTTCACCACTCGTTTTGGCCAAGACATTTAGCTCAGAGCCTAATTTTTGTCCAATCTGATCATGTAAAAAAAAAAAAAAAGTGGTGAAAAGGAAGCTTGATTGTCATCACCCTCCAGGGGAAGTGACTGAATGTGCACGCCAGTCTTTTGCTCGAGTGTTGTCAAAGTGAGATCATGGAGCAAGAAAAACGATTCAAGCAAAGATGTGAAAACCCTTCTTAGACTTTCCAAATTTTCAGCTAATCTTTGTGTCATAAGACCTACAAGCAGCTGTCTGTGCTTTGTACTGTATGCATGCTGTGAAGGCAGTGACTATGGAAACAGTTTCATATGGTTGGGTTATTTCTAATCTGTTTGGACACGGAGGCTTTCAGGATGCAGTCAAAATTAAATGGTGGAAACAGATTGAATCTACGGTTTCCGATCTTGTGAAATATTCCTTTTTTTTTTTTATTGCCAGCTTATGACTGAAATTTTTTCATCGGTTGCGTGGTAAGTGTGCGTTTGCATAGGACAGTGTGGGGTACCTCAAAGTGGTTCGAATGCAGAGCTCGTATCCGTGGTCTGATGGTTCTGAAACGGCTGCAGAGGTTTTAACGCACTGACAAATGGAGGTTTCTCCTCCCTCTCCCGGTTCGGACTGCAGTGGCCGAACGGACTGGGACCTGCCCACCGCTCCGATCTGCGTTCAGACGCACGCGAGGTTGGGATTCTCTGACATGATGGGGAATTTTCATGACCTCATCATTATGATTCATTTCCTTTTTCATTTCAGTGGGTTCCCATAAAACCGCCGAAGCAGCGTTTGTATGCATCTATCTGGGTGAATAGTAAATAAAAGCTCCTTTTCTTTTGCCGAAAAGAAAGCTTGAAGGAATTCAGCGACACACTGAGCTGGGGAGCCGCTGCATTCCTACTTCTTTTCTTCTTTTTCTTTTTTGCTGAGTCATGGAGGCCAAGCTGATGTGTGTGCGTTTTTTATTATGCTTAGTTTTTAGTAAGGCCGACATATTTTCCAGTTTCACTGGGTTTAGATTCCTGCACCTTTTCCATTAACCAAGCCTCTAGTTTGATATCAGAACTAAACAGCCGTGGGTGACAGGTGCTAAAAGTGATGATGTGGAGATGTGAGTAAACATTGTTGCTTTTAATGGAATGAAAATAACTTCTATTGAAATGTAAACTCCACTCATAATGGTTTGTCCACCTATTAGGCATCAGTGTGTTGTGGATCAGCTGTGGATAAAATCATGAATGGGGCAGCAAATTGATTCAGAGACATCTGATAGCAGCCTCAAGTCCGAGACTCATTCTCCACCAACAATACCGACAATAAATTTGTTTACAAGTCCTCCAACACACACAGTGTTTAAACACAGAGAAAATTTCAGATTAGAAAATGCCACTCAGATGGATTTTTTTTTCTTCTTTTCCATTAGCATCTACTCAGCCCAGCAAGGTTCGGGCCGACCCGACTCCATACAGTTTAGGTGGTTTCCCATTATAAATGACGGCCCATCAAAAAAACAAGGCCGACCAGCTTAGCCACATAAGCCAGAGACAACAATCCAACAACGATCCAATACTAATACGGTGAACGGTTTTATACACCTACAGTTAAATGACTGTCAGTATGACGGGAGTAGTTTTGTTTCGGCTGCTTTTTCCGTACCCTGTGAAGCTTTTACACCCTGGTGGTGCTTATAGAGGGAAGTTTGAAGCTTTAGCTGTCATCAGCTTCTTGCAATTCTGCATGTCAGCAACCCCCACCCCCCACCACCCCCACCCCTGCAGAGATGTCCTCCCTGTCTATTGATGTGGCAGCCTGTTACTGTCTGAAACTGGATTGTGGTCCCTGGGTGAGGTGCAGGATGTTGAGCTTTAAAGACGTGACGTGTATTTCCTCCTCAGTGTTATGTTCTTCTTCCAAGTAAAAATGTGCGATTGGAAATTCTGGATAAAAAAGAGTCAATGACTGACTGGCAACACAGCGTTCAGGAACGGAGGCTGACACGATGAATACATTGTGGTATTCACCGTGTCATTTTTCACTGTGTAGTTAGTTGTAGGTAGTTGTGCCGTACCTCGGTGCCTCCGTGCGCTTCCTGTGGTTGCAGAGAAAAGTTGACTTATGAGATGAAAGAAGGCGCTGGTTTTAGGTCACAGCGTCAAAGAGCTGATAAGCATTTTTGCGTGTTCACCAAAGGCAGAAATGTTCCGCCTGCTTAGCGGCTGCTTAAAGTGCATCGAGCTTCAAAGATGGATGAGTTTGATGCCGAGGGGTCCCTCGGCGAGCACGGTTGGTGAGTTGTTAAGCGTAACCTAATCTGAACCCAGGCATTTCTTTATTTTTTGGTGCCATGTCCCTGCACTAATTTTCAGGCTTTTATGTGACACTGTAGTTTTAACTCACCTGCTGGATTACAACCCAAATTAAGAATACGAAGCAGAAGACTCTCTTTGTAAAAAGGGACGACCTATCAATTGATTTGTGGATTAAAAAGAAAGTTTTAAACAGTGTAGAACCCCAGAGAGAAGAAGATTCCACTATTATTTGGTTTCTATAACTTGTCTTTCACTGAATTTAAAAAGTTGTTTTGTTTTTCATTGGTTTTCTAATTTTCTATTTTCTGGCTTCATGGTAACATCATTCTCTCTCCAGACAGCAGCTCTCAGAGACTAGCAAATACAAGTATCTGAGATCTCTGCTCTTTTTTCTGAGAAACTTAACCTCAAAGGGATGAGTTGAAGCACTCCTCAAAAAGCTATTTTATTTTTCAGAACTTTTATTTTTTAGATGATATTTTCTATATATTATGTCTGTCTGTAAATATGTGTATATACATACATGTTCAGGGGATTAGCCAATGTTTAAGTTGACTTCAGTCAACCAGACATTTAACATTGGTATTCGCTGTGAATGATATAAGAATAAAGTGAGCATCACTCTTTCAACTGCACACTATCCCAACTCGTTGACAGACACGTTTTAAAGATGCTGATTCTGTCGCTGATCTATCAAACCATCTGCCGCTGTGCATCAAATGACTTCAAGCCAAAATGACCCCAGCTACTGATCTATTATCCAAACTTTCACTTCACACGGTTGCTGAGGATGGCCTGAACTGACCCGCTGCAGCTTTCTGCCATCTTTCATTTCGACCTCATCCATCCTCAGCCCGCCCTGCTCCCATTTAAAGTGACTGACTACCTCACAACTGATTTTAATAACACGTTTCTCCTGGGGATTCCTGTTTCAGTGTATATCTTACAGAGCACATTGGCCTCAGGACTATTCAGTTTTTTCCTTGTGCTATGATAAAGCTATTAGACACGTGCTCTCGTTTTGGCGGCAGCTCACAGGGAGAGCAAAAAAAAAAAGTGGCTTCTTTTGCAGATTCATCTTCAAATCAGTTATTTTTAGAATCCTTGATGCCATTGCTCTGGGAGTTCACGGGGAATGTTATATTTGCAGCTATTTGCTTAGTCACAGAGCCGAAAGACCTTAAACAGCAGCAAGAAATGTAGAATATTGTGAGGTGTGAGCTGAAAGGCTGCTGTAATTGTGCTTACAAGCCTCAGTTCACAACTACTGTTTTTCTGACTCTGTGCCCTGAGGTCTGAGCTTTTATCAGCAGGCCCAACGCAATAAGTTGCACCAGGCCTCCTAATGGACAGAGATAACAGAGGTAAGAGGGTTAGGTGTTGCTACATGCACTTCTTCTGCCCATAAGTGCTGTTAACTGTGCAATGTATGTCGCTTGATATGAGTTTGATAATAGTCGCAGAAGCCCCCGTATCAGTCGGCGGCATAAACAAAAGGCTTTCAAAGATCTAATGATCATCATCGCCCTGTTAAATAACAGATGCTGCCGCTCGTCTGAGTTTGTAACAGATATTCCACATGGCACGCAGCATCTGCCAGTCTGGCTTTTTTTTCTTTTTTTTTTTCTATCGTGCATGAAAATAAGTTTCTCAGCCTGTTTATCCTGAGGCCTGATAAGCAAACGGAATGTTTACATATCTTAAAAGTTATGATCGCCACCAAGCACAGCTTCCTAGTGTGCGTGACCTTTCACCAGTGACAGTCATATATCAATTCCTCCTCGTCATTTTACCAATACAATGCTTAGTTTGAATTACATTTTTTTTGCCGAGGATACTTGAGGCTCCACATATGTAGATATGACATATGTCATGATGCATCGGAGCCATGTACATATGCTGTCATGCCTTTCATACCGCCTTTAAATTTTACTGAAGCTACAGGAAATGTTTCTTCTTCTTAAGATTGAGCAGATGGTTAGTAATACTTTATAGAGATGTCAGAGAAAAAGAGCGCGAGCACCTGAATAGTGCTGCCATGGTTCCATGCCTGCTGGCTGCCGCCCAGAGTTGAGCAAGTGATATTTACAGCCGCCTCTTGGAACTTCAATGCAAGGCACCTTCCTATAACCGAAACTTTGTTCTTTTTCTAGAATTTACGTGGGCAACGATGCCGACACTGCATTTTTGACGGTGACACGTTTTCTTTGGGATTCGTCCTCGACATCTGGAGAATTTGAATGCAGAATTGGAGCTTTGCCGCTCCAGGGTGACTGAAGTTCATGGGAAAATTATTATTACAATCAACCAGGTTTTAGATTGTCGAGCTAACAATCTTACGCCTACATGCCGCTGGCAGCACACAATAGAAAAGTTCATACAAGCCACATTTCATTGTTTGATTCTTAGGTAAAACTGTGAAGAAAAAGTGACATGAATTGATATTTCAAAGTCTAACGGGTTCATGGGAACACCTAAATGTGACCATTTGTGCCGGTGAGTGTGGGCAGGAGTCAGATTTCTGTGTTTGCTCTGTTCATATTTCCTGCATTCAGGGTAATTACATGCATATAGAGAGGAGCTGCAGAGCTGTGAAGCCTCTGTAGCTGTCATTAATCTGCATTATTCTCTGCGCCTGTTTTCAGATGTCAGAGCAGAATATGCTATTAGCTGCCGTGATTAAATGCCATAAAGCTGTGATGTTGCATTGTAAAGAGTACTGATAGCTTATTCATCAAAAAGTCTTTGTACAAGTACATGTACCCTTTTAATACCTAAGGTTTGGAGAACCTGACGTGGACACATGACCAAACATTGGCCTCCGTGGAAGCTGTCTCTATGGAAATAAAGCCTAAAGATGGCTAATTTGTTTAGTTCCTGCTTCCACCCCCCTCTCTCCACCCACATGTCCACAGAGTTCCTCCGGGGAATCGGCCACTGTAATTGCCCTTGCGCTCCTTCCTCTCCTCCTCTGTCTCCTCGCGTCCCATATTCATTTTATCAAACGAGGTAGAAGGGTCTGAGGGTCCCACTTCTGTGACCGCGGGAGCATTATTACTTCCCCCCTCGCGCTCATTAGCCTGAATGAGCCCTGTGCATTACAGGAACGAACAATGGGCCCGGCTCATTACCTGCATTCATGGAGCCCGTCCACAGGTCTGCAGCGACATCGCCTCTCCTGCCGAGGCGTTTGTTTGTTTGCTCAAAGCTCCCGGGCGAATGGAAGTCTATTATATCCACTCAAATATTTCAAAGCTTTTAATATTTCATGAAATGCGCCGTTGCTGAAAAAAAGTTCAGCCTGATCTTGCTGTTATGATCTTGCTGTCGTTTATTTATTTTTTCATTATTAGTTTAGTCCCCGCTCATGCATGAGCAGAGAACAGCCCGAAACGATGCAGATACTTTCAAATCTATAAGAAATCGTTGAAATAATTGAACCCCCCGCATGACCGGATGAGCTATTTCGAATTATGTATTTCAGGAGCTAGGTTTGCAACTTTAAACTCAACTGAAACTCAGCTTGTGCCACATCTTTACATCATGCACAGGCATTACAGCTTGTGCACGTGCATGTGCCGGTGTAGTCTGTGGCCAGCTTTACTGCAATTACCGATGTACTACTGTAAAAAGTCGTTTTAGGAAGTCTTACAGTCTATACATTGTGACTATTGCAAAGGCCTGCACATGCCCGTACTGTATATTTGTTGAATTTCCTTCTTGGAAGCTTTAGTCAACCCTTAAAAGGGTGGATTGTATTAGTAACACTGCTGACATGTTTAATTTGTTGTGCTAGGATGAATGTTGTAAAAAAAAAAAAAGGCTCAAGCTTACCCTGGTGTCAAAATTTCAAATGAGCACTAAAAAATGAATGACTGCCTGCATCCCCTGCTACTTTCCAGTACCATTAAACCCGTCATTATGGGCTTATCTCTGCTTTTCTGTGGGTTATATGGTATGACTGTAAGCATGTTTTATGGCACAGAGAGTGCCGGCTCATGCATGACTGTATTCGTGTGCAATCACTTGTAATTCTGTTCTTGCAGGGTACAGGTAGAGTTCTATGTGAATGAAAACACCTTCAAGGAGAGGCTGAAGCTTTTCTTCATCAAAAACCAAAGGTCAAGTAAGTACAGCCGAGAGCTGAGAGTTTCCACAGTTCTCCTGCTTTTTTTCTTTTTTTCTTAGTGAAGTTGGAAAGAGACTCGCTGATGTGTTTAGAGCCTATTGTATGAATAACTGTATAAAATAGGAAATTGCTCCCTGTAATGATGCATCTCCACGTTCAGAGTAATTCAGCGTTTTCAGATGTCATTAGCCGACTCATTTTCAATCGCTCTGTTTTGGCGAGCGCACGCGGGGGCCCAGTGGGGACACAGCGGCCCATTTGCTGAGATGATGCAGAGCTGCTGTGTATTTCTCATTAGGAGATAAGGCTGGCAGTGCCACAACATGCATTAAAGAGGAAGTGGGACAGCTCTGCAGGTTGATGCACTGTCCCTGGAAGTCGGCCATTTGCATCCAGTTGTCAAAAAAATAAAATAATAACGTTGACTCTAAGAAGCCCTCAGCAGAACTGGTCCTGGCTCTGCTGAGTATTCCTCAGATTGTCACTAATCTAACAGAACCGGTGACATAAAGCATCAGTCTAATGGTTCGGTTTGAAATGTTTGAACTCTGATGTCTAATCGTTTCACAATTCTGGTTTAGTATAGATTAATTTGGTGAAAAATCTTTGTTTCAGCTGGCAGTCAAGTCCCAATGTGCATTTGGTGGTGACAGTTGGGCTTTCTTATTTATTTAGTTATATATTCCAATGACGTGCTAAAGTCTAAAGTCTATACCCAAAAATCTTTGTGTCTTTGTGTTTTGCTTTCAATGATCCATACATTCTTGTAATATTTCAAAGTGGTCTTCAGCAATAGCTCTCAGGACTTTCAGAAAAGCTTTCAAAGGTTTCTTTTCGGCATTATTATTTGTTCTGTCCACTGCAGTGCCTCCATATAACTGGCAACCCTGCAAAGAAGCAATTTTAAATAGTATCTTCTTGGACTGGGTTAGACACATATTTATTTTCCTTCTCTATAGTTATATTTATGATCAAAATCCAGACATCAGCCAATTTGACAAGGTCCCCCAAAGAGCTAGTAGCCAAACACTCCCCACTCACAGCATGCTGCGCAGCGTGAGGAAAAACTGGAAAGGTGGCGGGCAAAAGAGGAAAGGCAGGCCTGAAAAAAAAAAACATCCAAAGCAGATGAACTGCATCTGAAATGGGAGCTCTTAAGGAATAGGAGAAAAATCCAGCTAAAGCCAGACAAAGGATCTAATGGATCAGAAATGATCCCCTGGAAAGACGGCAAAGAAGTCATTTGTATTTCAGGGAAACGGGGAGAAAAGGCTGAGGTATGCCAGCAACTGAAGAAGTGCACTGAAAATAAGTTACAACAGGCCTGAAGCTCAACATTAAATGGAACTTTGGAACCGGACAGCTGCGAAAAAGTACAAGGAAGAAAGCGAGTTGGAGCTGTGTTGGAGAATAAAAGTCATCACATCAAATACTGAATATCAAACTTGTTAAAATTCTACAAACTATACTAGAATCTCTTTGAAGTTCCTGCTGCATCAAAACAACTTTCAGTAAAGGCACTTATTTTTAGCTATAAGTAAAGAAACAAGGGGTGTCTGTACTGTGTTTCTGTGCCTTCAAAAGAAATCTGTGATCATTAGTGATCCTTCCTCTCAGGTATATCCATCAGTCAGCTATCTTAAAGAATTTCAACATCCATTGGTGCATATAAAATGATGAGAGTTACTCTTGGGAGCATTTGAAAGAAGATTGTGGAAAATCCACCGCGTCAGGGTTCCAGAGCGGTGGCAGTCTGCCTCACTTCTGCTTCCAGGACACAGATGTTTAATGCAACAAGGAGAAATCTGCCCACTTTACAGTTGATGGTGGACTCTGTTTGAGCCTGCAGAGTTGTATGAAAAGCTTTAGGGACACAAACACTTTTAGACTGTAGAAAGGTAGAGAGAAACCTGTGATTAAGATGCTTTCATTCCTCTCTAGGCCTGAGAATCCGCTTGTTCAACTTCGCCCTAAAGATCCTCACCTGTGTGCTCTACATTGTGCGAGTCAGCCTGGATGACCCCAAAGACATCAACCCATGGTGAGATTCTCCCAGCAGCTGCCACCACACCGGCTGATTATTCAAATCATTTCGATGTGCTGCTTTCATCGCTTTAGCTGCCTAAGGAATGCTACAAAGATGTTTTTATCATTATAATATTCATCTTATATCCCCTGTGGATGTTGTTTGGCTGTTCTCTCTACCCTGCCTAAGGGTCAGTATATTTCACTAAATGAGTAACTGAGTTTGCTTCGTCTCTGTTGTAACTCCCAAACCTTCCCTCCATTTAGGTAGTGTATAACCTAATTTAAAGCCTGCTAGCCTGGACCTTTGAGAATGCTTTGGCGACAATGACAACGCGCATGTTAGTGTCCAAATCTGATCTGTTGACAAAGCTACTCCCCCAAAAAACAGTAGCTCGCATTAGTATCAGAAAGCAGACTCTTTGTCTCAGTTTTCCCACCCACGTAAGTTATCCTTACAAAAATATCCAGAATTCCTTCTGCTTTCTTCTCTGTAAGCTCAATGACCTGCTATGAGACAAAGCTTTTTTTCTGGCAAACACGGAGGATAAGCACTGGGCAGTAATTTAATCATGTTTAAAGCTATAACATGGCCCCCAAAATACACTTAGATGTTTCCCTCTCTGCTGTGTTTTTCTGCAGTGTGATATGTCGGAATAACAGCTCGCTTAACACAACGGAATCATCAGGAATAAACTGGTATGTTTGAGGCAAAATGCTATGTAATGATCCACAGTGTGTTCTGTAAGCGTGTCGCATTTGTAATTATGGTTCCTGACAGGGTGCTGATCTTCTGGGTAAACAGACGCGAGCCTGTGTGGGCGATACAGGTAAGAGAATGAAATGTGACTCTGAAAACTCTCAGAGATCAAACTGATTTGGACCAGCTGAACGTCGATTTGTAATCCGGCTCTGAAAATCCCTGCGTATCTTCTGTTAAAGAAAAACACAAAGCTTTTGGGTTTTTTTGTTCCTCAGTGAAGGCTGAGAAGCAAAAGAGATGAGTCTGCAAGTGTAATGCTCATTCATCTCCTTCTCCCCTCTGCTGCAGGTGACAGTGGCCTTAATCAGTTTCTTAGAGACTATGCTCATCACATATCTCAGCTACAAGGTAAGAGACTCCTTCAAAGTGCAGACACCCTCATTAATCCATACCGGCATCGCACAACCTTTTAATTAAGTTCAGTAGAGGGTGTTTGTTCTCCTGCGAGAGCGTTCATTGTTCAGGGCCAAATCCCCCGTGGGGCACGCAGAGCTGGCAGTACAGGCTTTACGTACAGTAGAACCTCTTACGATAAGTAAACATACCAGTTTTCCTACATCCGAAGTAAATTTCTAACAAATGACGTTGAAGTCATAGAAAAAACAAAATTAAATAAAAGTAAATAAGCTAAGTTAGTTTAAAGTTCACATAGTGAAAGTTACAGTAAGTTACAGTACATACGAATGTTTTAAAATACGAAGTAGGTCCCGGAACGAGTTAAATTAGGTTTCTACTGTATTTTTGAATAAGTCGATCAAAGATGGCCTTCTCTCTGTGGCTAATTTGGAGGTACCGAATGCTTGGACATCACAACCCTAACCCTAAACATCAAAGATTTGGACACATCCAGTCATTAAACACATCTCTGGATGTTATCTAGGGCTTCCTGCTATTTAATTGGACATGGCACAGACGAAAAATATTGTATTGTACCTCAGCTGACTATCAACCGAAGCCTTTATGCAGCATCTTTTCAGTGGCTGCGATTTAAGGTTAGTGCTTGTTAGGCCTGAGCTTTTCCTCATTCAGGGCAGTATTGAAAATTTAATCTTAAATAACTCAAGATGCAATTAAACTGACATTCCATGGTAGCTCAGCATAACCAGCAGGAGCTTTAACAAGCAAGCAATAAGATGCCAGTACTAATATTATTTATATCACGTGGCTCAATCTGCTCTGTTTCATTTCTTTGTTCTGTTTGCACTGTGACATGAACTTAAGATTCATAGCACAGACGAGTGCGGTTGTTTACTTTCTCATACAACATTGTTTTCATGTAACAGTGGAGGTTCTTGTGTACTGCTCACTTGCTACTTTTCTCCTTAAAACAATGTGATGAAATGATCCACTTATCATTTCTGCTCCAGGGGAACATTTGGGAGCAGATCTTCCAGATATCTTTCATATTGGAGATGATCAATACAGTGCCATTTATTATCACAGTGAGTAGTTACCCATGATTGTTCTTGTTTTTTTGTTACAAAATGATGTATGATGTATTCATTTGTAAACTTTTCTCATGTCTATTTGTGTTTTTTTAAAGATCTTCTGGTCCCCATTAAGAAACATATTTGTCCCCGTATTTCTTAACTGCTGGCTTGCCAAAGGTGCACTAGAGAACATGATTGTAAGTGTTTTTTTTTAAATAATTTCACATCTAGTAATAATAATATTTCATTGAATTTGTATATCTCTTTTCAAAGACTCAAAGACGCTTACTAGATTCTAGATGTTGTTTGGTTGTTTATATTCGGGAGGCAAACACAACTACATGTTTTTTCTTAGCCTTTGCAGGATTTAAGGGCGCAGCACCGTTTCTACAGTTAACTTGTTTAATGCTTAACTTCTAGAAAACCGATAGGCCAGTTTGATTTTTCAGGATAGTTGACGCTCTTTGATTGGATGCATCAGATCCGAGCACAGCGCTGTCGTCTGTGTGACAAGGTCACTCAGCCTGGTGTCAAACCGGTTTGTTATCGGAGAGAAGAAAAAGCCACGACAGCCTGCCCATGCTGTTTGGGTATAAGCAGGTTTTCCGATAGATCTTTTCAGTTTGACACTGCAACATGTTTTCAATTACACTCATTACATCCTATACTTTTTGAATGAATGAAGGTGAATGAAAAAAAAACATTGTGCCCTTAAGATTCTCCATCGTTGTCAATAACAAGACAAGCAAGCACAAAAATAGACATAGACAACACATTGTTGTCAGATGTGTGTGTGTATGTGCATGTATATGTATATATACATGTAAATACACACATAATACCCAGAACTAAAGGTGCAAACTGACTGCAACGAGGCACACAGAGCAGCTAGATTGTTACCTAACCAGTGTAGTATGGGCACTTGCTGTGACTCAGATGAGGCCACGACAGAGTGAGAGTATCATGCCAAACTGGTTGTCAGCAGATGGTAGAATCTGGGACCAGCAGGAAGGAGGCGGCGCGCAAAATATGCTAACAAGGTGCCACTGAAAAACAGCCCTGAGTTACTGCATATCAAGATGGACAGGATGTCAATGTGGGAGTGCCTTTGTGGTGTCACTGGGTTTACACTCGGAATGTCTCAACAAATGAGTTACTGAATAAATAGTTCTTTTATGAACAAATTTGTTGCGTTTCCCTTAATCTGGTAGAAAATAAAAATCTGTGTTTCTCCCCCTTTCTCGTCAGCATTTGCTGTCAGAACTTTGACGCAAATTAAAATAACAGATATCCAATTAAAGCTGCATGTATCTGCCACAATTTTTGGGGTGCCAATTCATAAAACGATGTGTGTGACACAATGAGCTCAGAGTGTGAGGTACAGAGGCAGAGAGCAGGGCAGAGATGATGTATCCGAGTCGGCAGCGCAGGCTGTCAGAGAGCCAAATTATAAATGTAAAAAAGAGAGCCAGAGGATGTGAGCGTAGTGCTGTGGGCGCCGGCGCTGATGTCCTTCCTCCGATTTTACAACACCAAGAGCTGGGATGACTGTTGGCAGCCCCTGTTAAGTCAGTGTGAACAAGCAGCACCAGCCCTCTTTGGCTCATTTCTTTGGAAAGTCTGTGACCGAATTGAATTAATCTCCACTGTCAAAAAAAAAAAAAAGAAACTACATTTTTGTCCAGGTCTTACACAGTTTTGGTTTGCTATCCGCATTTTCTTTTCGAAAAAAACACCTCTTAATCGACAGTTTGCACATTTTAGGAACGGATCTCTACTGATCTTTATGTTTTTTTTTGTCCCAGAATGATTTCCACCGTGCCATCCAGAGGACCCACTCTGCCATGTTCAACCAGGTGTTCATCCTCATCTGCACCTTGCTGTGTCTGGTTTTCACCGGGTGAGTCAACGTCTGTTGTTCAAACGGCTTCCGGCAGTGGACACTGTGTGCTGATGACATTTATTTTTTTTACCGTTATTTTTTTTTTTTTTTAATGATCGACCTTTGACAGAAAGTCACCCTGCAAAAGAAACGCTGCCTATTTCTGTTCCTGTCACGCACAAAGCAAGAGAGAGGTGACGGGACTGCCAGAGGCACTGGGCTAAAAATGACATGCTGCTGACATATTTTAAGCCAGATTACTTTTTCTATTTCGGCGTTGCAGTGTCAAACTAAGACATTTGGAAAAATGACGTAAAGCACCTTGAAAGTTTCAGCAAAAGAGTCATTGGAAAACACCACCGCTTGAAAATGCTTTGCTGCCAGATTAAAGCCAGCATTGAAGTCTGGTGAGATCTATGCAGATCACATTCATGTACGGGCCCTTTTTGGGTGGCATTTTGGATCTTTTTCCGATCGAAGCCATCCTGTTTTCCGCTCTAAATGCATCGGTTTATTTGAATCAAAGGTTGCATCTGTTGGGTCAGAGCCCTTTAGTGGACCCTGATCTCCCCTCAGCACCTGCTTGCTTTACTCTGTCTTGTTAGACCACCTCATTCCCTGTGCCTCCAGATTTCATTAGACCTTCAGCCTGTCAGGAACAAAACACTAATGAATGAGCACAATCAGTGAGAGGGAACTGATGGCCCAATCAGCGGTGTCACTTTAAACGAGATCCCGCGCCGTATTGACTTTGCTGCCCTTTCATCTTGGTCAAATTGAATTCAGATATTCGCTCCCAACGAGGTTAATTCATTATCTTGGAGCGGCTCGCTTTGTGAGCTTTGCATCCACCCGTTTAAGTTTGGTTATCTTCATCCCATTGGACTTTGTCTGATCTTTCTGATTAGGCTTTTCTTCTTTTTTCCTGCAGAGCTTGTGGGATCCAGCACCTGGAGCGGGCTGGGAAGAACCTATCGCTGTTTGACTCTTTTTATTTCTGCATCGTCACCTTCTCCACGGTGGGCTACGGGGACGTCACGCCACAGATCTGGCCCTCCCAGCTGCTGGTGGTCATCCTCATCTGTGTGGCGCTGGTGGTCCTTCCGCTACAGGTGATCGGCCATGCCAGCGCGCCCCCAGGGGGAGGGGGGGGGGTGTCGGCCTGTAACATACCACACACGTCTGTCTGAACTGAATCAGAGAATGAGAAACGTTTTCACTTTCTGGATATGTGGCTGTCCTTGATGCAGTTATCGTCAAAAGATGGAGGCTTTAAAGCCGATACTCCAAATATTTACTGAACATTCAATAACACCATTGCTGTTAATAGTATAGCATAAAATAGAATAGAATAGAATAGAATGGTGCAAAGCCAGGTGAGAGCAAGCTACTCGTCTCCCATTTTCCCACCAGTTTCCAGCACCCAGATTTGAATCATGCCTTATTCCTTTGGACTAACGCCAGCGCTCTTGTTGCTGTGTCAGTTTGAGGAGCTGGCGTACCTGTGGATGGAGAGCCAGAAGCTGGGGGGGAACTACAGCCGTCACCGGGCGCAGACTGAGAAGCACGTGGTGTTGTGCGTCAGCTCGCTGAAGATAGACCTGCTGATGGACTTCCTCAACGAGTTCTACGCTCACCCCAGACTGCAGGTACAGTGGAGAGAGTCGGGCCGGGACTTCTGCTCCTATAAATGAAGCTGCCTCGCGGCGTGATGGTTTGTGAAATACGTGGAGGACGAGACATCTTTTTCTCCTCCACTCCAGGACTACTACGTCGTGATCCTGTGTCCCACAGAGATAGACATTCAGGTTCGTCGCATCCTCCAGATCCCTCTGTGGTCCCAGAGGGTTATCTACCTGCAGGGGTCTACCCTCAAAGACCAGGACCTGATGAGGGCCAAGTGAGAAAGCATGGCTTGTTAATCTCACATTTAGACAGATGCATGAAAGCAGAGATAAATCGCACCGTGTTTTATTATTTTTTTCTTCTTCTGCCGGTGGGTTGGATTTTCAGTCAAGTGCTCATGTCGCCGGCCTGTTTATGCCCTGCACAGGAATCATGGTTTCATTTAAATTCTGAATCCTCCACTGGTGCCACAGCGCCGCTGAAGTGCAATTACAAGGTGCAGCTCACTTGGCTGCCCTCTGTTTGCACATCAGTGTAATGGGATTTCACTTTGCATTGATCACCTGCTCAGAGGGTTAGAATTTGCGGTAGCGTACGCTGAAATTAGTTTGAACTGCCAATACTCCCTTTGCGGGTCCATAATACCGCTGCACTGTAGTGCCATGACAATCTCTCTGCTCGTAGGTAGATGCAGTTTGTCTTATCATCAAATTGAGTAAAACTACCTCTCGATGGCTTGCATATTTGTTCAGGAACCTATCCCCTCCACAAGAGGAGCACCACAATAAGTAGGTGACTAGCAATAGCAAAACAGCAAAAACATTCAAATCTTCAAGCTGATAATCGCCAAATGATTTCGTCTCCTCATCCCCCTCTCTCTCTCTCTCTCTCTCTCTCTCCCTCCCTCTGCCTGTCAGCATGACAGCAGGGTGCTTTTAAGACTAAAAAGTGTTGCTTATTGCTGGAGGTTACCCCTCCGCCAGCCACCTGCCTGTGATCAGGTCATCGTTTTTCTGTCTTCCGTTCATTTAGGATGGACGATGCTGAGGCCTGCTTCATCCTGAGCAGCAGGAATGAGGTCGACCGAACCGCTGCCGTGAGTCACACCAACGGAAATTTGTCAAAGCAGACGCTGACTGTGTTTACTGCCTAAACCGACTGATGATTAGAGTGAAATATCTCTTCACACTCTGCTTGCTAATATTTGCCTGGAGAGTTGGAGGTACTCAGATGGTGTTGTGACTCCATTAAGCTAGAGCTCATGCAGTCTACAGGTCCATAAATTCAACGTTGAGTTTATAAATTGGCCAGCGCGTTAATGACATGAAGTCGTTTCTACCCACTCAGGATCACCAGACCATTTTGAGGGCGTGGGCCGCCAAGGACTTTGCTCCCAACTGCCCTCTCTACGTCCAGATTCTCAAACCAGAAAACAAGTTTCACGTGAAGTTTGCAGGTCAGCGAAAGAGGACCGAATACCCTTGTGAAATGCAATCGTTTGCCATTTCGTTGGAGAGTTCTCAAGTGGGATGGCTCACTGCAGCATGCTCCCTCTCAACAGATCACGTGGTGTGTGAGGAGGAGTTCAAATACGCCATGCTGGCGCTCAACTGCGTGTGTCCCGCCACGTCCACCTTAGTCACACTCCTGGTGCACACCTCCAGAGGACAGTGAGTTCACACCTGGGTTTCTAACCCTGCAGGACGAAATACCCGACATACACCTTCCATTTGAAGGTTGAGGAGATTAAAAAATGTTCATAGATTATGGACATTTTTATTTTTTGGGCCTTGAGCTACCATAGAGAACTTCCTGAGTTAGTCTTTATGGTAAATCTGATCCGTCCTTGCCTCTTAACTTTTCTAACTTAATTTTCAAATCATCCGATTTTGATATTGATCACTCAATTATTTAGAGCAATTACTCAATTCTCATTTTTAAAAACACTTAGAAACTGGATCTGAAAGGGAAAGCTAATGAAAATATGATGTGATCCTATTTCCTGCAGTATTTTTTTATATTATCTAACCATGCTCTTGAATGTCTTTGAGGACTAATGTAAAACCAACAGGAACAGTATAAAGAAAAGTGTTTTTTGGGTTCTGGAAAAGTTCTATTTTTCTCAGTCCAGTTGTTTTAGTGTTTAATTTGGGAAATTCCATACAAATCTCTTATCAAAACGTTATCTTGAACATCATTTAACTGAATAAAAGCTGTGACATACAGTGTATGTCCTTGAACAGTCGGATGATAGAGACACAAGAACCCGTGACCGAATGTGTCAACTCGTATTAACAGCTCTACTCACTTTCCTCCGGCAGAAACAGAGCGGTGAATACTGTGGTTATCCTTTTCCAGGGAGGGGCAGATGTCGCCGGAGCAGTGGCAGAGGATGTACGGCCGCTGCTCGGGGAACGAGGTCTACCACATCCGTTTATGTGACAGCAAGTTTTTCGGAGAGTACGATGGGAAGAGCTTCACTTATGCCTCCTTCCACGCCCATAAGAAGTCAGTAAATCCTCCACATGCTTTATCCTCCCTCGCCACAATTCATCTTAATCCCATTAGAGCGAATAGTTGAACACACAGGCCCATTTTCACGCTCTTTTTGCAGGTATGGCGTGTGTTTGATTGGGGTGAAGAGAGAAGACAACAAGAGCATCCTTCTGAACCCCGGACCTCGCCACATCATGGCCGCCACCGACACCTGCTACTATATCAACATAACCAAGGAGGAGAACTCTGCCTTCATCTTCAAACAGGAGGAGAAGCACAACACGGGGATGCCCGTCACGGGCCTCTACGACGCCCCCTCCAGGCTGCCCGTGCAGAGCATCATCGCCAGCATGGGTAAGGCTCCGAACCGGAGAAAAGGATGCTCAGTGATAAGGGTTTTTGCACGCGGACAAAAGAGAAACGCAGCAGCGTGTTGTTTTCCCGCTGAGCACCAGTCCGAGCATCCGCCCACTGATATGGTTCCACATCAGAGGCTTCTGAAAACCGCACGCCGGGCCTTTCTGAGCGGCGGCTGGCTTCGTGTTGGTTTCCCTCACAGCTCTTTCATTTTGTTGGCCGATATCATCATAATGTGCTTTTTTTATTTAATTTTTTGATAAAAGTTGATCAGGCTACCTAATATGGTATGTTTCTTCATGCCATTTGTTTTTCTCACTAAATACTATTAATGCTCAGTTATAGTCCACCTCTGTGTTGCACATACTCTATTATTTGTCTTATTCCATGTGTGTTGGAAGCGTGTTGGACAGGCAGCCCTGCCTTTCCACGCAGGCTGTGCATTTTTTCCTCAAGGTGAAACTGTCCTGATAGTGTGGAGACGGTTATTGACTGGTGTGCCTCTGCCTTTCTGTGCCAATGGCAGTAAAGGCGCTTCACGTGCTCCTCCTACACAGCTGCAACTGCTGCTGCCCATAAGCGAAAGCAAAACAAAAAAAACCCTCATCTAACTTTCAGGCACTGTAGCCATAGATCTCCAGCACCCGGAGCCCCCGGAGGAAAGCGGCAAACTGGCCATACCCACGGAGAACGGCGCCGGGAGCCGCAGGCCGAGCATCGCCCCCGTCCTGGAGATCGCCGACTCGTCCGCCATTCTGCCCTGCGACCTCCTGAGCGACCAGTCCGAGGACGAGACCAACCAATCGGACGATGAGTGCTCGGTGGGATCAGAGTAAGTCGCCGGCGCATCATGGGAGCGGATACCCCCCCCCCCTGCCATCAAACCTGCTGGGATGACATGAAGCTAACAGCTCCACAGCGCCATCGTGTGGTTATGAGCTGTCGGCCAAATCTCAAACTGAGTTAGAGGTTCTTATTGGTAAATTAGAGGGCACGGAGAAGGGGATTAAGGGGATTGTGTCCGACACATCACGAATCAGAGGGCCCGGAATCAAACACTACACTTTGATGTAAATCAAAACAACCCAATTACACCGCAGCAGGCTCTTTAATGCCATTAGTTCTTCAGGCTTTCAGACATCGTTAATGTGAGCAAAGCAGCTGTGCAATCTAATAACGAGCTGAATACCAGAAACTTGTCGTAATCACAGAATCAGTGTGATAGTCGATTGCATTAATTATCCCACTAAAGAAGATGTATTTTTTAGCGTTCTCTCTGTTGTCCCTTTGGGGAAATGTTCAAATAAAATTGACACCAGTCTCAGTGTCACATTTGCCAAGAAACCATGGAAACGTCTGTGGAGTGGAGGCCTACCGACGTGAAAGAAGTGAGATCTAATGGCACAACCTTAGCATTCACAGGATCTCAGAAGCCTGCAGATCACACTGTCGAATGAGTATCTGCACAGTTTGAATTTTTGATCCTCGTGCTGAAATGGCATGCAAGAATAAGAAATAACAAGGATAAACAAGATTTTTTAGCTTTGTCGAGCTGATGTGTTTCTGAGATTTGGGCGGGATGTCTCTGCTCTTCCCCACCAGCTTTGTAAAGGGCTACCCTCCAAACTCACCCTACATCGGCAGCTCTCCAACTCTGTGCCACCTCCTGCCCCAGAAGGCCCCGTTCTGCTGCCTCTGCCTTAATAAGGTGAACCCACGCTCACAGGGGAACCTTCTCATACATTCATTAACCTTCCTGCATTGGCTTTTAAATTACTGGGAACATTTTCATTTTCTGAAAGCACAGCATCTCAGAGCCTTTCTGACTCCTTTTTGAACTCTGTCTCCACCCAGGGCTGCCAACACAACAGCTTTGAGGACGCCAAGGCGTACGGCTTCAAGAATAAGCTGATTATAGTGTCTGCAGAGACTGCGGGAAATGGTCTCTACAACTTCATCGTCCCTTTGCGGGCTTATTATCGGCCTAGAAAGGAGCTGAACCCCATAGTGCTGCTGCTGGACTACCAGTAAGACCTCTCATCCCGCCTGGTTTTTACCTACTAGTCATTGTTTTGATTATGAGTTTGCTAATGCTGTTTCTAGCTTCATTAGATATTTTCTAAGGAATCCAAAATGCCAGCTGCAGATTTTTCAATTATACGTTAAACAATTATAGAATAAACTGGTTACAGTAGTCTTCTTGATCCAGGACAGAAAAGAAAGGAGAAAAAGGAGAGAAAAAAAGGGTCAGAAGATTTATTAAACTTTCAAATTTTAAAATTCAAAAAGAAAAGAAAGAGCCGGCCCGTGTTGATTTACACTTACTTTGGTCACAGCAGTACATGAAATACAGTAAATCAGAGCCAGCAAATCTCTTGCTAAAGTAAAGACAACATCCATGAGAGTTTCCATAGCAACCAGATTTTGCTGAATTAAGTATTCATCACCCTTTTTTTTTATCCAAAAGAAATTTTGATCTATGTCAACGGCCTTCATCAGCCGGCACATTTCAGGAAATGGCTTAGACAGTGTGATAGTCTACTGAAGGTAATTAGTGCCCGCCGCTCAGTCCTGTTTCCTGTGCTCTGCAGTCCAGACAACCACTTCTTAGAGGCCATTTGCTGCTTCCCAATGGTTTACTTCATGACTGGAACTATTGATAAGTAAGTGTTTTTACATCAGAGCTAATTGACCTCATTCATTACACGTTTCTGTTTTTTTTTTTCAAGAGTCACTTTATATTGATATCAGGAATCTTACAGTTTAAAGGGTACTTAGGATGGTTTGAGACTGGTTATTTCACCAGAATGTCTCAAGAACAGCAACATGACTGTCGAAAAAACCCAACCAACCAAGGAAAAGATAAAGAAAATAATAATAAATGATTTTTTTAAGCAGGAAGCCTCCACAGTTTAGGCTGTGGCTTCCAAAAAGAAATTTTGGTGGAACCAACTGTGTAATAAACAGTTTTGTTTTTGGAAAAAGAGTTATTCTCACCATTTAGATTAAGTTGGAAAGTCATTCTGGCTGACCTAAGGGTTTTGCTTTACATTTCTAAGGCAAAGCTGGGAAACTGAAATACAGATTTTAGTGAAGTCAAATTCCTCAGTAAGGACTACTTTTAGTGGGAAAACCTGTAATTTAGTGACGTGTGATATCTCCCGTTAGAAAAGCTGAAAACAATTAATAAATCCATAAATGAAGGTATTATAACTAAAGCATGCAGCATGACAGAGCGTGTTGGATACTTCCTGTTTGGACACGACACCCACTGTTTTCTGCATCCACCAGTTTGGACAACCTGCTCCAGTGTGGTATCATCTACGCCGACAACTTGGTGGTGGTCGACAAGGAGAGCACCATGAGCGCCGAGGAAGACTACATGGCAGACGCCAAAACCATCGTCAACGTGCAGACCATGTTCAGGTAACGGAGGGGGGGCTCTTCGGGCTATAGGCTCCACAGCCTCAGCGGCCGCTGGCCGTCTGGGCTTTTCTTCGGATCTGCTTGTGCCGCGAAGCTTGGCACAGAGAATGAGGGCTCCCCTTTCCTCCCACCCTTGCCTGCAGGTTGTTTCCCAGTCTCAGCATCATCACGGAGCTCACGCACCCGTCCAACATGAGGTTCATGCAGTTCAGAGCGAAGGACTGCTACTCCCTGGCTCTGTCCAAACTGGAGAAGGTAAGCGTTTCAAAAGGCGTTTGTAAAGGCCGACTCCTGACTCCAAACCAAACTTCCATCTGGATCAGAGTCAAACGCCTGTATCGATGTGCTGGTTATGTGCAGAATTGTGCCGCGAGGTGCAATTTGTTTGACCTACATTTTTCCATTGACTGCCAGCCATTTTCAGAACAGAGAGTCGCTCACTGCCAGAGTTTTTTGAGAATTTTGACAGATTTTTCAAGAGCCACAGAATAGTTTGTGCTTTGACTATGTAAACACCAAACACACCAAAAGAAAGAGGAGACTCTCTTCTATCATCAGGAAAAAAAATTTTGTTTCTACCTTATTCCGTTCTTCTTCGACGTGCGTCTCACCGGCGCCATTTCTCTCATAGCGAACCATTGCGTTTGTTTTTATTTGCTTACAATCTATGCTAATCTCCCATCAAAAGTGGCACAGCTACCTAGAGGGTAAATTTGTTAGTCCATACTCTGTCTAGAAGCCGATATTTACGGAAAAACTTTCGCCGATCGTCCCCCAAGTCACTCGCAATTGAAAAACATAAAAGACGTCTATAGACGTCTTTGGCAGCGAACGGTCGGATTTGAAAAGACGTCTATAGACGTCTTTGGCAGCGAATGAGTTAAGAAAAAATCCAATTTAACCGTCAACTGTGGCCAATCAGGTTCGAAATTCCGTTTCTCAAGCGGGCTCTTTGACTGCTTTTGTTTTGTTTTTTCCAGATAGAGCGCGATAAGGGCTCCAATCTGGCCTTCATGTTCCGGCTGCCGTTCGCCGCCGGCAGAGTGTTCAGCATCAGCATGCTCGACACGCTGCTCTACCAGGTTTGCTTCATTTTGGAAGAGTTCCGCTTGAATAAACTATCATTACCGCTTCAGATAATTGTTGTAATTCTTCTCGCTGTAAGAAAATGTCCCTGTTTTTTGGGTGGGGGCTGGGTTAAGTCAGAGTTGTGGGTGTCCGTGGCACCGGTTCAGCCTGCGTCTCCCCCCACAGTCGTTCGTGAAGGACTACATGATCGCCATTGCGCGGCTCCTGCTGGGCCTGGACACCACGCCGGGCTCCGGCTACCTGTGTGTGGTACGTAGCGCCGCCTCCATAAAGCTCCGGTCAGAAAAGGCCACCGGACGAGCTCAACTGACCGTCCCTGTGGCTTCGCAGATGAAGATCACCGAGGAGGACCTGTGGATCAGAACCTACGGCCGCCTCTTCCAGAAGTTCTGCTCCTCCAGCGCCGAGATCCCCATCGGGATCTACCGCACCGAGTCCCACATGTTCTCAACGTCAGAGGCAAGTCTTTATCTACCCCCCCAGCCTTTTAGAGTTTGATATGAGTCATTTCCCTCTGCTTTGTCCTCTCCCTGTATTTGAAATGCTGTGTTTGGATCACACACTCCTGTGTCGGTGGACACATAGCGGAGTTCCGGTTTATCCGTAAACAGCCGCTGGCCCACCTTAATGTCCTGCTTTGAAAAAGCAAATGCACCACGTTTCTAAATCCGGTTTGAATTTTTTAAGCTGTGAATGATCTCATTTGCTTCGGACGCCCCCATCCTTCATTGCATCCTTTTCTCTTTTGGTTGTCTGTTTGTCTTCTGATTTCAGGGCAGGGACAATAATGCTCAGGTAAGACCCACACCTGCTTCCTGCAGATGATGGTTTTTGTTTTTCCCTGTTTCTTTTTATCACAGCTCGTTATATCCGATTAGAAGTCCTTCCTCATGCTTCACCCGCTTTCAGCCTTTCACATGTGAAAATGTTCAGCTTGTTCTGGATATGGGTGCCATGCCTATTTTTTACTTTATAGCTTTTTTTTAAAACTGTCATTGAAATGAATGAGAGACATACAGGGGTTGGACAAAAAAAACGAAACACTTCTCATTTTAGTGTGGGAGGTTTCCTGGCTAAATTAGACCAGCCTGGTGGCCAATCTTCATTAATTGCACATTGAACCAATAAGAGCAGACTGTGAAAGTCCATTTTTATTTCGGTATCAGGCAGTTTTTTTTCAAAGATTATGATCCAGATCTACCTACAAACGCCCCTTCTACGACGCCGTCTTTGGTGATCACACATGACCACATCAGCGTGTGTTTTAGTAGGGTCCGTTTGAGTGTGTGTTTAACGTATCCTTTAATTAAAATCTACCTTGTTCGATCTCCTTTCTGAGCTCCTCCAAAGCCCTTTCTCTGTTCACCTCCCCTTGTGGAGGAGCACCTACTTGGCAAATTGCATAATAAAAGGACGGATAGATGCCTTCAGGGCCACGCAAAATAACTCCTGTCCGCGCCTCCTCCCGTAGTCTCAGGTGTCCATCAACATGGAGGCGGGCGAGGAGCACCGTGACCGCGGCGAGTCCTGGAAGGAGAAGACGGCCCACCGGAACTCCACCACCAGCGACCAGTCGGAGCACCCGCTGCTGAGGAAGAAGAGCATGCAGTGGGCGCGGCGCCTCAGCCGGAAGAGCGCCAAGCCGGCCAGCCGCGCCGAGCGCATCTCCCAGCAGCGCCTCAACCTGTACCGGCGCTCCGAGCGCCAGGAGCTGTCCGAGCTGGTCAAGAACCGCATGAAGCACCTGGGCCTGCCCACCGTGGGCTACGGTGAGCGAGGGTCAAACAGGCCCCCCCCCCCCCCGTTCCTGTTTGGATTTCACCTCATCAGACATCCTCATCGTGGGCGATGGGAAAACGGGAATGTCTGCTGCAGATTAGAGCCCGGAGTTGCGAAGTAGTCGGCTAAAATCGCAGCTACCAAAGAAAAGCAACCAGACCGGGTGGTGCGAGTCTCTGTGAGCCAAGCAAAGCTTTCCCTACACATATCAGACGGTGGTAGTTTACAGCAAAAAATCTGGACCTTTTTAAAGAGGTCGGCAGATGAGGTGGTTATTTAGCTCAGTATTTATTTTTCTAAATGGACTTTTTTAATAATTAGAACAGTAAGACCCCCCAGATCATCGATCTGATCCTCTGTAATGTTTTCAGACCCCTGAACACTCTTTCATTTTAAATAAAACTCCTCACATTTCTTTTAGAAATTATATATTTGCCTGTCAAAGCCGGCAATGAACTCTCTCGGAGCTTTATGAATTTTATCCGAGGAGTTCCCAGTTAGAATCATGGGGTATTAATCAGCAAGCCAGGCACTCTTTTGTGCCCTCATAGTTTAAGGTCAGCTCGTTTATTTTAGATGTGGAAACACACCTTCAAGACGAAAGCTTTAACTTCATTCTATATTTTAAAAAAAATACAGTTGGCCTCCTTTTCTTTTTGTCTGTTCCTAATCCCCTATTAGTAAGATTAGTCATGAGGCGAAGCATTTATGTAGCTGCAAACCGTTTTTTTTTTTCGTTTTTTCTTTTGTTTTTCCGACTCCAGCATCAATTATACTGTCATTTCAATGGAGCATAATGGACTCCTCTAATCGAAGCAGGCTTCGTCATCAGTAATAAATAGCATTTTAATAGGAAACTTTTACCGGATCCTTTCACTTTGCTGACCGAGGCTTTGCTCCACCGGTCCAGTTCTTTCAGCTCTCTGAGAGTCTAATCTGCACTCAGTGCATCTCATCTCATTGACTCAGACTGTGACCCCGAAAGTCTCCACAGTGGATGTCTTTAACACAACTCTGTATCTTCATTATCCCTCAGAATATCTCTTTTTTTTTTCTTCTTCTTTTCCATCTTATTCACATCATAATCCTCCCCCATTGGCTCCGGTGTATCCGCATGCACACCCTCACGGCCCCCATCACACCGACACGTGACTGCCAGCGCTGTGCACGGAGGTCTGGGAGCACCCGCCGCTTGCTCTCCGCTCACCGCTGCACTTTTTCTGCATGGCCCTTTTTTTTTTAACGCACAGCCTCTGGCTCTCACGCTTTGAAGCTCTTTTTCAAGCTGCAGACGCCTTACACTGCCTGCCTGATCTGTTCTTCTGTTCTCCTTCTCTCTCTGACTCCTTTGTCTCTCCCCCCTCCCTCCCTCCCTCCCTCTCCTCCCCTTTCTTTGGCTTGTAGAGGACGTTTCTAATCTCACTGCGAGCGATGTCATGAACCGAGTAAATCTAGGATATTTGCAAGGTAATTTGTGTACCGTTTATAACTCCTTCTTAACCACATGTGAGAGGCAACGCCCATCTTGTGCCAGTCCCCCCCCCCCCACCGAGCCTAGACAGAGCTCACAGGGCAGAAATGCTTGCCTGTAGCCGATGCCTGTGTTTGATCCCTTGCATAACCTGTTTTAGCTGATGCACGACTTCAAGTTGATTGAGAAAAAAGTGAAGCCAGGAGGACGCTGACGTTAACAGTGAATGCCATTGCTTAGAGTTGCAGGACATTTCAGAGCGCCCGTATACAGAGAGGACCAGGCCGTCAGGTTAGCCGGTTCATCACAGTTCTGCAACTTTACTGCATGAGTGTGCGTCCTTTTGCGTGCGTTTGCGTGCGTGCGCGCGTGTCTGTGCGCGTCCGCCCTCAGAGCGAGCGCCGGCCCTCTCACTGTCTCGCTGCTCTCTCCGTCTATCTGGTTCTTTTGCTGCATTGTGCTCCCGTGAGGTGGCGTCCCTAACGGCCAGAGCCCCCCGCGGGGCGTCAGAGAATGGCTTACAGAGTGGAGCGGAGTGCATTATGTCTGTGGAGGGAAGGTCAGACCTGACACACGCACACGCCAGCCCCCGCGGATAAGGAGGAGCAGCGCGCGGAAAAAGATGCCCCGATGTAGAGAACGTCCAGAGGCCAGAGAGTCCAGAGGGTTTTATTGACCATGCATCATGGTCAGGAGCGTTTTGGCTAAATAAAAAAAATCATAAAAGATTAGGCCACGTCAACCACAGTCTGACATCTGCTCAGTTCACGCTCATCAAAAAGGCCAACTAAACCTGATCAGTCTGTAAATGTTGATAGCTGCTTCTTGTTTTTAACGTGTTTATTTGATATTTTATCATATTGGAGCTATTTTATCAGTTCAAGATCATCAGTGCCAGAGACGTTGCCCCAGCAGTGGTAAAGCTGCTGGGGTTTCTCTGTGCTTTACCGCCATCTTATGGTGACAGTTGCACACGACAATAAGCTGCCTCTTCTATCAGCAGAGAAGATAAACCGCTCAAACTACGTGGTCGTAGCTCAGGGTTGAAGCAAGTAGTGACTTTAAGAATGAACAGTAAAACTCATGAGGTACCTCTGAGTAAAGATGAAGCTGGACCCTGGATTGGAACCCATTGGAACGCCACCAATGCCGAGTTAAGGTGCTAATTCATTTAAAAGATCATTTATTATCTTTTCCTCATGACACGATTCCAGAAATCTGGAGATATCTTTGTCAATCCAAAGATCCCTCAGAGGCCTGTTAGTCATTTACAAATTAGGAGTTCAAAACCCTTTTCCCCCCCCTACCGACTGCTTTTCAACAGTAGAATTAAATAGAATGAGACAATAGTGTGATCT
>CAJRST010011112.1:19433318-19463376 GCA_907169785.1 Menidia menidia | reverse complement strand
CACAGCCTCCTCCCCCCCCCCGGCTGGCGTTTCTCCCCCGGACACGTTGAACGGGGAGGTGAGGATGACGGCGTGGGCCGACTTTGCTCTGACTCCTCCGAGGGTTCTGCTCCAAACCGCCTCTGGGTCTCTGCCCTCCTGGGTCGATCCTTCCTCCTCTTCCTCCTCTTCTTCCTCCTCTTCCTCTTCCTCGTCTTCCTCCTCCTCCACCGCTCCCAGCCCCCTCTTCCTGCCCCCCCTCCCTGGTCCCGGCGCCACGGCGTGGCGGGCCAGCAGGCAGAGGAGCAGCGGCAGGACGCAGAGCAGCAGCAGGGGCGGCGCTGTGGGGGGGGGGAGAAACGTCCGGTCAGGAACCCAGACTACCCCCAGAACGTCTGGATATCCAACTCCTCCCACATCCAAGTCGGCCATTTTGATTAGGTCACCAATAGAAAATCCTAATTGCTCCTTGGCACTATAGCAATATATATATTGCTATATATAATATATGGCAATATATTCATTTTAAAATAGTGAAGTTAATCTTGCAAACACTGAATTGAACTCTATACATAATATCAAGTTAAAATAGTGTACGTTAAATAGGTTTGTACAATAAGTACAAACAAGTTTAAATATTTATTTCTCACAATTATGAAGGGTGGAGGGTTAGGACATTGTTTGTCTTCCGATTTCGTATAGACAGTGGCAGTTTGATTTCCACCTGAGAAAGCTGCTAGTCACATGACCTAATGACCGACATGGATGTGGGAGGAGTTGGACATCCGACCGAGGCGTCCTGCAGACTGCAGCCAGAGGCTAATCGACCTCCCGGACGTGGGATCAGAGTAGAAAGCCAACGTACCGATCACAGAGACGAGCAGGCAGGTCTGAGACGGGACGGCTCCTGGGGGAGGGGGCACACACACACACACACCGTGGTCACATCAGGGTTTGACCAATGAGAGAGAGACAGAGAGAGAGAGAGAGAGAGAGAGAGAGAGGCCCCTGAACGCACCGGCTGCTGCTGCTCCACTCTGATGTGCGGCTGCAGGTGTCTGGAGGGTGGAGGACGTCCCTAAAGCTTCTGGGGAGAGGAGACATGTGGGTCAGGTCAGGGGAGCTGTGTGTGTCTGTGTGTGTCTGTGTGAGTCTGTGTGAGTCTGTGTGAGTCTGTGTGAGTCTGTGTGAGTCTGTGTGAGTCTGTGTGAGTCTGTGTGAGTCTGTGTGAGTCAGTGTGAGTCGGTGTGAGTCGGTGTGAGTCGGTGTGAGTCTGCTCCTGTGGCGCCACCTGCTGGAGGAACCATCACCCACATCCCCGAGCTAAACACGGAGGATTTCATTACAGGTGAAAGATGAGAGGAAACATTCTTTAACACCGTACCCAGTTTGGTACGGTGTCTTTTTTTAAAGAATTTTTTAAATAGATTCATTGATTCTGACTTTACTCAGAAGTCTCAGTGTGTTGGAAACATGATTGAACCTGAAAACATTTAAAATCAAACTAGTAATTTTTTTTTTTTTTTTTTAGACATTAAAAATAAAAACAGTTCTAACTGTGAGCACATGGGGGTGCTGTTGAGCCCAAACCACGTGGTCAGTCAGAGGAAAACTGCAGCTCTGGACTTCCTGCATCCCCCCCTTAGTAAATCCTATTCTGGGTTTTTGGAAGCTGTGCTGCAGGAAGGATGCCTGGTGGAATTCTTTTTTTTTTTTTTTTTTTAAGTAAAATATCTTTTATGAGACGTAACCCATGGCAACAGGAAAGCTGCTCAAGCTGGAACTGCTGAGTTTTTCAAAGCCCGAAATATCTCTGAGCAAGATTTGTAGAAAAGCAAGGATGCAGAGCAGGGGGGAAAAAAAGAAGTGGCTGTTTCCAGCGTGAAGATGAAAGTCAATAAAAGTTGGAAAGCGTGAGAGCACACGTGCACCGGGGCGTGAGGAGATTGAGGAAGTCTTTGTGGAGGGTTTGAACTCTTTGGAGTCAGTCGCCCCTGGACATAAAAGAGCAAATAAAAGCGGCTGTGGGCAGAAAACGCACCGGTGGACGAGGGCGATGTCTGTGGTTTGGTTCCAGTCTGTGGCCATGAAAAAGGTGCTGAAGAAATAAAAAAATATATATAAAAACGAGATCAATTAACGGAACAAACAAAAGGATTTCAAAGGAGGAAATATGAGATGATTATCCAGTTTGTTTTTAAAGAGGTAAGAAATCAGCTGCTCCCGATAAAGACAGGGAGATGTACCGGGGGAGGCGGGCGGCGTGGGGGGGTCCCCGGTGGGGGGTGCCGGTGTGGGGGACCCGGGGCACGCGGACACGCTCCACACAGGCTGACCCTTCAGGGGCGGGGGGGTCTCACAGGTCACAGCCATCGCTCTGTCCAGCAGCGATCGGCTCTTCAGCTCTGTGGACACGAGATGCTTTTAAAAAAAAAAAAAGCCCCCCCTCCTCACGGTTCCTCCTCTTTTTATCACCGACCCTTCACAGAGGCCAGGAAGGCCTCCTGGTCCGGGCCGCAGGAGCAGTTCCAGGGGTTCCCGTCCAGCCTGATGGCCCTGAGGGCGCCCAGCCCCCCCAGGAGCGGCGGGGGGACCCCGGTCAGCCGGTTCCCGGACAGGTCCAGCTCCAGCAGCCCCCCCTGGGCGGCCAGGCTGCCCGGGTGCAGCTCCCTGAGGCCGTTCCCGCTCAGGTTGAGCTTGGTCAGGCCGGGCAGCCCCTCCAGCGTGGAGCCGGTCAGGACCCGGATGCGGTTCCCCGCCAGGTCCAGCTCCCGGAGGACGGGGGGGCTGCCCAGCCAGCCGGCGCTGACCCGGGACAGAGCGTTGTCCGGCAGGCGGAGCATCTCCAGCCGGACGAAGGAGCCCAGGGCGCCCGGCGCCATCCCCGTGAGGCCGGCGCCGGAGATGACCAGCTCGCTGACCGAGGCCAGGCTGTCGCTGTGCAGGGCGGAGGAGTTCAGTTCCCCCATGTTCTCCTGAAGGAGGAGCAGGGTGGAGAAGCCGGGCTCGAAGTCTGAGGAGAGTGGATAGTTTTGCACACACACAAACATCCCACAGACATCGTTGTACACTTTACATGGAGCCGCTACGATAAAGAGGACCTGAGCTGGACAATATTGAGGGACATCCCGTAAAAATAGCTAATTAACATGTTATTCCAGTTTCAGGCACTGCACCTAAAACTATATTCTACACAGACTCCACCACTTTCACAAATCTGATGATACAAGGACACCGAGTTCTGCGAAAAACTAAAGAAAACTCAGTTTGAGATCCCGGGAGAACAACTGGACTCATTCCAGAGAGGCCTCCTCTCCTCCTTTGCATCTCCGGTAAACATTAGACAGATGGACTGAGACTGTCGGGGTCCTGGTCTTGGATTTTTCTTCCAGATTCTCCTCAGGCCTCATCGCAGACCCCGTTTTCAGCCAGTCCCTCTTCCTGGGTCTCTACGCGCTGGTGAACGGCACCAGAACCATCTCTGACCTCTGACCTTTGAGCGGGACAAAGCCCGTCGGCGACCCCTTTTCGCCCGTTAAAAGACGGAAGGGGGTCAGAAAGCGGAGCGGGTCCTTACTTGACGGGATCTCCCGGCAGACCAGGACTTCTTTCACCTCATTGCAGGAACGGGCGAGGCTGGCCAGGAGCAGGAAGGCGGCCATGACACCTGCGTTGGAGCAGAGGGTTAAAGCGCCCGGGGGGGCCGCTGGGCGGGGGGGGGCAGCGGGGGACCAGCACTCACCGGTCATCTTCATCTTCACGGCGGGCTCTGCAGCCACAGTCGCCCGGCCGGACGCTGTTGTGATCACCTGAAACGCCGAGTGGAGGGAAAAAGAAACACGGTCGCCGCGGCAACCTCGCCATTTCCCATGGATACGGGCCGTTGGGATGTCGCAGGGACGCGGTTCCGGCTGGTCGATGGAGTGTGAGGCCGTTTGCACCAGAGGAGGCCTGGAGATGACTGGACAACTTCAGTTCCCTAAGAAACCCCCCCCACCCCCCCATGCCCTCAGTATTCCAGTGAGAGGATTCTGTTTCCTCTTAAGAAACTTAAAAACATGAGAATGCAAGAAAGAAACACAACGAACTTTTAAAAAGCAAAGTGAGGTGTAGTCGTGTAAGTTAAAGTGTCGTCCGGTGAGCTTGGACAAAGGGGGGGGGGGGGAAGGGGGGGGAACAAAATAAGCCATGACCCAACGGGAACGAAAAAAGTGGGACGTTTTATTCAAATCTGATGCGTTTTCAGTGCGTCCATTTTAAAATAAATAGATGGCATGGGAACCAGATAAAAATCAACATGGATGACAAAGTACACTGGTGGTAACAAAAAAAAGAAAAGGAAAAAAAAACGGTGACCAAATGCCAATACAATCTTATAGTTAACATTAATAATACACAATTAAAAGGTCCTCCGCCCCCCCCCACCCAAAGCGAGCAGCCCCGAAATAAAGACCCCCAAAACGCGGCACGTGACTGACGGGGCCTGGCGTTTTTGGAGACAGCAGTAGTGTGCGTCCAGCAGAGGCCCGCGGCCTCACGGTCAGTGTTCGGACGGTCGGTGGTCCTGTTGGTTTTTTCCATTTTAATTTTTTTTTCCACCTTTCGGAGTATTGGTTGGAATTACTTCCGAGCTTTCGCGCCCGTTTCGAAAACGGTAAAACGTTCAAACAAACAGAGAGTAAAGTGCTCGTGTGCAACACTTCCGGTTGTTTCTGGAGGCCAACAAACGGTTTTCGGACGGGGGGGGGGAGGGGGAAAAAAAGCACTTTGATTCTTAAGAAAAGACGAGAGAGAGAGAAGAGAGACCAGGCGGCAGTGCTCGTCAACACTTTGGAGGAATGTTCTTTAATGCCGATACATGACCAAACCACAGCCGCCGCCCCCCCAGACCCCCGCCCGACAGAAACCCACCTTTAGTGAATATATCAAATACTGTCATTCAAACAGGTTACAGCGCAGGTGGGGGGGGCACCATTCACAACCAGAGTGTGTGAGAGAAGACGTGGGGACAGGCCCATGAGCACACTGGGGGAGATGGGGGGGGGGGGGATGGGGGGGTTACATTGCATGAAAGAAGCCGTCGACAAGTGTCATGAGTGCACCTTTGTGTACAGGACAGTTCAAGAGTGCCCAGTGGAGAAGAGAAGAAGAAGGAGGAGGAAAAAAAATAACAACTAAGCTCTAAACATCAGAGAATTCCCCGTTATGATGAGAACACATAACATCAGCTGTAGCTCCATTCCTTTTAAAAACAAAAAAAGAAGCCAAGACAAAAAGCCCAGTAAAAAGAGGAGCGTTTCTGTACCGAGGCCTTCCCGTCTCTCCGACTAAAACGGACTTAAAAGGACCACTGGGTTTGTTTTTTCTACAACACACACGTCCAGTGCTACACGATTGTTAAAAAGCGGCTGAATAAATAAGACGATAGTACCACGATGCGTGAAAGGCCAACGGGTGTCCGAGGGGGGCCCCACCCCCCCATTGTGACGAGAGAAGAAGAAGACGGTCCAGAGCGGCGGGGGGCCGGCGGGATTCAACGGTCCGTGTGGGAGGAGAGAGTCTGTTGCCCCGCCCCCCCGGTGGAGTTCCCACCCCCCCGTGTCAACATTCATCCAAAAGAAGGGGGTGGGGGGTCAGGCGTTTTCCGGGGGGAGAAAAGACGGAGGGGCGTTGAGCTATCAACAACGACAGTGCTGAACTAATAAATATTTCAGGTATAAAAAACAAAAGAAGAAGAAGAACATTCGCGGAAGATGAGGAGAATGAAAAAGAGCCACATGCTCGCTTCATGGTTGCTTGAAAAAACGGAAGAGCACCGAAAAGAATTACAAAAAAAACCTGCATCGAACTGGCGGAAGAAGCTCAATCGGCTGGCGTTCTTCTTCTTCTGGTTGCAAGCTCCTCCTCAGATCACCTCCGACACACACACTCACAGACACACACACAGACACACACACACTCACACAGGCGTACGCGTCCCTTCCCTTGACTTGGCCCACCTACAGACGCCCACATGTGGCCTGATGTGGACTCTCCTGGACGAGGTGAGTTGTTAAAGGCGGTCCCTTCAGGAAACAAGCAGATGGAGATACGATGACTGTGGGGGGGGGGGCCGCGGGGGCCGCGGGGGCCCCGGGAGCTATTTGCCGCTCTTCTTGGGCGCGGCGCCCCTCTTGGCCTGCCACAGGTGGTTGTGGATGGTCAGGGCGTCCACGCTGACCGACACGGTCTTGGCGGGGATGACGGTGAACTGCTTGCGGTCCGAGCTGTACTTGTACAGCTTGTCGATCATCTTCTTGCTGATGCTCCGGGGGCCGGTGCCCGTCAGCTTCATGATCTCCTCGGTGTCCGGGAAGTAGGAGTAGAGCGCCCGGAACTGGCAGCCGCCGTCACGAAACAGGATCATCAGGTGGTTGGACTCGCACTTTTCCAGCTCCTGGTAAAGAAAAACATACACAAAGAAACCGGGTCAGAAACACAATACCATCAAGCCACTGCTGGGTCGGGAGAACTCAGAGGAGCAGGTAAAAGACGCGTCTCGGCCTTCTTTAGTCGGACCGTGACTCGTCAGGGACTCACCTCGAGGATCTGGTTCTTTTGGGGCTCGTTGACTTTGCCTGCCAGGCAGCAGTGAGAAATCGCGTTATGGATGATCGGCTTGTTTGACTTGGCGCTGGGCTCTTTGAAGAGCTTGGGACCTTTAAAAAATAAATAAATAAGTAAAAGCCAAGTTGCAACGCATGAGTCAACATGCAAATGTCATGTGATCAAAGAGCTGCCCTGTCTTTCAGATGGCATGCTGTACCGGATTACAAACAGATCAATATATATATATATATATATATATATATATAAAAACACGCACACACACACATACACACACGATTTTAGCTGGCTGGAATTTTAAGTTTGTTTTGATTTTGTTTAACTAAAGAAGCTTTAGCCTCCTGATCTGAATATCAGAGATCAGTGAACTTTCCATCTGATAACAGGTATTTTCACCCCATTCCATATGATAGCAAATCAGAAAAAAATCTCCTTCACTAACAACTTGGTCTTTTCCTGTTCATATCTTCTAATTGCTAATGAAAGTGGAGTCGGTGGAGTGGGCCCACTGACCCGTGTATTCGGCCATGGAGGTGATGGAGGAGGCCGTGGAGCCGTTGTCCCAGTCTCTCTCTGCCGCCCGGCTGTTGTTACGGCTGCCCGGAAATGACTCCACGGAGTCACAGCTGCAGATGAGAACAACAAAAACGGTTCAGCCAAAGCGGGACAGGCACCTCCTCCGTTGATCAAAAGAAGCAGCCGGCGCTCAGGGAAAGGACCGGCGACTGACCGCTGGGAGCCGGCCCCCCCGGAGTGGACGCTGTCGGCCTCGTTCGTGGCTGCGGACGCCAGCGACAGACTGGAGCCCGACTGGGCGTTGCTCAGGTTGTCAGCTGTGGAAAAAAACAAAAAAAAACAGAAGCCATATAAAGGTGTGCAGCAGGTGAGGTCAGAGGGAAGCCGAACTGCGGTGTGGGCCTGAGTGTTCTCACGTGTGGACGGGCATTTGGAGAAGTGATCGCTGGAGGACTCCTCCCGTACGACGGTCTTGGGCCTGTGTTTCTGCTTGGGCGTTTTGGGCGTCTTGGGCTTGGCCAGGCCTTGCTCCTCGAAGATCTCCTGCTGCTTCCTCCTCAGGTACTCCTGCTTGATCAGCTCCCGCCGCGTCTTCTCCTCTTCCTTGCGCAAGCGATCCTCCTCGGCCTTCCGCCTGGAAGGGGAAACCAGACACGCAGCTTTTAGCGCTTCTCTTTCCACGGAGACTCGGTCCCGGTGAGGCTCTGTGGCGGCGGGGCCTTCTCACCTGGCCTCGTCTCGTTTCAGCTCCGACTCGGCCTCCAGCTGCTGCTTTCGGACTCGGGCCTCCTCTGCTTTCTTCTGCTGCTTCAGCAGGAAGGCGGCCCTCTTCTTAGCGAGCTCATCCTCCGCTTTCTGCTCGTCCTAAAAGGTGGACAAGTTCACCCCATGGCACAGTTATCGCTTATGTAACAACAATGTAAAATAGCTTTTAGAAAAAAAGACAACCAATGTTAGCAGCTCTGGTGAAATTAGTCATAACCATTAAGAGTTCTTCAAATTCTCAACAACAGAAATAAGACAGAAAGGTCTAATCGAGAGGCGGTACCTTAAAGAAGAAGCCCATGACCGACTTCTGCTCTCCGTCGCCCCCCTCTGATGCCTGGTCCTCGGCTAGCTCCTCCTCCTCCTCGCGGGCCCTCAGGTCCGACAGGTCCACCTCTATCAGGTGGGCTTTGCTGCGCTGCACCTCCTCCGATGCGGCGCTCTCTCTCCCGGAGGCGTCTGAGGGGCGGGGCTCCGCCTCTCCCGGGCTGCTGGGCAGGCACTGGTCGAAGGGCACTTCGGGCGGGGCCACCGCGGTCGGGTCCACCCGCGTGGGCAGGCGCAGGTTGGCCTCGTCGTGCAGCCGGTAGGCGGCGCTGCAGGCGTGGCCGGAGCCCGGCCAGTCTGCGGGCTCTCCGGCCGCGGGGTTCCGGGGGCCGTCGGGCTGCTCGGCCCTGGGGGTCCTGCCCCCGGCCGGCTGCCTCGGGCTGGGCAGCGCCTCCGGCTGGGTGGGGGTGACGCTCCGGGAGGCCTGCCGGCTCTGCTCTTTGGCCAGCTTCAGCTCGGAGGGCTTGGAGCGGGAGCTCCGGCCTGAGCTGAGCTTGGGGGGCCTCCGGGTCGGGGCGGCGGACGCGAGGTGCTCCACGAAGTGAAAGGCGGCCCCCGTCTTTGGGTCGGCGCTCTTCTCGGCGGCGTGGGGGGGCGGTGCGGCGGCGGGCGGGGGCTGCACGTTCTGCTTCATGAGCAGCTCCTGCTGCAGCGACAGCTGCATCATCTGCTGCTGGATGCTGCCGATGGCCTCGTTCAGGAGCTCGATGGAGCGGCTGCACTCGTTCAGGTCCAGCTCCTCCTCCAGATAGAAGCTCCCGTTGCTCCCCTTCTTGTCTGCTTCTAAGGCACCGGGGGGAGGGGGGGCATCCTCCGTCTGCTTCTCCCCTCTCAGGGCCTCGACGCAGGTGTCGTCTTTGCTGGACGGCGCCCGCTGGCCGTTGAGCTCGTCTTTGGAGATGTCGGCTTTGAGCGGGTTGGGCAGCGTGTCGCTCCTCCCGCCGCCTTTCTTTACTATGTGCAAAAAGGCCGCCTTGCCCAGCTTCTGCCGTTGCCGGGCCGACAGCGCCTCCATCTTCTTCTTCTGGTGCTCGATGGCCCGCCGCTTCTCCTCCAGCTGCATGCGGAGCTGCACGATCTCGGAGGCCAGCACGTTCACGCCGCCGCCGTCCCCAGCGCGGTGGCAGCCGCCCAGCGGCGAGGAGGGGCTCTGGTCCCGCTTCAGCCTCCAGGAGGAGGCCAGCGGCCCGCTGCTCTCCGAGCCGTCGGGGGTGGTCCTCTGGGAGCTGGAGGCGCTGGAGCGCAGGTCGTGGTTGCTGCCGAAGCGCTGCTGCTGGGCTTTGCGCTCGGCGAAGGAGGTCATGCGCACGCTGCCGCTGGCCAGGCTGCTGGCCTGCGAGTGCGTGCTGAGGCAGGGGCTGGAGCGCCCGCTGCCCCCGTTCAGGTCCTTGTCCTCGTGCTCTTTCACATTCATGTCCTCTCTGAGCTTGGCCGACTCCTCCTCCTCCTCGTAGGCCTTCCCGGTGGGGTAGGTGGGGTCTTTCGTGGTGAGGGCTTCATCCAGATCCTCTTCCTCTTCCTCCTCCAGCTCGGCCTCGGGGCCCTGGGCACACTGCGGCTCCTCGGAGTCCGAGTGAAGGTAGAAACCCTCCCCGGGCTCCCTGCGGGGGGGGTCGGCGCTGCTGGTGGCTGGGGGGCGGAGGGAGGCCTCCTCCGAGGGCTCGTCCTCCTCCTCCGGAGCTGTAAACGTCTGATTCAGACTAGAGGGGGCTTTCCTGCGGACGGCCGCCGCGGACCCGTCCCCTCGGCGTAGCGAGCCCCTCCCCGCGGGCCGGCTCGCCTCCCCGCTCTCCTCCTCCTTGTTCAGGCAGACGGACTTCTCTTTGGCCGTTTTGAGCACGGCAGGCATCAGCGGTTCTAAGTAAAAGCTATCTGGTTTGGCTCCGCCCGGGGCCGGGGCCTGCGCCCCGTCCGCCCGCTTGGGGGCGGCGGCGCCGTCGGTCCGGGCCGCGGCCGCCAGGGTCTCCTCCTCGTCGTCCATGTTGACGTTGCCGAGCAGGCTGTGGCCGTTGAGCCGGCGCAGGGCGGCGTGCGGCGGCTGGTGTTTGGGGGTGACGTTGATGACGTTGGACGCCAGGCTGTCCTTGCTGATGGAGCGCGCCAGACTCACGCTGTCCCCGGACGCCAGGTCTGCGTCGCTGTCTGTGGCCGAGTGGAGCATGAAGGGGCCCAGGGTGGAGAGCGGCCTGCCGGAAAAACACACGGAGCCTTATGAGGCACGGAGCACTGAGACGGGGCACCGGACAACTAGTGCCACTACAACCAAAGGTTGGTCTTAAAGTGAGGCATATTAAATTATTTAATATTTATTATTATGTATATTATATATTTTTATATTGAATTATATTATTATATATTATATAATATTAATTATTATAATGCATTATAATCGTATTGAAGTAGTCTTCAATGGTTTTTTTTTTTTTTAAAGGCCTAAAATTGTGAGTTGACACATTTTTCTCAAAGGAAATTAAGGGTTTACACAAAAAGTTACATCTTCCGCAACTGAAAGCAAAAACACCAAAAGAAGGACAATCGGAAAGGCATCAAAAAGGAATATGGGAGGAGTTAGAGAGAGTTAAATAAACAATGAAAAATAATTTGATGGTAACAACATTTGTCTCTGGCTAACTGGTGGTGTCTGACACTAAGCCTAAGCGGGCATCTTACCGGTTTGTCTCACGCATTACACGACTACTCAGAGAAGGATTTTGAGCATAGAGAACTGCCTTTGTTGTCATGTTTTCAGGTACCTTTGCCTCTTGTCGGGCCACGCAACGACGGAGCCTCTGCACTGTTGTCCGTCCGTCTGAGTCAGCGAGTTTGAACGGTTCCTCAGGCCTGCGGCAAAAAGGAAAAACGAGCGCGGCTCAAATCTCTTGAATGTCTTTTCGCTGAAAGACACACGGACGTGTCTGTACCTGTACCGTCCTCTCCCTGCTGCTTTTGTTGCCTCTGTCTTAGGGGCAGGAGCGGGTGTGAGGGGCTGAAGGTCGGACCCCCCTTACTGGGAGCAAACAGAAACAATCAGAAACTAATGGGAGACCAGTTTGCAGAGAAATGTGGCTGCAAGCGAGCGAGCTGTGAGACAAAGGGGTGAGAACCGGCTTAACATATAGAGAGGCGGGTTACAGGCGCAGAGCACGAGGACAGAAACCGCACAGAGCCGCGTATCTACCCGTCCCTGTAGCTCTACTGAAATCAGGATGAGGGGGAACGAGAAGGAGAGTGCGAAAAAGACTTACAGGGGCTCAGAGTCTTCATGGTGCAGGAAGTACCTGTTACAGACTTCTGGGCTGCTCTGGTTATCGGCCGCGCCGGGACTGGCCAGGAAGCTGCGCTTGGTGGCGTTGGATATGGGCACTGATGGGCGGGCACTCTTGGGATGAGCTATGGCTCGAGCTGATGGAGGGAGGAGGAGGAGCAGAGACGTAGATTGTTTAACACCTAAAGCGGAAGCTTTGTGCTTCCCGACATCGTAATACTTGCCATCTTTGAACTCTTGGAGATCTCTGGGCTGGACAAACTCCGGCTTGACCGTCTCGAACCACCAGAAAAGTTCAGCGATGAACACCATCACGTTGTGCTGCGCAAGGAACAAACAGAGCTTTACAAACGCTCCACTGTGACAGGTGAAGTTTCTTGGGAACATCTGCCGGCGTTTGCACCTTGAGCACCAGCGGCGAGTACAGCATGTCCTCCGTGGTCAGGTAGCAGCTTCTGTTCAGGTATTCGCCGGCAAACTCTCTGAGCAGCTGGATGTTGTACAGGCTGTCGGCTATGGAGGGGACTTCCTTCAGGCAAATATCTGATCAGACGGGCAGAGAACGGGTCAGATCAGGATACGGCTCAATGACCTGGTAGCTAAAAATGTTGCACTGAGCGGACTGGAACCATAAGCTATGTTCCAGAAACAAAAATAGCCTCGCACGTGGATGTTATATTCAGTGACTTATCGGGGAGGGGAGGTGGAGTGCTTGTCACAGGAAAATGATTCTTAGTGGGCAGCTGATAATTAGCGATCTGAAGGCGGGTGTGTTTGTGCGAGCGGCGTCGTACCCTCCAGCTTCATGATGTCGGGGCAGTAGTAATGGACTATGGTGAGCAGGGCCGCTCCGTCGCAAACATCCCTCATCAGGTCCTCCAGCAGAGGGAAGAAGGGCAGCTGGCGGCCTGAGGCGTGCTCCCGGCGATACCGTACCTAACCAGCAGGGGGGGTGGTCAGCGTTTATTCAACAAAAAAAAAAAAAAGGTTCTCCCACAAAAGGCTGTAATCTGTAAATCTCTTACACTGAGATTCACATCTGAATGGATGTGTCTTTTCCAGCCGAGTTAAGTAGGCTCGGGGTCAGCAGGGCTCCCCCCCAGAAAGGGGGTTATTCTGTTAAAATAGGTCTAAACTGATCAGCAGCCAGTTTAACTTACCTTTCCAAACAAGCTACTGCTGAGTGAACATCCCCCCCCCCCCCCCCCCCCCCCCCCCCCCCCACGACAAGCCCTTTGAGGGAGAACCCTGCAGCCCTGGCAACCGGTGAGGAGATGGAGGTGAGCGAGTTACAGCAGTGACATGAGGGGGCAGAGGAGGGCCGGCCCCCCTCCAGGAAGGCGGCCAGTGATCAAACCCAGTTATACTCCGAGCCCTCTGAAACCAGCTGACTGTGATGGAAACTGGGGTAATCATTGGCCCACTTATTCACATGAGTGTATGTTTAGCAGCGCAACTCACTGATGAGTGTCGGCTATGTGCTCCAAACAGCTGATAGGAAGAGGCTTTTTCCAGTAAAGAGAAGGAAACTAAAATAATAAGAGGCCAAACACGACTCAACAAGTATGAACACTCTATGAACACTCTATCATTAATAGAAAAAACTAAAAGGATTAGACAAAGGATTTAACCTTAAAATGTTTCTACAAGGCTCAGAGATATTTCAATCAGCCCAAATCCTCTTGGCGTGATGAGTCTGATATCAAAGTCAAATATTAAAAATACAAATAAAAAAATCTACTATATAAATGCTGAGCAAATCAAGAAAGCACAACAAAACTGAAACATTCAATTGTGTGATTAGAATCCATTAGAATCCAGCATGGATCAATAAAACAGAACAAAACCTCACAAGCCCTAACCTTTACTGATAACTTAACACCGGGCTTAGAATGGCAAACTAAATATTTCGAAAGGTTTAGCTTGAAAACCCATCGGAAAACAATGGGCTGGCAGAATATTAATGAAGACCGTGATTATCAGATTTTTCACTACCACAGCCAGAAGTAAAAAGTCAATACTGCAATAACATCTGAACCAACAACAGTAAACAAACGACAGCAAACACGTGTGCCTGCTATAACATGTATATAGATATATATCAGAAGGTATAGAGTAGGTGACAGAAAGAACTTTGAGGTGGAATGAAAGCGTGAGAGCTAGATCTCCGGTCAGGTTCAGCATTAAGCTAGTCTTCCCCCGACTACACTTCAGAAAACCCCTGTGAGTTCAGCATGCAGTGGGCCAGCTGTGCTGCCACATCAGGCCGACACAGGGCAGGTGTGCCGTCAGGGGAGACCGGGGGGGGGGGGGGGGCGGGGGTAAGAGAGCGACTGGAAGGGGGGGAGAATGACAGAGCAGATCGGTGAGGATGTGGTCAGCGACAGGGCTGCTAAGCATAAGAGAGGCAGGAGTTTTATCCTCACCGGGCGAGCAGATGCCACACACACGTACGCACAGAGTCTACGTGGCCTACTTGAGCTTGAAATGAAGCAGCACACAGAGCACAGCTGAGGAAATGTCTTTACTTAGCCACTTCACAAAGGCTGGAAAACCTGCAACCCGTGCGAAAGGAGAGAGAAAAAGGAAGAACAAAAGGTCTGCCTTCTTCCCCTGGCTAAAACGCCGGGCACAAGCAAAACAAAATGAGCCTGAATGAGCTATGGTGAAGTGTGCCGCACATCAACACAAAACTAGGCGTGCAAGGGAGATCGGGGGGGGAGGAGGAAGATGGCTGTACGGGAGCTGACATCCAACTTACAGGGACTAGCTTCCAATACCATTTGGAGGGAGACTATCCAGTTTGCAAGGATAAGAGGGGGAGGGAGGGACAGATGAGGAACAGGAGTAGAAAGATCAACAGGTCAGAGGTCACAAAGAAACAAAATAGGGTCAGATGTGCTTCCAGAGTAGACAGAAACAGGAGGGTCAGAGCTTCACAATGCAATCAGGAAGGAACATTTCTCATAGTAACTTGGATGGTTTTTACTTAAAACAAGCTTTCGTTTGACCCTGTTGGATGCATGACACCGATAACTGAAGCTTTTTGGAAGTCGCGCTGAGTGGCTTTACCTTTTGGTGGCTCGGGGACTCCAGGGGGTGGTGCTTGACCTTGTTTTCCCTTTCTGTGATCTCCCTCATTTTCATGTTCACCTGGGCAGAAACGGGAGAGAATCAGTATTTTTCTGGATGGATTTGACTCAAATCTGACTCAAATTCCCTAATCATAGTTTGCCATGCTTAGTTAATACATGTATAACAGATGCTGCTCGGTTACTAGCTCCTATCTTTCACTGATTAGAATTTATTAGGGGAAATAAATCCATTAAAAATCAACAACAAAATAATCAGCTAAATTGGATTATTAAAGTCCAACTGAAAATATATAACATAAACTATTCAATACTATGACAGAACAGAACACAGCATGAATGTAATATCATATTTGAGGATTATTCCTTATATTTTTCCTAATATAAACTGTACAAACTGACCAACTAAATAAAGACGGTGCTGTGCTGTCACCTCTAATGTGACAGTGATCGATGGTCCCTTTGCTGCTCAGGGGGAGCACACAATCACAAGCTGCGTTTTAGAGAATTAGAAAGACTAAAAGCTCCTGTGGTATGTGTGTGTGTGTGTGTGTGTGTGTGTGTGTGTGTCAGAACCTTGTTAATCCAGAAGACCATAGCATCCTCGAGGTCAAAGGGCAGCTCCTTAGAGGCACTGAAGGTAGAGAAGCGCTTGACGGAAGCCACCACTTTCTCAATGCTTATCATCTCCACGGTGTAGGCCATCATCAGGGCATCAATCATGGGTATGTGAGCGCTCTGCGTGGTACAGAAAGAGAGACCCGGGGCAGAGAATGTCAAAAGCTGGATGTAAAAGAGCAGACAGAGCCTTAGCTCAAAGGAACTGAATACTACAGCGTTTGTCAGACTGATATTTTCAGGGCAGCGTGTGCTACATCCGGGCCTCGGCAGGTCAACTACAGTTCACTCAGGGGTTTAAGTGATTTAGGTGTTTTATTTCCAAATAATTTCCCAACCTATTTTCAAAATGATAGTATTCATTCTAACCAATGCAGACCAATACAAATATTCCACATCTGCAGGTACTGCTAGTTAGTGACCGCTGGGTTTGGGTGCTTAACGGTCACTGTGGGGTAAACTGTTGGGAATTATAGGATAAGGTTTCAGTGTCATGCAGAGTTCAAACAGGACAATCCTGTTGATGTTAAATAACCACAAATCTGTGAATAACCGACGTGGCTTAATCAAAGATGAATCTCCCTTTCAGCTCAGTAGGTGTCCAGTGTTAAATAGGCTCTCTGGGTTATCGGGCAATCAAAAGGCCCAGCATGGGGCACGGCGAATCCGAGTGGCTGCCATGTCATAAATCTTATCGAAAATGAGCATATCCTCTGTTGAACCTCACTAAAACAATACTGAACAAATGAATGAATGTGCACACTTTGTTTGTATCAGTGCTTTCTGTGACGAGCGGCCAGCCTAATCCAATTGGTGATGGTGGTGCGCAGAGATTAGCCTCCTTAGCCTAATGAATGAGAGCTATTCAGAGCTCAGCATGGCCTACCTAGACTAAATCAACAGAAAAAATTAATGTCTTTGTATTAGAAAAAGATAAAAAGTTTGTTCAACAAAGTGGAGATGAGGAGTTGTGAAGCTGGACTCTCAGTTTCCACAGTTTCAACTTCGTACTATATGAAGAAAAGTAATTAGGACTTGTATTTAATCTCCATAAAAATGTATTTCACATCCCACATGTATTCCACACTGATTTGGTATTTGTACAGATGTACAACGTGCTGCTTTTAACACTTCAGTACCAGGAAAATGGTGCTCAACAATAAGCATCTTTTGTTCTCAGTCTGCCCTTCATCTGCACATCAGCTAACCCCACAGGAGGCGTGATGCCCAGGGCTCTGTGTGCACACGCAAACGCACAAAACAACCACAGCTGACTCCAGACTCTGAGGTTATCCCTCGATGTTTCCCCGAGTCAGACAGAGTGCGGAGGGGCTGTCTGTAAGCGGAGGATCCCTCTCATTCACAGACGCATAATCTTAGTGGGGAAAATGCAGGTTACTATGGAAACGCTTCGTCGAGTCAGCAAACCGGTAAGAAGGTTTGGTTGGTCTATCAGGGATAAGCGTGAGTCCCCATCCCCTCACTGTGCTTTGTGTCTGGCTGCCTCCATCCGGGACTGTGTGGATTATTTCATCAGGCCTCCAGCAGGAAAAAAGCAGACATCCCCTGTTTAAGAGCAGGCCTGCGGCTGGTTACCACGGTAACGAAAGGAAGATGGCTAGCGTTGATCCTGTCCTGGGTGAAGATTGTAAAAATACACAACCACCTGCAAATATCCAGGGTGGCAGACTCATCAAGTTCCCCTCATTTAGTCAAACGAAATGGGGATTTTTCTTTTCCATTTCCAGTGTTCAGGTTTTAGAGACAATAAAAAAACATTAAAGCTGAGTGCAGAAGCAACTGATTTCTACTATAAAGACTTAAATGACCAAGGCACTTTATTTCATAATGGACTTCAAAACCCAGCATTGGGATCACAGCTTTTAACTTCTTCAAAGCAGAGCTGCATTTCTCTCATCTCTGACACCGATGAGGTTTCAATAGCCTTCATTAAAAATGTCAGGGGGAAGAAAACAGCAGAAGACTCGCTTAGCACCAAATCATAAAACACCTACTGGCTTACAAACGTAAAGCGATGAGCTAGAGGATATCAGATAGTGAGCACGCAGACACCAATAGACTCAGTAACAGTACAAATCTCCTGTAGAGCAACGCAGTGAAACACAATCTGACTACATAACAAGCGCAACAACAGAGCAACAACAACAGTTGCTGCTCTGTGTCATAAATGATTTGCAGTATATGCAGTTATCGTGAAATCTATTCTTTTCCCACCGGTTTCCAACACAAAACACAGGAAGGAAACTTCCTGAGATAACTCTGGATAAAAGATCAGCCGTGATGTTAAAAAGAAGCACGAGTTCAGTCTTGTTAAAAACCTCAAAGACGGCCGAAAAACAACACTCCCAGAGCAGAAGAATGTTAACATCTATGTTCTTCATCCAGCCCGAAACTGCAACGTGACTCCTCACACTATTTGCATGTCACTCAAATTCTGGCTTGTTATTTAAATAGAAGGTACAGTGGAGCCAAATCAGCTGCTCCACTAAGCCGATCAGCAAATAATTACCAAAACTCTGCTGAAAAACTTTGCATGCAAACGTTGCAAAGTTTCCACACAGCAAAGAAACGGCTGAGGTTTCACGTCAATCCACAAGCGGAGCACAGTAAACACAGCAAACGTGTCTGAGAAGCCGTCTGGGCCTGGTGGCCCTGCGTGATAAGGACAGAGCCACTCGCCTCCGCTGATTTCACAACGGTGAGATAACGGCAGAGTGGCGGGACGAGCTGCCCATGTTACAGCTCCATTTCCTTCTTCCCTGACTGGCGACAACGCTCGGCCAAAATTTGACTGTCGGCAACGATTGCCTGACGCCTAACGGGAATTTTGAGGTTGTTTCATCAGGAGTTTCGGGGCATGTTCATCCCACCTTTAGGCACATCCACTTACCATTTTGATGGGCATGCAGGCCAGGTCCCCCTCAGTGACGGGCGTGTCGTCACTCTCCACCACGTAAATGCCCTTCCTGGACAGAGCCTGGATGACGGACAGGTGGGACTGGAGGGACGCCGCCTGCTCCGTCTTGAGGATGAGGGCGCACACGCGGCAGTAGAGCTCACAGGACAGCAGCAGGCGAATGACGGGCGGCTTTATGTGTTCTTGGTCATACTGGTCAGTGTAGAAGGGGTCCCGTAAGTCCTCTGGGATGTGGTCTGCAAGGGGAGATGGGTTAGGGGGGAAACCGTGTGGCTGTGAGATGAGGTACAGGTTCAATTGAGAGCTCTATATTTGGGCTGTACCACAGCTTCAGTTTAGTTTGGGTGAACATAAGTGTTTGGAATTATTATCCCTGCATATAGCCTCGGGAGCAAACTGGGCCGCAGATCTCTGCCAATGCTAGCCCTCGCTGAGACAAAGCCTCTTGGATTTTGCCCACACTGACCTGAAAAATCTGGCCCCGACAGAACGAGCTGAAAACAGGGACCTAGAGAGGTGCTTCCGTTGCTTCGGAGGTGAAGTCATTCTCAAAACCAAAGCTCGCAGCCATATAAGGGCATGGAGCCACAGCTCCCTGCTGAGGAAAACACAACACGAATCCACATAGAGACCTTAAGCAGGCCTGCGATCGTCCATAAAAACTCCCGGACAGTCTGCACTGAACAAGATGGAGGGATGATGGAAATAAGTCTTTTTTCTGTTCAATCTATAACGACTGCCTGAGCGTCAGTGACACAGTGAGAGCTGCCTGAGTGTCTGGCAGGTAGTCTTAGGCTCTGCACTGTCTTTAAGGATAAAGGGAGCATCTTGTCAGCAGACCGGTGTTCCCCTGGTCTGAAGAGCACTACCTAGGTTTGGCAATTATGCCCAAAAATATGCCGCAGTACAACGGAGTCTAAAAATTCGACCTAGTGGACGTGTCCCAATGTAACACGGGGCTGTTCGTCCTGGAAAGTCCTGGAAAGTCCTGGAAAGCCGTGTGAGTCTCTAGTTATTCTGTGGACCATCACAGAGGCGGGTTCAGCTTCATGGCCCTCGGTCAGTATTGATTTGAAGGCAGAGCTCCCACGGGCAGAGCGGGGGTCTCCGTCTGCTTTCCGCTAGTGCTTCGCAAACACACGTTTTGATTCCACTTGGGAGCAGTTTCATAAACATGCAGAACAACCGGAGCTACTGGCTGCTCTCAGCTGCAGAGATCTGCACTGAGAAGGAGTGAACTGAAGAGTGCAGGTGCTGGTGGCATTTTTATGAAATCTGTTGTTGCAGGCCTCTCCTGGCTCGGACCACCTAAACCCAGCACTGTCGAGCATTGTCTGCAAATCCAAAACAGGAAATGTTTGTCGTCACGTGTTAGGCTGCTTCATTTCTAACAAATTCTACTTTGTTTGGGTAGTTTGTATGAAGCAAACTGTTGCCCCTCTCTTTTCTTCTTTGTGTCTACCCCTCCCTGTGCAGTGTGCAGTGATGCTACTCAGAGCACTTACGGGCCTTTGGTTTGATGCATCAAATCAGCCGGCTAATGCACAGAAGTTCGTTGTGAGAATGGATCAGATACATGTCAGTGTCCATCTTAAAACAATCAGCCCTCTTGCCCTTATAACGGGGCTGCTGGGGATCGGTCGAGCTTTATTTTTTTCCTGTATTCCGCACACATCATTTAACAACAGACTCTCTCAGCTGCTGTTTGTCCCCATGCACATGGGAGAAATGACAGTGTTGTCCTCCAACATCAATTCATTATGGATAGCCTTACATAAAATCAGCTGGGTTAGTTGCCGGAAACCAATGTGTGTGTGTGTTTGTGTGTGTGTGAACACTTTAGGGCAGCAGCTGGATCTGTGTTATGAAAACAAAGGGGTTGCTGGCGAGTCGCGTCTTCACGTTTGACTTCATTCCACAGACAATGACGTCATGCGGCAGTCGCCACCCCCTGTCTCCCTCCAACCCGGATCGGGATGAAAAATGGACTAACGGGGACGGGGTGGAGCGAGGGAGCAGGGGCCTGGCAACAGAACGTAATACGGCGCAGTCGGCCATCCGTGGCAAGCGCCTTAACGTGATGGGAAGTGGCAGGACAGAGCGAAGGGCAGCCGTGGGCCTGCAGCCACGGCCCGGGCGGTGTGGGGCCGGACGGCTGTCTGCCGCTGTGGCTGGGAGCAGCTGTGGCACAAGGGGAGGGCGGCGGGACGGGGGAGCATGTGCACATGTAGGCACTTGCATCGTCAAATACACGGAAGACGAGATACGCCCAAAAAAACAAATAAACTGACAATGGCACATGGCTGAATTACATGGAATCTACATTCTACACATCGTTATTTGTATCCGTACCAGAGCAAACATAAGCATTGTAAACATGATTTGAGCCAGAGATCGGAAATAAAATGGGCTTAATTTATTGAATCCCCGTGGGGGAGGGAGGGGTAATTGCAGCTGCACCTGAGAGCTGCCTCCTTCTGGACCAGCAAAGCTTTGCATCTGTGCTTTCTATTGTAACGTAATGACACCTCCACATTTATATACAGTGCTATTTTTTGTAGCAGGATGCAGGGTTACCCAGGTTCTATGAAAGACAGCAACATGACCATGCCTACTTCAAAACAAGCTTTTAAACAATGCCTTTAAAAAAATAATAAATAAATAAATAATGCACCTACGAGCTAACTCGGATTAATTTGGGGCAAAATGCTGGGTCAGGAACAAACGCAAAAGAGACAACAACTTCCTACCCACAACTGGATCCCCATTAAAACTCCAGTTTTACTATCGTTTGCTCAGAATGAATGCCTCAATGACATTCGGAAATCTGTGTAATGACCGCAGATACGCAAGAGACCGCAGAATACAATGGAAGGCTTGTAATGGCCTCTGTTGTAAAGGCAAATGATCTGACCAGAGACCGCTACAAAGAGGCAACACATACGCAAAACATTGAGTAAAGGTGCTTATACAGACAGCTGATTGAGCTCCTCCACTGTGGCAAAAAGGCACCTTGCGTTACACAATAACCAGCTGAGCGCTGGCAAACCAGCAGTTGCTTAATCTACGTCTGGTCTAAAGCCTGTGTTTGTACACTGGGCGAATCAAATGGAAATCACACCATCTGCACCCCACATTTTAGAGGTCCTGTCCGCTACACATCCTCATTTTGTTCAAATACCAGTTAGCAGAACAAGTAAACCCACCAATGAGAACCGCATGGGGAAATAAGAAAAAAATATATACACCCACATCTAGGAGCTAAACACAACAGATCACTCCTCTAAGTGAAAAATCACCAGGTTTCAGCAGCAAACAGCTGCTTTCAGTGGTTTGAAGAGCAAACCAATTCACACATCCATTTACACTGGAGGGGGACTCAATAATAAAAACATGATATCCCACTGTATGGACAGCAAATGGATACACCGTTGTGTTGTAAAAGTCCAGAATAGACATCTGCCATCGAAGCTTGACTAATTAAAAGAAATTGCCCCAAAATCTCTTTTTTTAGATTGATTCCATCCAGCTATCACAGCCACAGACAGAACATGGAGGTCTGGTCTTAAGGCTCTCTTACTAACGCTGATGCAATCATAACCCAGAATGTTAGCAACTGGTCCTCTGCGCCTGTTGCTCGGCCTGATTTGGGTTCAGTCTCTCACGCGTCACACCACGGGAAAGACAGAATCTGGTAAATCCGTTTCACTTCCCAAGGGTTGGCTTCAGCGTGCCCACTCACCAGTCCTTGTTTCTCAAAGTTTTTTCCCTGTACTCACCATGTGAGTATCGTTGTGATTAGAACGCCAGCTCCGGCAATAACGTGCTTATGTGAACACGAGGAAAACATTCTGCATATTCACGAGAACTATCCAAGGTCTGGGGCACGCCACCACTTACATCCGCAATGGGTTACAAGAAATACATTCAAATCTGACACAGAGCACCTCAGTTTGAGTAGGAGAATTGCTATTAAAATGACTTACCAATGCCATAGGCTTTGGCAAACAGCCACCGCAGGTTGGCAGCTATTTTGGCTCTGGCGGAATCATACATCTCCAACGGTACAACATCCATTGTGCCTTCTGAACCTCCAGCTAGCTCTACTTTTCTCCTGCTAGCGTCGCCGCCTGCGCACAAGTCGACATCCATCCTTTGAAGAGAAACACACAGGTGGAGTCTGTTATACAGAAGGATTTGCTGGCCACGAAAAAAGGCAAAACTTGAGAATGTGAACCATCTTTAATCTGCCAAGTTGTAAATCCCCACTGAAACGGACAGAGCGGTGCACTGTTCTATGAGGAGGGCTTAAATAAATCTGCAGAATAACATCCTACTGTGTTTTGTGTTTGAGTTATTTGGACAAATATTGGTTTAAGTGTTGCTTTTGACTGATTATAGTGGTCCGCTGAATTAATTGATGTTGTTTAGAGTAGGGATGCACTATATTTGTAGCGTCATATTCTTGATGACAGGGTGGAGACCCTGTATCTGCTTCACCTGCCATTTAAATACACCAAAAGTGAAGCACTGTGATTTAACACAGTCCTGGATGAAGTATCTGGTCATTATATTTTGCTCTGAAAGCCCATTTTGCACTATAAGAATGAACAAATGTAATATGATATTTGATATTGATATTTTGTTTGAAGTTACAGTGAACTACAATTATTTATTGCTGCAAATATACCATGGAAATTGTATGAGTCTTACAGCCAGCAGATAAATCACACTATTCAGAAAACAATAGCGTAAATAATCAGGATCCGAACTACTAACAGTTGTTATATTACTTCTTTTACGTCATTTTGTGTCATGTCCCCTCTCAGCCTTGCCTTGTCAGCCTTTTTCACACCTTAAGTTCCAATTATCAAACTTTGTCATTTTGTTTTGAACAGAATTTTGAATTCATTAGATCAGTATGTTCTTCTATAAGCTTTTTTTTTTTTTTTTTGCCATGACCAAGTACAAACATTTGCTTTCAATTCATCACCTGGGCTGATTTCTTCTTGTTACTTTGGAAGGAATTTTTATACAATCGTGGCTCACAGACTCATTGTCCAGTTGGCTTAAGAGAGGGAGAAAGCTCTGATGAAACGGGGATTTACAGGAAAAGCAAATGCATTTATCTGAAAGGCCAACTATAAAAAGGACAGACTGTTTTTGTTTCTGAAGAAGAGAAAATCTCAAGTCTCTCTTTTATCATTATTAGACTCTACCAGCCCTTCCCAATGAAGCATTACCAGGGAGACGTCAAATGTATCATTGCATTACTGGTACCGGTTTAATATCTCGATAATGGCTCTGCGAATTACACCTTAACGATGCCCTGTTGGCGTTGCTAAACCTGATTAACTGGCATACAAGGAACATTTCCCTAAATCTGAACTACTGAGCACGCTTGTAGGCAAATGAGGAGCGGCTAACCGTTAGCTTGCGTGTGTGTGTACAGTACAGCACCTCCACGGCATTCAGACCCACGGATGACGTTAGCTTGCTAGCAAGACGTTACCTTACCTTGAAAGGTGCGGGCTATTTCCAAGTCGCCCTTTCGTTGCCTTTGGGGGTAAACAATTATCCAAGGACCTGCCTCGTGGTACAACGGCCTGCGGTGTGGAAAATATGCCAGCCGAAGCGACGCATCATAGCCGGCTAATAATGCTAGCCGAGGGGCGAGTCTGAGTGGTCTCCTCCCAGCAACAGAACCCGATCCGCGGCCTGTGACAACCGTTCCACGGCGGACTTTCCCGTGAAACGGACGCCGAGCAAAAAAAATGAGGGGGCGTCGCCAGCGAAAAGCACAACGGGAACCCGCTCTTCAGTTCAAAAATCTATCTCTGTACAACATGTTTCGTGGCACGTAGAATACACACTCGTTTCTTTGCGGCTCGGGCTAGGCTGCGTGGACCAGCGGTGTGTTCGCGCTCTGCCCATGGAAATGTAATTTTCATTCCCAGCCTTCCTAAGTGCGGCTACTGCGCATGCGTGATTGCCTTCCAAACTGTTATCGTTAAGAGCGGCAACAGTGGGTTTTGTGGCTAACGCCTCTACCTATTCACGGACCCCCCCTCAGTCACCGACTGAATTTACAATGCACAGAAAATCACTGTGATTTTTAAATATATATAACATAAATAAGAAATAATAAAAAAATAAAATAAATATATGACGTTCACTGAGTCAGAGGATCGTCCAGGTATTTCCTTTTAATTGATCAAGGGTGACATCTAGAGGTAAAATATGGTAATAGCATATAAATCAGTGTGATCAAGAAAATTTGAAAAAAGTATTTGGAATATAGATTTGAAACATATCTTTCATCTTAAGAAAAAACATTAACACTTCAAATTGGTAAAGAAAAAAGTTGGGTGACTGTGAGGAACACAGTAAAAGCCAGTTGGATGAAACCTTGTCATTCAATTTATTATTACCTGGATGCATAATAATATTACAGAAATATAAAAGTAAAAAAGACCTGAAATATACATAAAATAAAACTAAACAAATTAGATTTAGTTAACATAGAACCAGATTCCAGCAAAAATCTTTCTATTCAAAGATACAATCTGAAAACATTGATAAGAATATAATAGAAATCAACCAATATCTCTGATGGGTATTGGTTGGGTAAATGTGTAAATCTAAATATAATCTAGATGACAACCAATGGATGATAAGATGCAAGGGATTCATATCTTTTTTCTATAGCTTTATTGAAATGTTTCACTCCTTTACAATCATTTATTCTATATTTACTGCGGGGCCATTGCACAGGGATATACTCCAGAAAGGAAATTAAGTTTGAAATTATTATGTCAGACTGAAGTAAAGAAAGTTTTACTTTGTTTACATTGTTCTTTTTTAAAGATAATGTTATTTTTGGGAAAATGCCAGTTTTAAATATGCGGAAAGGTTTCATTTTTATTCTTGGAGAAATATTCACAAACAAGTGAAGAGTAGTTAGGTTTCGCATTCTGGTGGAAAAAGTGAGAACAATTTTTTTTTATGAAAACAACCTGCTGGGTGAACACAGAGGAAGTACCAAGAAGCTCTTTAATGTTCTAAATGAGCTATCACAAAAAAGAATACATAAAAACAGGGGAAAGGCTTTAAAGAAGGAGAACAAAAGTTAAATGGAGCTTGGAAATGCTCGGAAGAAAGAGTGTGCTGTTGCTGTGGAGGAAGAAAAGTCAGCAGGTCTCAGATCTCTGAAAAGAGAAGACAAAGAGCCGTGGCTCCAGGCAGCTAAATCCCTGTAAGGCGGGAAAAAAGTGGATAATCTGACTCATTAAGAACTGCTCAATAAAATGAAGAAGCTCTCTCCCACCAGAAGACTGGTCTTCAAACATAGCTTGAATTGCTGAATCTGTCGCTCTGAGAAGATCAAGATTCAAGAGTTGTCATCTCACAAGAAAAAAAAACGCCCTCTTTGCACGTTGTCGTGTAAAAGATAGATGACTCATGGGCAAAGCATCCTCAGAGCCCCCACATGACACGGTGACACCTCAGAGAGAGAGAGGGGGGATGCTGATGTCACCCCAACGCAGCCACTCCGTTACAAACTACTGCTCCAAACCCCACAGACGCAGTCACTTTTTATTCCCAAAGAAAAATCCCTCTCAGAATCAGATGAGCATCAAAAAGCTCAAGGCAAGCAGTCGGAGGAAGGTGTTCCTAAAAGAACGGATCTGAAGTAAAGCAAAGTCTTGATTTAAAAAAAAAGAAAGACCTCTGTTTTTTAAGGAGATCAAAACATGAAAAGCACCGCTCAGAGCTTCTCCGCCGGGAAGACTTCGGCCACCAAGACGGACATCAGCTGGACGTCTGGCCGCCTCTCACCAGGAAGCTCAGGGTTCCAGGAACAGCCGACGGAGAGGTAGGCCCAAAGCAACTCTGTGACTTCTGAACATCATGGGACTCTTGTGTACATCTATATACAATTTCTTTTTAAAAAGTGATGATAAAATGCTTTGTGGAAGCTGAGTCTTGGTGGTTTATTCACAAATATCACCCAGCACTGCAGGCGGTGAGACTGTGACATCATGCACAGCTTAAATAAATAAATAAATAAATATCATGCTCATGAACTCTGATGTTTAAATTACATGTGCTCAAAGTATGACGGCACCATTTTAATATGTCAGATGTATCGCTTCAGGATGATGAGAGCAAAAGGTGGTTAAATATCCCGTGACAGACAGCTTAAACCTCATGCGGCATTCTCTCTGGTCAGATGTCCCCACGCACTGGCCGGCATGAGGGTCAGCTTCTGGGATCTGGCAATGACATCCACCTAAGCTGTGGGAGAAGTTGACCACAATTACCGAAACCTGCAGACTCCTGTGCCATAACTGTGCCATATGTGACCGTTTCTGCCTTGAAACATTGATTCTTATCCATTGCTGGGCTCCCACATTCCACTACCACACAAGTCCAAACAAAATCCAAAGAATACAGCCGCAAAAAAAATGACTTTAATTCAAGAGGGGTTGTTGATGCCAGTAGCCGAGAGGCTGCTTGAACAGTGAGCGTATTGCATAGGTTGTTGACGTGGGACAGTCCTGCTTGACGATCTGCGCCTTTTAGGAAAGAAACGCATTTCCCGTGGATGCTTTCCCCCCCTCGGGTGAAGCTGGATTTGATTCCCAAGCTTGTGATGGAGGGTGACAGAAGAGCTGAGAGGCTTCCGGAGGTGTGTAGAGCGCCCGTGTTAAACCTGTTGCACCATTTGAAATGACAGAGTAACCCACCAGTCCACAGTAAGCAAATTTGTATACGGGTTTGTAAAAACAACATTTAAAGGACCCCCCCCCCCCCTCCCCCAACATTTTGAACATCAGCTTTCATGTTTGCTAAAAATTTTATAAATAAGATCAAGTTACTAGTTTGGCTTCAATATAAATAATGTAATAAGACATATTTCACACAGACGCGTCTCTCTAAAAACAATTAAATATGTTCAAATATTGCATTTACGAAACCATGTCCTGTGGTGCCCTTATTCTTAAGCAGAGGTCCGGACAGTTTAGTTAAAGCCGTTTTTTTCAAATGCCAGAACTAGAAGGACTTGAGCCGGGGTTTGCCATCGTGACGGATTAAGAAAAAAAACAAAAACCCAAAACAATCTCAGCCTCCCTGAGCAGAAAAGTCACAACAATACTACAATTTTCAAATATTGAATAATAACACTCAAAAAAGCTTGGCAAAAAAAACACACCACCCTCCATGTCATTTTCAAACTCATGGTATAAGTGGAGGCAACGTTTCCCCTTCCCCGAAGGCTAAAACTGGACAGCCCGCCAGACGTCCACGTTTACGGGTCAAAAGAAGAGCAGCGGGTTGTTTTTGTTTGTTCTCTCTTTTTTTCTGGGGACATCCTGACGAGGCGTTTGAGTTGGGCCGTGTCTCGGCAGTTGTGGACACCCATCTTCATCGTTCAAATGTAAGGTTGTTTTTTTTTTTTAAAGGCAAAATCCTTCTGATTAGGCTCAGCTTCATTTCTCCCCCCCACCACAGAACACAGAGGCCCGTTAGTCCCTTCCTCAGCGCCCTGTGGCTGAATGGTTAGGAGACACGCAGGTTACTGCAAAACTTTCCTCAAAAAGGCGATAAAGCCACGTGTCCGTGCAGAGGACTGACCTTCTGCTCTCTGCAGTGAGAGACGGGTGGCTTACAGTGACCTCACAGGAGTGAACGGACAGAGGTAACGTGTCTGAGAGCAGAGGTTTCCACAAAAAACAAAAGAAGAAAAAACTCAACCGGTACAGAAAAAGGAAACGGGACGAAGGGAAGAAGAAAACCCTAAACGCGACAGCTCCACACATTCCCTACTGTTGAAACGTAACGATTTAAAGTGACAGACAAAACTGTAATGGATGTTTGAATATTGTAAATCATACAAAAAAAACAAAAAACAAAACAGTTTTCTTTAAAGTGTAAACATAAAATTTATGTCCGATGTCATTTCTGCACATGGAGAAATTATATAAAATAAATCAGGTCTGTCATACCTAGAAATTGTTATCGTTTAAATGTAAAAACAACATTTTAAATCTCAATGTTATATTATTACCTTAATAATAATGATAACGTCTGCTTTGTATAAGTGTTTTACTGTATTCTTATAAATAGTGTAACATCTTATTTCATTCTTTGACTCCTCTGGCTTTGTTTTTCGAAGACAAAAAAAAAAAAAACTCTATACTCATGTCTGCCACAAACAAACATCCATACACACTTATCCCAGTATGTCCATACACACACGCATACACACAAGCTGCCACAGTCACGCGGGGGGTCACCAGGAGGCTCTATGTTCGATTGAGAGTCTGGAAGATTCTAGATATTTGGAGCATGACGGGGCCGGTCTCGGGGTCGTTCATCCACTGGGTGCTATTCAGAGGATTCTCCAGCATGTCTTCAAATGCTGTGCAAAAAAAACACAATGCACACTCATCAGAAGTAGGAATTACAACTTCTTTTTTTTTGGGGGGTCCTGATTTTGTGGTTTGGAAAAAAAAAAAAACACAAATCATCCATTTAATCTCAGATAGAATCTAAAGCTTGCTTAAAATGTCACAAATCCATTGATCACAGAGCAGTGTTCTTCTCTTTCCTTCACATGATTGAGTCACTGGTTACATGTTTGGTGTCGTTGCTCTGATGATACAGAACTGGAGTGATGTTTAGTAACACTGTGCACGCCTGGAGGCCACCACAGGGATGGCATTACACTGTAAGCGGCAGCATGGTTTTGGATATTCTGTCTGTCTTGCTTCACTGTGGTCTGTAAAAGCTTGTTTTTTCCCCCATAAAGAGTTGATAAGGTTAAAAACTAAACAGAGAAAGTAGATTAAAAACACTTTTTGATGTCAAACATTAAGAATAACCGATTTTCCTGACTATCCCGCGACATCAGATGGGACGTTACCTAGCAACGTTTTGGGATTGGTTAAACCCAGCTGGACGACCGGGTTTTCCAGGATGGCCTGGAACAGGGGGCTGTTGGTGTCGATGCCTTTATCCAGGTCCTCTGGTGAAGGTTTCCTGTCTCCCAGCAGCCACTCGCACTAAAAGAATGAAAGAGTACGAGCGCAAATCAACATGCAGTGTGTTGTTGGTCACCTGCGGTTGGTTTTTACTGACTTCTCACAACAGGGAGGGACAAGAAGCTGGCCTGTTAACACATGAGGCAACTTTTCTTTGCCAAAAGGAGCAAAATAAAGCTTTAAAAACGTATTTGGAGAAACAGGAGTGGGCAGCCTTGCCTGAGCTGAACCATACTGTCATTGTGGCTACGGAGACACTCGCTTTCTCTCACAGCTTTCTCCCTGCAGCCTCATAGCCTACGTTCTGTTATGGCCTTTGTGTTGTGGAGGGACGATGTTGAGGGCATCAGCCCACCGGCAGTGACTGTAATAAAGCTCTCGGTTTACCTACCGCAGCGTCCTGCTGGTTGTTGTTCACTCTCAGGGCGTCGATCACCTCCTTTTCGTCAAAGCCCATCTCCATCAATGCAATGACAGCCTACAAATACAAATATTTAGATTTTTTTTTTTAACTGTATGCTGAAGAAGTGGTGGTTTAGACAGGAAATTAAAACCAGAATGAATAAGAGGAGGAGAGCTTAAATATAGGAATAGAGAGTAAAAACCGCGCACCCGCGAGTCTGGTCTGAACTCCCTTTTCCTGCGGATCCTCTTGAAGATCTCGGTGAGCTCGTCCTGTCTGCTGCTGCTCTCCTCTGTGCTGGACTGGCTGCGCAGGAGGTTGGCGCCCGAGCTGGAGGCCCCGGAGGCCCCAGAGGCCCCGGCCGCCGCAGGGGCCGCTGTGGCCCCCGCTGGCCCTGAAGCGTCCTGGCCAGGAATCGGCGCGTCCACAGAGGGGTCGTCCACATGTTCGATCAGCCACTCCATGGCCTGGGTCACCGACATGCTGTGGGGGGGGGGGGGG
>CAJRST010011112.1:19410812-19433218 GCA_907169785.1 Menidia menidia | reverse complement strand
GGGGGGGGGGGGGGACACGAGGCGAGGAAGGAAAGGCTCATCTACATGAGTTTATCCAGAGGCTACGGAAAATGTCCAAACTCATTTTTCTTCTTTAAAAAAAACGTGAATGACAAAACAAAAAAAAGGACTTACTGGCTCAATCTGAGAGCTTTGATTGCTCTGCTTTCAGGGAAACCCATCTCAGTGAGCTGCTGGAGGGCCGTTTCATCCACCCGGTCCTCCTCATCCTCATCCAGCATCGCTACGGGACACATAAAAAAAAGTGGTCAAACTAAGGCTAGGCCACGAGAAACACCACAGCAATCCCCGGGAAGCTTTTCCAGCGGCAGAAATATCTCAGTGTGACTCAGAGAAGCACAACAGTGTGCTAACTTAGATGTGATATTTGCTGACTCAGCTGTCCCGTGCTGTTGGCAGAACATCCCATCCAGCTGCATCAGACTGATTTACACTCTAACTGGAAACTCCATTACAAACATTTTTTCCCCTGTTCCATTAAAACTGCCCTCATCACAACATTTTATGTGCATGTAGCATTTCAAAACCGCTAACCACACGCATTGTTATGGACTGGATGAAAAGATAAACAAGCAAATGGAACGAGCGTACGGTGTGTTTGGGGTGCTTGCTGCCTGTGAATGTTCCATGTTGGCAACTAAGAAAATGGAAGAGGAAAGATGTCCCTCAACAGGAAGTTGGGGAGTAAAGGAAACAACAGGGTCTTTTAAGAGGAGAACGACTGATCATGTGACAAATGTGAAATAATATCAGATGTGTCAGCGTACAGGAATGGATGGGGGGGGGGGGGGGCTCCCAAACGTGCCAAAAACAACTACATCGAGGTGCGCTCAGCCAAAAGTTCCAGGGAGGAAGCTGGCAGCTCCGCCTGTTTGTGGAGAGCCCCGATGACAGGAATACGGTCCTGGGCTTGACGACTGCTCCTTGTCCCCCACCGCCCCCCCGTGTTTTATCAGGTGCTTTCTTCATGCGACCAGCATGTCAACTATTAAGCTCTGAGGCAAAGATTGCCCTGTAACGCTCCCCCGACAGGCTCCCCCCCAGAGGGTATGTAAAAGATTCAGAGGGTTTTTGTGTTTGTTTGTTTTTTTCAGATTAGACTGAGCAACCCAAATAAAGAAAAAAAAAATATATATATATATATATATATATATATATAAGCTTCCATTAACTCGTGTCTTATAGGACAATCCACTTTACCATTGGCCTTTTTGAAGAGTTCAACAGCGTCGGGGTTCAAGGCGAGGAGCTTCTGGGCCACTTCGATGAGAGAAACCAGGATTTTCCGAAGCTCTGTTTGAAACTGGAAAAAAAACAAGAGACGTAAATATGTGTGTTTTTGTCAAAAAGCAGGTCGAATATTTTGTGTTTTTGAATGATCTTCGTGGAAGTCTGCTCGGTCAGCTAAAGCCATGCCTCAGAGGTTCCTACATCTCTGATGTTGTGCTGTGTAACGGCCCGGTCGGTGTGCTGAGTGGACAGGCTGGCCGTAGCTTTCAGGATAGCGTCTTTGTCTGGAGCTTTGTTATCTTGTTTCTTCTGCGAAAACCAAAATGGATATAAATAATTAAATACATGAAATACATAAAAACAGGCCAAAAGAGAATCTAAACTTGGTTTTAAACAACGGCCAAACTCACCTTTTCTTCTGAACTAACATCTAGCATCTTTGGGGGAGTAGGCGGTGGTCTTTTCTTTATGAGCAACAAAACATCTAGAAATAAACAAAACAAAGACATCGTCAGTATGTGTAATTTTTTTTAGATGACACGACTTCCTGGATTGAAATCCTGGAGCTGTCAAACAGCACGGAGCCTACCTTTGTCTTTAAGATTTTCATCAGCAACAGTCTTAGTGTCAGTCAGGACTCTCTCTGTAGCAGCGTGTATGAGTTTATGGTGGGTGAGAGTTTTGGGGTCTTCTACATTCCCGTGTACATACTGCAAAGTAAACACAGCATAAAACAGCTCTCAGACAAACAGTAGACGGCTTTCCAGCAGATACTCAACATCGACATTAAAATCACTTTAACCTTCCTGATAAACTTGAAACGCCAAATAAGATTTTGAACATTTTTTAAAAATTGTTCTTTTTTTCCTTTTGTCTTTTGGACCGGGCTGATGGTAAAATGTCAGCTCTGTTAGGTTCAATGTGAGGGTGGTGGACCCAAAAGGAGTTTTTTTTTTTTTTTTTTAAATCAGGGCTTCTTGTTTACATAACCGTGGAGCCCATTACCAGACAAAATTGTTTCTCCTTGGTGACACTTTGTCAGTCTTTTGAAGCAAATTCTTCAAGATGAGTTAGTGATCCCGTTGGATCAGTTCCACTCCATCTCCTCACTTTTTCCTCAAGTCATTCCATTGCAGACCAAACTTAGTTTTAAACGTCTTTTAACAGAGTTACTATTTCACTTTGCACTCTCAAGACCTCCTTGGAATCAAGTGAATGGATTTTTGACATAATAGTATTGATGTGCTCTCCTCCATGGCGGTGCGGGGTCTCCTCACAGAGGGTTCGAGTCCCCCCGGGGGAACCGGGACCTTTCTGTGAGGAGTTTTCATGTGTCTGGGTGGGTTCTCCCACCGTCCAAAAACACTCACGCCGGTCCGTCTGACACTCGAAATTGCCCCTAGGAGTGAACACAAGTGTGCGTGGTTGCTGGGCTCTGTGTGGACCGGTGACCCGTCTAGGCCGTACCCCCGAAACTCGCCCGCTGACGGCTGACAAAGGCTCCTACCGGCCGACACCTCGTTGGGAAAGAGCGGTGCAGGAAATGGATGGATGGATGAATGGATGCATGGAAGGATGGATGGATGGATGCTTTCCTCCTGGAGTTCGTTGCCTTTGAGACTTTACCTAAAACCTCTCTCAAAGTAAACACCTGACCTTTCACCTGTTTAGCCGATGAAGAAAAATACCCACGGGATTAGTCCCTGAAACAACAGTTTAACTACATGTGAGGTGGCATTCATTTGTGATTCTAACATCTTCCCGCTGACACCTCTGAGAGGAGGCAAACGCGGGGAATTTCAGACTTGCTGACACTTGTCCTGTTGTAAAAGCCCAACGCTGGACCACCATCTGAGTTTACATTAAAGGCCATAGAAGGAGAGGAGAGGTGAGCTGGGTAATAATAGAAAGGCTGGGAGGCGGCGTGCCTGCACCGAGCCGCGGGGAGCAGAAAAGGTTGTTGCTAGTTGTTGCTGGAGAGGGGGCAGCCAACCTGCTAAATTATAAATAGCAAAGTCTACCCAGTTACTATAAATACAAAGCTAGTGACACCGACACTGACGGTTTACATGGAGTTCAGAGCAAGCAGCGGACACCTCAGGCGGAGGAGTGACAGGACAGGGAGGGGGGGGGAAAGGGCAACGAAGAAGACACAAACAAACCACGAAAAAAAAAAAAAAACCTACATGTTTCAAGCACCTCTCCTTCAGTTTCTCAACAGTGGTGTCTTCCGTGACCTCCTCCAACCACTCTGTGCCGTCCATGGTGCAGATGTGTATTTTCAACACTTTCCCGGCAAATATTTTCTCCTCCTGGACGAACATAGCTGCGGCTTTGGGGAGTACCAGTCCGGAGGCGTTAGCGAGCGGCAGCTGCTAGGTAGCTCCTCTCGGCGAGCTAACGTGCTAGCTTGCTAGCGCCCAGCTAGCTGGTCGGTCGTATGTAATTCCACAAACAAACGGAGCGGGAGCGGACGCCGGTTAGCTGTGGGCCATTTTCGGGCTCCTCGGCCGGCTGTCGCTGCGGTGGCAACCGATTAACGTGTTGTCGTCGCCAAGTGGTTTATTTTTACCGTTTAGCGCACCAGCAGCAACCAGCGAATATCCTATTTTTACTGTAATGTTTGACCTCTGAACTGCAACTGTACTGGCGCCGCTGCATCATGGGAGTTAGAGTTTAATTTAATTTTCTTTTCTTTTTTTCTTCTATTTTTCTTTTTTACGTCAATTGCTGTTCCGGGATGGAGAATGACGCCAAGGATAGCCAGTGGTGGCATTTTACGTACTAGTGTAGAATACATTTTCAATTGAAAATACTATGCATCATCTGGTTAATTAAACTGGCGTATTTTATTTTCCTTTAAATATTATCCGAATTTTAAGCTCTCATTCTGCCTACGATCTCTATCATGACTTGGGAACATGGAAATTATTTATCACGCTTAAAATGAACATTGATTTATTTATTTATTTGTAAATGTAATGCTCTGAAGCCAGTTCCACAAATTCAAATAAATTCAAAGTGGAATGAGAAGAAGCAGTAGCAGAGAGGCAGAGAGGTCAGGTTCAGGTTTAAGAAGGTGCATGAAGCAAGAAAGTGACTAACTTAATACATGTATTACAGCTCACCTCTGCAACAGTAAAACATTTTTCATCTTTCAGCATTTTTGGTGATGGAGTGGGGAAAAAATCACGTTCATTGGGTCTGACAGGAAGTTATCTGGTACCATTGCATTAAAAATAGACTACTGCTTTTAAAGCCACTGCAAGCTCTACAAGGGAAAATGGAAAGGACTTCCAGAGGTGCTGCTGCCTTCAGTGAAGCGAAACTCACTTTTAGATGGACTGCAGTGAAGTGGAAACCTGTCTTGTGGTCTTTTCCTTTCCTCTCACAGAGTTTTCAAATAACTGATATTGTGCATTCCAGAGGGAACATATGAGATCTGCATAAAGCTCAGGGGCCCCCCTTTATGGTGTGGGTAGGAGACATCATGAAAAATGTATTTGTGTTAGGTTAAATGCTTAATCAGCTTCCTGGAGTTTGATCATGAATTACTGACGCCTCCATCTCCACATTTGCTAAAAATTGAGAAGGTCAGATTCAAAATGACTGAAAATTTTGGGATGCTGCTTTTTGTGCCATGTTCAGGGCAGCTGCTCAGGTTGCATGTTCCGGTTTGCACCACTAGATGGAGACATACTACCACAGACTGCTGCACGTGAGCAAATTTTAAAAGAAACCCATCCTAACCCTGTAACTAAAAACTAGTGAAGGGAAATAGTGTGCGCGCCCGGACAGGATCCATTCACTTTGACCCTATCAGAGTCATACATTTAGCTAATTTCGACTAAGAGATCACATCCCTTGTAATGTTGGAAAAAAGACAGTTCTGAGAAGTTCAAGACACACAAGTGCCCTTTATTATATCAAGAACATTTTTTTACAGAAAGGAAATGAAAAAAGAAAAGTACATAATTTTTTACAGATAAGAAATACTGAAAATTTAACTACAGCCTAATATGAACTTTTTTGTTCTAATCATAACATTTTAAAGCAAAACCAGAGTGCATCTCAAAAGATTATACCATGGGCACAACTGAGAACTCGATCGATTCTTTTTTTTTTCATTTTATGAAAGGAAAACCTTTCTCATCATACACAAATGATTACCTCAGAGGACTTCTGTTACAGAACAGTAAATAAATATGAATTTATAAAACCTCAGTACTTTGTGAAAATGTAACTTAACAATATATTGTATCTGTTTGTATACAGCTCAAATTTATTTATGCCAAGGGGACAGCAAGATACAAAATATATATTCTGTTCGGTTTTACATTTTAGAGGCTGTTGACTGGTGCGAGACCTTTCCAACACATGCTGAAAAGAAAAGATTTTTTAAACAAAATCTTGTTGACATGGGAAACGCAGAGCATATTTACAGAAGGAAGAACACAGCCATAGGCTCAAACTAATCGGAGAGAAAGGGAAATTAAGTTTCCTGTTCCCTCTGGACAACAACAAACACTGTGGCCAACCGGCCAATTCTCCAACACCACAGGACTAAAAGATAATCAAGCCCGACTCACTGCCAACCTCCAAGATGGCCATACACTGTACAACTAAACACATGCCCCCCACCCCCCTCTCTGCCCAAAGAAGTGCTCGCAACTCTCCAGAATGTCACAGAGACTCAGTCGATTTTCAAAAAGGGGCTCCTCCCCTGGCATGTCAGACGCCTGTTCTGTTCACATTCACAGCATGTTTGTCCTCAACAAATCCAAATAACACTGAAACTCCAAATTAGGCTCTAACTTGATTCACGGTTTTCATTATAAACAAGATTATACAAAAAAAAAAATATGAGAACAAAAACGGAAAATAATGTAAAAAGGAAAAAAAGAAGAAGACGAAGACAACAAGGCCCCGAGGAAATAAATACCCAGTGTGTGTGCTGCGGCCTCACTGCAGAGAATAAGTACTGGAAGAGGGGAGCTTCTCTAAAGGACTTTGTCCGTCCTGCGTGTGACCTGACTATGCCGTTCCCCTCGAGCGTCAATAAGCAGGCGATGCGCATAAATAAGACATTAATAAATAAAAAAAAAGAATGGATGAAGCACAGATGTTGCTGTTAGTATAAAAGCTTATAAAAACTTCGGTCAAATCTTGTTTACAACCTTGCCCTTTTTTCATTTTTTCACAGAGTGCCTTTTTTTCCTTAAATTTATGAAACAAAAATATACAAGCGGCCGGTCTCGGCCGGAAAGGGTTGAGCGCCTCCCTATTTGAACTGTTCCGGTATGTGTCCCATCTGAGACTGCATGCTGGTCGGGGGGCTCGAGATGCCCTCTGACCAGTCGGACATGTTGGAATGCGGAGAGGAGCTGGACCACTGGTCGGGGGAGCCGGGGGACGGGGTCAGAAAGGGGTGGTCGGGCACTTGGACCTGGTGGCTGGGCGTGTTGTCCATGGGGCCGGAGTAGCTGTGCTGGGAGGGCGGGGTGAGGAACTGGGCGCTGGGCATGGACTGGCCGATGGAGCCGGGCAGGATCTGGGTCTCCTGGGGCAGGATGGTGTGGATGGGGAGGCTGGAGCCTCCGGAGCCCTGCTGCAGCTCCGGGGAGCTCAGCTCCCGGCTGATGAAGTTCTGGCCGCTGGGGGGGTTGGAGTTCTGGTGCTGCAGCTGGATGCTCTGCTGCTGCAGCTGCTGCAGGTTTTGCATCTGCTGCATCTGCTGCTGCTGCTGTTGCTGCATCAGGTGGTTCTGAGCCCCCATCCTACCGCCCGGGATCCCCTGGTAGCTCATCATCTGGGACAGGCCGGAGTTGGGGTGTCCGTTGTGGAGGCCGGCGCTCATCATCCCGTGCTGCCCGGCCTGGTGGGCGCCTCTCAGCGGGTTGAACTGGCCCTGCTGGCCCAGGCCGCCGTGCATCCTGGACAGCCAGTCGCACTGGCCGTTCATGGGCCCCTGACCCGGCCCGGAGCCGGACACGGGCAGGTGGGTGAGGCGGGGGGGCAGCGGGTCGAACTGCATCCGGGCCAGCTCCTGCTTGTTGGGCATCACCATGTGGTTGACGGCCAGGTGGGCGTCGGACATCCCCTGCAGGTGGTTGAGGGACACGGACGGCGACTGCTGGAAGGGCGAGGTCATCATCGGGGGCGAGGCCACGTCGGACACGTAGCCGTGCGGAGACTCCAGGGAGTCCACCGGGGACAGGACCGCCGAGCTGTCCAGGAGGCTTCCGGACTTGCCGTCGTGGGAGTTCTTCTTCTTCACCTTCATGTCTTTGCCGTCTTTGCAGCCGATTCCCTTGGAGCTGGGCTTGCGGGCCTTTTTGCCCTGGCCCTGACTCTGCGGCGGGGGCTGCTTCATGCCGCCCAGGAAGCCGTTGGGAGAGCACAGAGGGGGCGACAGCGTGGTGCTGAGGGACCCCCCGTGCATCGGGGGACTTCGTACCAGGTTGTACTCGTCCAGAAGCCGCACTATGTCGTGATGCATCCTCTCCTGGGCAATGTCTCTGGGCAGGCGGTCCATGTGGTCGGTTATCTCTCTGTTGGCAAAGTGCTCCAGCAGCACCTTGGCAGTCTCGTAGCTTCCTTCCCTCGCAGCCAGGAACAGAGGGGTTTCCTCCTAAAACGGAAAAAAAAAAAGAAAAGGGAAAAAAAGACATGTTAAATATTTTCACAGATGCTGGAGGAATGTTGTTTATGATTCCCCCCGCGCGGAAAAACAAAGACGGCTTCTGGACCTTGTTATTCTGCATGTCTTTGTTGGCGCCGTTCTTCAGGAGCACGATGGCGGCCTCCACGTTGTTCACCGCCGCCGCCCAGTGCAGGGCCGACTTTCCTGAGGGGAGGAGGGCAGAAAGCATGAAGCCCCCATAAGGTGCACTGTTCAAACCCCCGACGGCTGCCGAGCCGAGGGCGGCGTCTTTACCGAAATCGTCGATGGCGTTCACGTCGGCATGGCAGTTGATGAGCTCCTCCACCATGCCCTCCACCGCCAGCCGGGCCGCCAGGATCAGGGGCGTGGTGCCGTCATGCATGCGGGCGTCCAGGTCTGTGGCGCGGTTCCGTATGAGGATCTGAAGACACAGACAACACTTAACTCCATTTTTGTGGCACCTCAGTTCTAAATAATGACACTAAACTGTTCTGTTTGAGGACCAGGAGATTGTTAGTTCCAAAAGAGTTCCTAATTTTGGCTCAAAAAGGATCTGGAAACTCATTAACCGGTGCCTCCTAGTCATTTTATTTATTTATTTATTTATTTATTTATTTATTTATTTATTTATTTATTTATTTAAAATTTATTTATTTAATTTTTATTATTATTATTATTTTATTTAAAATGTGTTTATTTTTTATGTACTAAATTTATTTATTTATTAAATTTATTTATTTATTTTTTATTTTCTAAATGTATTTATTTATTACATTTATTTATTTTCTAAATGTATTTATTTATCTATTTATTTATTTATTTTAATTATTTATTTATTTTATTTTTTCCTTCTCCTGTTCAGCATTACGGCCGCAGAACTGAAGTCTGAGTACTGTGCCAGGCCGAACAGAATGGCTTTGCCGCCCGGTGGTCTTAAATGACCGTGGCGTGGATGGGAGGCCCACCTGGAACACGCCCTGGGCGTCGGCGGCCACGGCGGCGTGCAGCGGCGTGCGGCCCATGTTGTCCTGGATGTTGGCGTCGGCGCTGGCCTCCAGCAGGCGCTTGGCGGCGTCGGAGCGGGCGTAGCGGGCGGCCAGGTGGAGCGCCGTCTCCCCGGTGCGGTCGGTCTGGTTGTGCAGGTTGGCGCCCTGGTAGATGAAGTCGTTGATCACGTTGGCCGAAGCGTCCTCCTCTTCCTCGCTGTTGCCCGTCTCCAGCCCGCCTCCGCTGCAGGAGGCGATCATCAGGGGCGTGAATCCATCTGAGGAAGGGGGGGGGGGGGAGCAGGAACACATGAAAAGGGGGCGCATGTATGTGCGCGGTCAGCAAAAGCGCAGAGCGGGCGCGATCAAATTAGCCAAAGGCCGCTCTTCAAAGGATCCGGCAGATCAAAAGAGCGACAAACAAATCGAACGTGGACTGGACACCTTTTGCCTGAGTTGAATCATCACTGCTCTGTCTCTCGATAATGGATTCTGATCAAGGCCCCAGCTCCAGAGGAGCTTCAGAGGGAACGGGAAGCTGAGGGGATAGAGACCAGGGTGTGCTAAAGCTAGACTGCTGGAAATAAAAAACCCCAGCGTTAATATCTGACTGAGAGCGGCAGCTCAGCCCGTTGACTCGGATAGGCTTTCTCCTCTTCAAAAGGATAGCGAGCCCCAGATCTGGCAGATTTGGTCGATTCAAGTGCATCGATCCGCGGCGCGGAGGAAAAGTGCGTGCTTCAAGTAGTTAAATCTGTTACTTTGATTTTTCATAGCTTTTCTTTAGGGATTTGGGCACTTAGTACAAAACTGCGTTTTTTTGCATTTGATGCCCACGTTGGGTTTTTGTAACACAAAACAGAATAAAACACAGGCCCATTACTGGTCAAATGATTAATCTGATCAGGAATCAGCGGATTCCCCCAGGCGGCCGGCTTCCAACCAGGTGCTTTGAAGAAGATTTTTTTACCCTGAGGATATGGGGCTTTGACAACCCCTCCATGCACACTACACACACACACACCTACTAAAAGTACACGCATGCTGGAAATGGAGCACACACTCAACTAAAATGGTCGTTAAACCTTTTTTTCTCAGATCACGGTGCCTAGTTTAGATATATTCTATTCCTATATTTAAACTTTTGCTTAGGCAGACAGGCTATCCTTCCATTTGATATCTGTATTTCACAGCAAGACAAAAAAGACAGAAAGACTGCAGAAAGATGCAGTTTATCTTTTTCTGATATAATTTTCATTGCCTCCCATTTTTTCCATACACATTTATACATTATACATTCACATGTAATCAAAAGATGTAAATCATCCATACTTAATTAAGTTAAGGGGTAGGATAAAAAATGATAAGCCTCTAAATCTCTTAATTAATTTTTTTTTTGAGTCACCCACCTGGCCCCCGCACGTTGACATCCATGCAGTCATTCTCAATCTCGCCCTGAGGGGGTGTGGGAGCAATGGAGGGGATGCGGAGGTCGGCAGCATCCAGGTGCTGCTGGGTCCACTGGCGGTGGTCAGTCTGATCATCCACGTCCAGCACGGCTTGCTCATCAAACTAAAATATGGGCGGCATGGGCAGTTTAAATTAAACGTTGAAATAGAAAAATAAATAATCCCCACTTTGTTATTAAAGAATAAGTTAATTCCAATTCTTAAAAACAAAAATAAAGATAATTTTCAAAACCGCTTTAAGCAGTTTGAAATTTTGAGTTTATCTTAGAAAAGTGACACAAAATAACAGTTTTTAAAGCGTGTCATATTTCTGTCTCCTGACCTTAAAGCGCTTTGCGTCCATGGGCTCATCCTCCACCCATTCGCTCGGGGTGTCGTCCATGAGTGAAATGTCCGAGGTGTTTTTCAGTGGTCTGTAATGAAGCAGAAAACTCGGTAAAAAGCCTCCTTCTCCACTGCTTCCACCTCATCCCACCGCTCGCCATCAATGCTGCAGCGGTGCCCAAAAACCAAAGCATCGATTCAATTCGTACCCCACCCCTCTGACCCATCAAGTCAATTAATTCGCACCTAAATCTGCCGTGTCATTACCATTAATGATCCGGGCAAACCTCGCTTTTAGAAATTTGACTGAACAAAAAATTCCACCGTTTTCCAATACCAGAAACTTGTCCCGTTTGAACAAACAAACACTTCTGCCATAGACAACAAGCAGCAACAGCGAATTTACAAGAACTTACTTTAATCCCACCGAATCTTCGCCGACAGGCTCCCGTCTCTTCTTCTTGTTGGTCTCTGTGGTCTTGAAGCCCTCGGGGAGCCAGAGACGGCCGTGCTCGTGGCGCCGCCTCCGGGCAGCCACCATCCCCACTCCCAGGAAGGCCAGTATCCCCACGCCGCCCAGCACCAAGTAGACCGTGTAGAGCCCCTCTGAGGGCTTGCGCTCCCCGCCGCCTGGCAGGGAAAGGGACGACATGGTCAGGACAGGCTGGACCAGGGCGCCCGGGGTCCCGCCGACCGCTCGGGCAGAGCTCCTCTTCGGCTCGCGGATCCCGGTGAAAAACGACACACACCGCAGGCGCCGGCGCCCCCAAAAACTCCCCCGACAAGCCTCAGCGCTTGTGAAGCTAGCTTCCACTATCTATTCAGTAATAATCAGAATTGCTAACCACTTTTCATCAAAAAAAGAGAAAAAAAAAGGGATGGGGCGTGATAAAAAAAAGAGAGAGAAAGGGGAAAAAGAACACCACCACCTCCTCTCTCTTTTCAACTCAAGGTACCAAGAGACAACTTTACCATTTCTTCTTTAAGAGAAAAAAAGGAGGGGGATTAATGAACTTCAAATTACTGCACGCGCTTTAAGCTGTAAAGACGAAGGATTTATTAGGATTTTCAAGATAACAAAGACTCCCAACTTCTAGCACACTCCCGATCAATTTTTCCCCTTCTCTTTTTTTTTCCACTAACGATTTTGAAATGATAAACTCCCCCAACCTAAACCCTCAGAGATACATTAAGTCCTGGTATTACATTCAGCGAGGTGAAGGTTGCAGCAGCCCCTCACACTGAGGGATAAGGCGTGTGTGTGCGTGCGCGTGTGCCAGTGTGTTACCGGAATACGTATATGTGTACACGTCTGAGAAAAGGGGGGGGGGGGACCGAGACACTTATATTACGTGAACAGGGGGTTGGACAAGCTGATGTGGAGCAATTAACTATTTTGGAGCCTCAAGCCATTGGATTTACACACAGGGGGAGGGATTGATTGTTTAGGCCATGAGATCCACAACTGCATTTGTTCACTGCTGCATAACAAATACACAATCAAAGAGTTCTGGGGAGAGAATCTGACTGGAGGCTGCCGCAGATTTATTTATTTATTTATCTATTTGTCTTTCTTTTTTTCTTTTTTTTGTTGGAGGGTGAACGGAAATAACGCGTCTCACTCGGTCGGTACCTGCTGACACCTCAGCCCTTTCAAGAAAACTTGCACCTTTCCCTGTTTTAGACCCATTTAGTCCGGGAATAAACAAAGTTTTCCAAAACTGTATTTAACTTTGGCTAAGTGGCGGTCAACAAAGTTCATGTAAAGAGCAATGACCGCTTTGTTTTTGCTTAAGTTTACACATGGACACAATCCCATTCCCACAGGAGGCTAAACGACTATTTTGGTGGAACTTGGTCGAATGTAACTTGCACCATCCTTTTTCCTGAGCCCTCCTTGCTGTTGGGACACAGACATTTGGTACCAGAGAACTCTTGTTGCCTGTTCTGACTAAACCGATAATGAGAAAAGATCGTATCCTGACCCCAGTGGGATCCTGGAGAGCACACTCACTGTAAACGGCCTCAATGGGGAAGGGGACGTCCAGCTTGCCGCTGGACTTCATAGCCGCCAGGAAAGCCGCCGCATCGTCGCTGCTCTCTAAGCACTCGGTGGACTGCTGGAAGCACTGCCGGTTGTCCATCTCCAGGTGGACGATCGAGCTACAGGGGGGCAAACACAGTTGAGGGATTGTTCGGTTTTGACGAATTTCGCAGACGAGACGGTCGTAGAATTTTGAGGCAGATAAGGTGAAAGCAGATGGAATAAAATAAGATTTTATCTACACGTTTGTGCTTCCTCACCCTTTGACCTGTAGGTTATCCAGCTCCCTCCGGACTCGCCTCTCTCTGCCGCCTCCCACATCGTACAGGCTCCTCTTGACCACGTCCAGCACTTTTCCGGGGGCTTCCGACCAGGAGTCCGCCGAGCGCTTCACGTTGTACTTCTTCAGCTCGTGCTCTTTCCCGTAGTAGGGGTAGACCATCATCTGGCCCGCGGCGTCCTTGCTGAAGATGACGTTGGTCCGCAGAACGCGGCTCAGCTCGCGCAGGAACCCGTAGGAGTTGTTGAGCAGGTGCTCGGGCGTGATGTGGACGACCAGGACCAGCTGGCCCACGGCGATCTTCTCGGGCATGTTGTTCGCACAGTCCAGGCCGTCCCAGCCACACTCTGCATTGTTGCAGCCCTGGTCGCAGTGGTGGTCAGCGTAGTGGTCCTTGCAGTACTGGTCGTATAAAGGGCTGGAGGAAAAAGACAGAAATTGACTTAGAGAGAGTCTTAGACTTGACTTTATGTACCCCTTGGGATGACTCCTTCAGGGAAATTCAAGTTTCTTACCAAAAGTTAATACATATAATGTTAAATATATGTATGCATTTTGTATATGTATAATTTTTTACTAAGACGGGCCGGGAAAAGGTTAAAAGAACCTGAACCCGATTCTCATAAACCTTTCCATCTACTCTGGAACACTTTATTATGTAAAAAAAGAACAAAATAAGTCAAAAGTAATTTCAAATAACCCATTTCCTGTTTGCTCTCCAGCAGAAGGATAGAAAAAAATCTAGTTTGTACATGTATAATCTAAGATAAGAAAAGAACCTGAACCCGATCCTCAAAAACCTTTCCATCTACTCTGAAAAACTTTATTGTGAAAAAAAAAGAACTAATAAGTCAAAAGTCATTTCAAATATCCTGTTTGCTCTCCAGCAGAAGAAAAAATCGGAATATCTTTAGACGGAAAAGCTGCTCTCACTTGCACTGGCCCTCCAGGTTCTGGCAGTCGAAGCCGTCGTAGAGGCACCCGGCGCTGTCGCACTGCGGGTCGCACTTCCCGTCGTTGAAGTAGCGCCAGCACTGCAGCGGCGCCGAGCAGTTCTTCCACGGGTCGTCGAAGTTGAGCGAGCAATCGCCGTTGTCCCAGCCGCAGGCGTGGTTGTTGCAGGCCTGGTCGCAGCGCTGGTTGCGCCTGTGCTCCTCGCACTGCGGCACGTCGCAGGCCGCCTCCAGCTCGGTGGGCGGCGCCGGCGGCGGCGGCGGCACGTTCTCGCCCAGGCCCCCGGGGAAGCCGTGGTCCAGGAAGTGGCAGCGCAGGCCGTTGAAGCCGGCGGGGCACAGGCAGTGGTAGTGGGGCGGATCGGCGGCGTGGCGGCACGTGCCGCCGTTGTAGCACGGGCTGGAGCCGCACGGGCTGTCGCCGGAGAGCTGGCACTCGGAGCCCGTGAAGGAGGGCAGACACAGGCATCTGGGGCTCTTGTGGCCCGAGACGCAGGTCCCCCCGTTGCGACAGTGAAGGCTGCCGCAGGCCTGAGAGTCGTACTCACAAGTGGAGCCGGTGAAGCCCTTAAAGCAGAAAGGCCAACATTAGGGATTCGATTTAGGTATGAGTTCAAAACTGCAACAGTCTCATGTATTGAAATGAAAAGTCAAAAAATGGTTTTAAAAATGAAAGTTAGATTTTCCTCTGAGGTGAAAAAAATCTGAAAACATAAGAATATAAATAAAAATTTAATCTAACCCTTTAATGGGACGGGGACATATTTATTTGCGTTTCTGATTTAGTCATTTGGGGCCCTAACAACCAGAATCAATGCTTTTTTCACATTTATTTGGGATGAAACTTTATAGAAAAAGTGAAAAAAAAAAAAAAAAAAAGTGTCAACTCATGATTAAACTTAACGTACCCACACTTAATTTTAGAGCTAGTTTAGGTGAGTGCACTTCCTCCCGTATGTCTTAAAAATGTGCTGTATCAAATGAGCTGCGCATGACGTTAAAAGGCAAAACCTCTTAAACGTTTGTTTTGGGGATGACCGAAGCATACGAATTCCTAAAGGACTCTGCTTAAGGTGAACTTACAGGGGGGCACTTGCAGATGAAGCCGTGCGGCGTGTTGCTGGCCACGGCGCACGTCCCTCCGTTATGGCAGGGTTTCCCCTTACAGCCGTCGAACACCATGTCGCAGCGCTGACCTACGGAGGAACCCCACAAAAGACACATTTTTCGACCGAGCAAAAAGTCTCACAGCTTAAAAAAAATCGAAAAATGTGTGTTTGAGCCAAAAACTGATTTTTTCCCAAGTCAGAAATACCAAACGACACTCTCTTAAAAGTGTCTGAACTTCATTTAAAATACGGGGCGAGAAAACTTGCAGTTGAGGGAAAGAAACAGAAGTAAAAGACACAATTTCTATCTATCTCTCTGAGGCATGTACCTGTGTATCCGGTGCGGCACTCGCAGTGGTAGTTGTTGGTCAGCTGGATGCAGCTGAGCGTGCCCCGGGGGTCGCAGGGGTTGGACAGGCATTCGTTGATGTCGCCCTCGCAGCGCTCCCCCACGTACCCCGCCGGGCAGATGCAGTGGTAGCCGCCCACTCCGTCCACGCACTTGCCTTTGTTGAAGCACTTGGGCTCTTTGGTGACGGGGTCGGTGAACGGGTTGCAGTCGTCCATGTTGATCTCGCAGTGCACACCTAAAGGGGCGGAAAGGGACTCACGTAAATGCTCACTGGAACCCGTTTTGGGTCATAATAACAGAGTTACACAAAGTTTGAGTGACTTGTTAGGGAAAGATCTGAGATACATATATATATATATATATATATGTATACAGTGGGGGAAATAAGTATTTGACCCCTTGCTGATTTTGCAGGTTTTCCCACTTACAAAGAATGCAACGATCTATAACTTTAATCATATGTACATTCTAACAGTGAAAGACAGAATCCCAAAGAAAATTCCAGAAAATCACCTCATATGAATTTATAAAAATTGATAACTATCTGATGAGGAAAAATAAGCATTCTTTGTAAGTGGGCAAACCTGCAAAATCAGCAAAGGGGTCAAATACTTATTTCCCCCACTGTATATAAATATGTTTTTTTTCTCTCTTCTCGTCCACGTTGGCCGCATTGAGATACACCCATCTCGGCTGCCACCTTAGGCTGACCTACAGCACACACTCCCCTTCATGTCTGAGAGAGAAATCGATGGCTTATTTGACAAGTAGAGGAAGAGTTGGAGGCAAGCCGGGAGGAGGAGTTTTCATGCCCTGTGTGCCGCTAAGCCCTAATTAATGAAGCGTGGAGACAGGCGGGAGGGGATGGAGAGGCAGAGAGGGGGGGGGGGGGTGGGGGAGGACTGTGCGTGGGGTCTGCTGACCTTGGGTTCCCCGGGGACAGGAGCATTTGTAGGTATTGATCAGGTCAATGCAGGTGCCCCCGTTCTGGCACGGCTGAGAGAAGCATTCATTGATCTCCACAGAGCAGTTGGTCCCCAAGAAGCCTGGCATGCACTGAGGGAGAGAGAGGGAGGACGGGAGAGGGGGAAGAAGAAGACAGCGGGGAGGAGAGAAGGGAAAGTTTAATCAATCTCCGACATGAAACAGAGATAGTTTTTTTGTTTACCTGGCTGTTTTTTCCGGCCTCCATCCTGCCAAGGCCAGCGGATCCGACACTCCAGGGGAGATTAACATAACCGAGCTGTTTGTTTTTCTATTTATAAACAGGCCTCTGTATGGAGGAGAGCCTCCCGCATTTACGAGGACGAGCCAACTGCATTAAAACCAGTGACTTTGAATGCAGACGACGTTTGGGGAACATTCGGAATTAATGGAGACACACCTTTGAGGTGGGCAGCCCAAATGAAATGTGGATGAAGACAATTTTCATCTGCCAATCAATATGAACAGCCCCTCACAGCATCATGCAGGATCCTTACTGCTGTGGCAAATCTAGTTTTAAAGTGGACAATCGTGTGGGCCGATTAGGCCGTAAGTTCCAAAAACTTCATAGGCTTTCATAAAAGCTGAGGCGACTAAATGTAAGCGAGAAAAAGAGAAACCGAGCGGTGTTTGGAGCTGTTACCTTGCAGGTGTATCCGCCCAGAAAGTCTGTGCAGGTGGCTCCGTTCTGGCAGGGGTTGGGCGTGCACTCGTCCACCTGTTCCTCGCAGTAGCTCCCCGTGTATCCGGCCTGACAGTGGCAGTAGTGGACGTTTCCGGCGTCCAGACACCGGCCGGAGTTTTGGCACAGCTGGGACACGTCCACTCCTGAGCAGAGAGAGAGAGAGAAGCCGTCCACAAAGAGAGACGGGGAGAGAGAGCGTGAGTCTAGCCTGATGGCGCTCGGGAATTCGTTCCCCGCAAACTCTGTCTGACCTCGCTGTTTGGCCGCCACCTCGCAGGACACGCTGGGGACGTCACAGTACAGGCCGGACCAGCCGGTCTGGCACTCGCAGCTGTAGGCTGTGCCCGTCTGCCAGCAGGAACCTCCATTCTTACAGGGCGAGGAGTCGCACCAGCGGACCAGGTTCTGCAACACAGGCGAGGCCGGTTTTTTCCACCGTTTTAAGGCTTTCTCATCCCACTTTAGAGCTTCATTCGATGGTCTCTGCTGATGTTAACCGAGACTAGTCTGAGCCACTCTCCTCCCTCCTCACCTGGCAGTTGATTCCCGTGTAACCGTGCGGACAGGTGCACTTGTAGGTGCCGTAGCTGTCCTGGCAGGTGCCGCCGTTCAGGCAGGGCCTGGAGTCGCACTCGTTGATGTCGTGCTGGCAGTAGCTCCCGGTGAAGCCGGGGGGGCACACGCAGGTGAAGGGGGTTGAGGCGGCCCCCGCGGGGGCGCCCTTGGAGGAGGGGGTGGTGGGGGGGGGGGGGGACAGGGCGGAAGAAGGACCCAAAAAAGCAGGTTTGAATGCGTTTTTTCTCTGCTTTTTAGGAAAAAGCGGCGTAAATCAATACAACATTATCTGAGCTGCGGGGGCATTAGCATCTGATGTTTCCACTGAGAGCTCCCAAAGAACAAGCCCCTCTTTTTACAGCTCTGCCCTATACTTCCAGCTCCCACTTCTCCCACATGGCAACCCCACAGACTGAAGAGAGGGGGATTCATATTGCTCGCTTAGCAGACGACTCAGACCCCTCAGAGCCTTTCTGCCGCGTATCAGCGCGCCACCAGAGGGGGCAGCAGCGGACTGGTCACCCTGGATGCTCCTTACGAACCTCTCGGTGCAGTCGGGGGTGTTGTTCTCGCAGTGGATCCCGCTGAAGCCCGGCGGGCAGGTGCAGGTGTAGCTGTTGACGCAGTCGGTGCAGTTGGCTCCGTTCCGGCACGGGTTGCTCTCGCACTCGTTGATGTCCTCCTCGCACTTGGTCCCCCGGAAGCCGGGCAGGCAGGTGCACAGGAAGCTGTCCACCTCATCCCGACAGACGCCGCCATTGCTGCAGGGGTCTGAGGGGATGGGGGGGTAGATCGGCTCCGGTTAACTCCACGCACCTTTACGAATCGCCGCGAAGGCGAAAAGAGGTGAGATCAGATGGGGAGAAACACTCACTGGGCTTGCAGTCGTCGATGTTGGTTTCGCAGTTTCGGCCGGTGAAGCCCGGTTTGCAGCCACAGTGGTAGCTGCCCAAAGTGTTCTGGCACGTTGCTCCGTTGAGACAGGGATTCTTCACGCACTCTTTGATGTCCACCTCACATGTTTGGCCTTGAGGAGATCAAAAGAGGAACCAAGAATAAATAGAATCTCTTTTTTTCAAGAGGAAGAACAATATGGACAACAGGATATGACATCTATTTATTCGGCACAACTTCTAATACCTGATACATCTTCTTTTGTTCCTAAGTTGACCACTTTGCTCATATCGTTTAAGGAAAATGTGCATTATGCTGAGATGTGAAAAGCTTTTTAAAAGATGTTGTCTTGGAGCTCAGCGTGAAATCTCCCTTTTGGAGCAAAAATAAACAATAAAGAAAGAAAGAAATCTCCCATTAATCATTTACTGAATGTTAAAGGGGAAAGTGACAGGCAGTATATCATACCCAAAGTAAATCTGAAAAGAAAGACTTAAGAAGGCCTGAAAAAAGGCTAAACTATTTAAAAGATGAAAAACAATGGATTATTGAAAGTGAAAAGTAGAGGCGGTTCAGGACTTCAGCACAAGACAGAATAAAGCTATACTTGTTATAATTCTTAAAAAATGTGGATTGCTCCCAAAAGACATTCCGATAAAAAAAAAAAACTTTTTTCTGTGAGCACAATTTATGAAAATATGATACAAAAGTAAATAAACAGCTGTGGTCTTAGTGTTTTTATATATCAGATACAAACATACAGATGTGAAATTTCTATTTTTCATCCGAATGTAAAATACATAAACTCAAGTCCTGCTTTTCTTTGTTAGGGATGTACTGGAACACATGGCTACGTAAAAGATTACCTTGCCATCCTTCAGGACAAGCACAAGAGAAGCTCAGGTAGTCCTCTGACTCCTGACAAACTCCTCCGTGCTTGCAGGGCTTAGAGCTACAGGGGGCCATCAGGGTTTCGCAGTTCTCTCCTGTAACAAACGCAAAAAAAACGTGCCCTTCAGTAAATTCCAAGATTTTTTTTTTGTTTTGTTTTTCAATCATCTGCTTAACTTTGTGATATCACGCAGGAGTCATGAACCTGGAGATAACCCAACCCAGAGGGACACCGAATCATCTTTCAATCAGTGCTATCAGAAGATTGGAGCCGGGTTGTGTGAGGCCTGAGGCCTACGGAGACGTGCCTCCATCTGTTTCCACAACGCACGGCTCGATGCCGGAAGCCGGCTCCAGTTTCCGGCCATTGTCAAGCCATTCGCTGTTCTGTGAGACAGGAAGCAGGCCAACCGGAAATGTGTCAAGCGCCCCGTTCCCACCCCAGTGCAAAGCAAGGGGCCATTTTTTCTTCTTTTTTTTAAAGTCCCGTGGATTCTTCCAAAAAAAACACAAGACCAATACAAGAAAGCATGCCCCCTCGCCTTCCCATCAGTATCTGTTTGGTCAAATAATACGCCAGATGACACGAAAACATGTCACAGCCCTCGGTCATGTGGGGGAAGTCGGGGGTTCGGTGTCTCCGAGGCCTGAGGAAGTCTTGCGATTGAACTTTACTCGACAGTTATTTCATCGGCAGCACATTTTTTCCAATCCCCGCCCAATAACTTGAAGTGCAGAGCCCTATGGAAACCGGCCATGGAAACGCCAGAACACCGAGGCCAACGGGATGAAACGTCTGTGGATAATATTTTTCATACCCGTGTACGGCAGGACGCAGTTGCACATGTAGCCCGCCACATCGTCGATGCACGTCCCCTGGTTCAGGCAGGGGTTGGACGCACATTCGTTGATGTTGGTTTGGCAGTTCGGCCCTGCGGGTAATAAGAATAATAACAATAATAATACTTTTTATTTTTAAAAAGCACCTTTCATGCCACTCAAGGACGATTTTCAAAGATGACCGTCATTAAAACAACATTGAAACGTAAGAAAACATACAAAGTCATGAATTCATCATATATAAAAACATCATAAATTAATTAAATAAAAATGGAATGAATAAAACTGTTAAGGAAATGTTAAGACTTAGGGATAACTCGTCTTCGTATCACCACTTCACACATAGTTTTCCTAGATTTTGTAGGGTTGGGAGTCATATGACTGTGACTACATCTTATTATCTGCCGCTTTCTGTCTATGACTCTCATTTTATAACTCATATTTCTTGAGCTAATTATTGATTTTAAAATAGTGGCCGAAGTTAAAAAGTACTTTGTGAATATTCGATAACCTGTTCTTTAATTCTTTTTTTCTAAAACTCTTATTTTTCTATTGTTAAAAGTACTTGCCCCGTGTCACATCCTTTGAATGAAACAGATTTACTTAGGTGGGTAAGAAACTTTAAACAGGACGGTTTTGAGTTTTGTTTTGAAAAGAGGGAGAGAGTCGGTATTTCCGATGTATTCCCATCACACACACACACACACACACACACGCACTGACCGGTGAAGCCCACGCGGCAGGTGCACACGTATCCGCTGGTCATGTCCTTGCAGGTGCCGCCGTTCATGCAGGGGTTGGACTCGCACTCGTTGGTGTTGATGTCGCAGTTTTTACCGCTCCAGCCGGAGTCGCACAGGCAGTTATAGCTGCCGGGAAACGGGGGAGAAAGAAACCGGTCGGGGTCAGAATCGGCCGCCCCCCACCAGGCCCGAAAAAAACCCCGCTCGGGGGGGGCGTCCTCACCCGTTGATCTTGTCCTCGCAGTGGCCGTGGACGCAGGGGTTGCTGAGGCACTCGTTGACCTGGGAGAAGCAGGTGTTGTCCTGGTAACCGCGGGGGCACACGCAGGTGAAGCCGTTGATGCCGTCCACGCAGGTGCCGCCGTTGTGGCAGGGGTTGACCGCACACTCGTTGATGTTGATGTTACACATGGTTCCTACCGAGAACAGAACAGAAAAGGGACCATTTCACACTCCAAAGACATGGTTTCAACACTGAATTTGTTTAATGTGCCCTGCGATGGACTGGTGGACCGTCCAGGGTGACCCCGCCTCTCGCCCATTGACCACTGGGATAGGCTCCAGTCCCCCCCCCTGACCCCATTAGGGAATAAGCAGGTATGAAAATAGATGGAATTTATTTCATGTGGGGTCTTATTCGCTACCTCTACACGACTATTGGGGTTGGCTTTCTGAATTGAGGGGTAGGTGGCAGTAGTCCTCCCATCAGATCCAGCGGAAAAAAGTGTTTAATTTCAAAATGCACTCAAAGCTGAGCCTCCTTGCTACAATATATGGATTCAGAAGGTCTGGGATATATACCAAATGGAATACATAACATACTCCCTGAGACTACAAACACAAACGTTGGAGACCTGTCGTTCCACTAATTATGCAATAAGGTTTTTTTGTTTTGTTTTGTTTTTTCTCACACTCTTGACATCACCCTGTGTTTGTGTTTTGTTTTTTTATGTTTAAAAATGTAAAAATACACATGTACATTCGTACCACATTGTATTATATCTGAAAAAATAATACATTTTGTTAAAAAAAAAAAAGCACAACAGCAATCCACACGGCCTCCGCCAGAGAGGAATCAGTTTTCAGAAGCGTCAGGGATTGGAGGCCGGCCCTTTTGTGGGCCGACGCCGTCGGGGCCGGCAGCCCGTTCGGCTTTAAAGCCGGGACCGGCTTTTAAAGGCTCAACTTTCAGGAATCTTTCAGGGGAATCTCTTTCTCCGGCTCAAACCCCTCTGTGGGATTCGGTGTGGCGGTGGGGGGGTGTGGGCCTGCCTGTGTGTGTCCTCCCTTTGTGCGGCAGGGCAGCTCGTGTGTCCTTACAGCGGCGGGCCGGGGACAGGGTGGAGCTGGAAAGCGACTCAGCCCGAGCCTCAGAGGAGCAC
>CAJRST010011112.1:19387667-19405812 GCA_907169785.1 Menidia menidia | reverse complement strand
CAAAATCAGCAAGGGGTCAAATACTTATTTCCCCCACTGTATTTCCACAACCTTCTACAAAGAAATGTGACTTTTCCCTACATTTTCTTGCGTAATTTACCATTTGGGCTTAATTAGTTTCATTCAAGACGCCAAAACGATTTCTGAGATTTTCACAGTAACTATTCCTTCTGACCATTCCATCGCACGTGTGTGTTTTATTCCGTGGCGGTGTATGTTTACCCGTGTATCCGGGCTCACAGGCGCACTCGTAGCCGTTGATCTTATCGATGCAGGTCCCGTAGTCGCAGGGGTTGCTCTTGCAGTCGTCGATGTTGATTTCGCAGTTGACGCCTGGGGAGAACGATTTTTATCGAGTGAGCGCGAGTGACCGAGACGGATCGGGGGAGGCGGACGTTTTCGGAGGGGTGGGGGGCTGTGGCACCTGTGGTGCCCTTTGGGCAGCTGCAGACGTAGGCGTTGTCCCGGTCCTGGCAGGTGCCCCCGTTCCTGCACGGCTGGCTCAGACACTCGTTGATGTTGGTCTCGCACAGCCGCCCCGTGAAGCCGGGCTGGCAGTGGCAGCTGAAGGAGGCCAGGCCGTCCACGCAGTTGCCGTAGTGACAGGGGTCCGAGTAGCACTCGTTGATGTCCGTCTCACAGTGGCGGCCGGTGTAACCTGGGAAAGGCAAAGGGGGGGTCTCTTTAGAACGGATCCGCCTATTTTAAAAACCTCAAGATGAAGGGGTTTTTCTGAAGTCGTTCTCGGTTGGTTTACCCTCCGTGCACTCGCAGGTGTACTTGTTGGGCCCGTCCGTGCACTTGGCGCCATTTTTGCACGGCGTGCTGGCGCACTCGTCGATGTCGATGTGGCAGAGGTTCCCAGAGAAGCCTGGAAACACAACAAGAGGCTTTTAACGCGTGCGTGGGTGCGTGAAGGACTGTGTGTGAGTCTGTGTGTGTGTGTGTGTGTTGGTGGGGGGGTGGTGGAGGGGTGTACGCGGGCAAGTATACAGACATGGCCACTTTGTTCTCACCATTCCAAAACCAGTTCCACTCTTAATCCCGGACCGGTCCTATGAGAACTCTAAACCAATCGCAAAAAATCTGCATATTAATTAACGACCGAGCTCTCCGTTTTCTTTTCTTCTTCTGTCTTTTCAGCGCCAAGTCCAAAGGGAGAGGCGAGAGTGCGGGAACCAAATGGTTCAAACTGGGGGAAGGAGAGAGGGGGAAGAAACGGGGGGAAGAATGAAAGTGGTGAGGCCTCCTGACCGAGGGGTGAGAGACAAAGGAGGGCCTGTCTGCTCCACGCAGCGCCAAACTGAGCCGGTTGCCTCCTTTGTCCCCCGAAGCTTTTCCATCACAATGTGCATTCTCCTGTCTTGCTTCCACCTCCTCCTCCCCCCCGCCCCTCTCCCCGCCTGCTCCCTAAAAAGGAGCCAGCCTGACCTTTGACCCTGTACCATTCACACTCTTATTCATTCATAATCTACCAGCAGGCTTCATCCTTTTTTCCGGGAGTTATTCTCATCTGGAATATTCTCGTCACAGCCCCGGGAACGGGGAGGATGTTGTCTGATGAAGAGATAATGAGTAGAACTTCCCCTTTTCCTGCACCGCAGCATCTCAGAGACAGACGCAGACTCGGCCGCGGCTCGTCTTTCAAGGAAGCGTTTATGTGGCGGCCCGAGAGCTGATTTCTCCCAGCGGACGAGCAAATTGGCCGGAGGAGTCACAACAAATGCAGACACAGGAGAAGCAGCTGCACACGTGCAGTTCCACTCGAATTGTTTTCATAGAAGAGCGACTGGAAACGCTAACAGTTTAATTCCGGGATGGAAACGCAGGCCCGTGTCAGGGAAATTCTGCGTAGGTCCCGATAAATGCTTAAAAGACTATCGATACATCGGTTTGGCCCAAATAATCCGGTTTCAGGGCTAGTTTTCAACACAAAAATGTGTTATAGCATATAGATTTCAAATACAGACTGAGGACTGCAGACGTATTTTGCAGGTGGATCTGGAACCCACCCACCTTCCTGTGTTTTTTCATCCCCCACTTCTTACTGACAGGCTGTGACCTCCAACCTTCCTTTGGCTAAATGTTTGGCTAATGGATTTCTGTGTGATTGTGCAAACGAAAAGCAAAAGAAGAACAAAAAACAAAAAAAAAACTGTCAATAGGACAAAGCGAAAACCAAATTCAATTTATGATTTGTTTCAAGGGCTAAGAGGCCTCTCTTCTGTCAGTAGAACTGCTTTGGAGCAGTTTGAAATCCCTCCAGTGGGGCTAAACGGAGGATTTATTCGTCTGGACGACACGCCGACGCACATTTCTAAGCAGTGAAGACTAAAAACGAGCCCCCTAAAAAACGTGATCCCGACTGAAATGAAAGAAAATGGGCCTGCATTTCTCAGCCAGACGCACACATAAAAGCTAAAGCCGGGACACAAGCGTGCACACTCAGGCACCTCTATGCAGCTGGGGGGGGGGGGGGGGGGGTTATTTATCCCAAGACTTCTGGAATCAGACATTTCAATGGCTCTCGGTGGGGTTTCCATGGCTATTCCGTGTACAGAAATGAAAAGGGGGGGACCTCGCCTCGGGGACAAATTTACATCTCAAGCAGGGCGGTTAACCCCCCCCCTACCCCCCCGCGGTACCCTTCCTGCCTCTGCATAACGGTCGGTGCAGCTCAGCACACACACAACACCCCCCACCCATCTTTAAAAAAACAAAACAGACACACACACACACAAAAAGAAAAGAAAACAAAAAAACACTTTCACCACTTTGAGCTGCTTCCTCACACAGGGAGTTTTATTGGGCGTTAAGCTCTAATGTTCACTCCTCTTCTTTAATTCTAAAGCTTTCTTGTTGGGATATGTCTCTACCCCCCCCCTCTTTCTGTCTCTCCTTCTTCTTTTCTCCTTCTCTCAACAGGCGGAATTCGGCCTCTCTCCACCCTTTGATCCACCCGCCTTCACTATTTTCCTTTTTCCAAATGAAAAAAAAAATCACTTCCACCTCAGTCATCCCTGTGAAAGAATGGAAAACAAAAAAAAAGACAACACCTTCTTTCTCTCCTTCTCTCTTTTTCTTCCCATCCAGAATTCAAAAGTTGAATTCCTGCCCTCCTGAATAAAGCGGCAGCACCTCTCATCCAAATACCATTCACTGAATGGCAGAAAAAAAGAAAGGAGGAGAAGGAAAGAAGCTGCCCTTCAAAAAGACGCCCGCATTGACGGGAAAATGCCAGTTTGTGGAGCTCTTAAAACTCCCTCCTGGTCCGTCGCAGCCAAAAGTTTTTTCTGCTCAATCATCAGACCTGATGAAAGGGATGAGAAACTCGATCAAAAAAAAAAAAAGTTCAAACTTCCTCCAGCTTTTCCCTAAAGATTTCCCTTTTTTTTTTTTTTTTTAAACCCCCCCCTGTCAGTGGCAGTGTTTGTGCGGGGGGGTGGGGGGGGGGGGGGGTGCCCGGGCCTGCGTGAGCCCGCCTCGGGGCTGGGATTAGCACCCGTCCGGAGAGGTGTGTGTCGAACTGTGTGTGTGTTTTTTGTGTTTTTGAGAGGAGAAAGGAGGGAGCAGGGCACAGACCAAGTTGCATCGACCTCCGTGCCCCTCCCATGCCCCCCCCCTCCCCCTCCCCCCCCTCCCTCTCCGCGGCGGCCTCACCTGTGGGGCACTGGCAGACGTAGCTGTTGATCTTGTCGATGCACTTGCCGTTGTTCAGGCAGGGGCTGTGAGCGCAGTCGTCCGTATCGATCTCGCAGAACTGCCCCTCGTAGCCTGGCCAATTAGCGAGAGACAGCCGGGGGGGGGGGGGGGGGATCGGTTAGACAGAGGCAAGAAGAATTGCCGACACGTTGCTGAATTGTGAGTTACAGTAAATAAGCAGCAGCAATGAAATAACCAACAATATGGGATTTTTAAAACGGCCAGTTATTCTTTAGGTTTAAGTTGGGTTTAAGTTGGTGTCGCCATCTTGCTCGTTTTAAAGGTTTGCACCATGTTTGACAGAAGAAAAGGAGAAACTAAGTAACTTTAAGTAGATTCCCTATAAAATTCAACAATGGTACATTTCTTGGCAAATGACTGGTTAAGGAAACATTTGGTTCGGATGCAGGTTCTTATGATTTTGTTTTGTTCAAAAGCGTAAAATCGTTTCATAGAGTCGGCTGGTATGAATTTGCCAACCCGTATTCCTGGTTAATCGCCCTATTAAGTGAATACGGGTCAGACTTAATTCATTTCTATGCCTATTGATATTTCACACCAAAAATGCGAATGAAAACAAGCCCAAGGTTGGAGTGAATTTCAGAAAAAAATAAAAGGAAAAAAAAACACAAATCCTTTTCTTTTTGGTCATAATTCCTCTCATACTGGAGCTTCTCACCTGGCATGCAGATGCAGCTGAAGTCTCCTATCTGGTCCAGGCAGGTGGCCTCGTTCTGACAGGGGTTGGGCAGGCACTCGTTGACGTCCAGCTCGCAGCGCGGGCCGACGTAACCCCGCTGGCACTTGCACTGGAACGAGCCCTTGGTGTTTATGCACTTCCCCGCGTGCTCGCACGGGTTGGAGCCTGTTGGAACAGACACAACGCTTTTGACCTCGCTTCTTTGAGCGGTTAGTCTAGCCGAAACGCAGCAATTACGCCGCTAAGATCGTTCCCGACCGTTTTAAGCCGAGAGAAATTTATCCTCGTTTGACAAGGCTGAAACAAACCCTCGCTTGTGTGATTACGGCAATAATAACCCCCAGAGGGTGTTATTTTCCGCAATTATGGGGCAGAATTACGGGTAGCAAAGCACCCGTAATGGCAGGAAAGACCGAGCTTACGTTCTGGCTCGTGCTAAAGAGCTATGGATGGTCAGCTTTACCTAGCGCGCACTCGTCCGTGTCCTGGTCGCAGGAGGGGCCGAAGTAGCCCGAGGGGCAGTTGCAGAAGTGCTTCCCGCTCACGGGGTTGGTGTCACAGTTGGAGCCTTTCTGACACGGGTTGCTGATGCAGGCGTCGTCCAGCTGGCAGAGCAGACCTGGGGGGGGGCACACAGATAGCACTAAACACCACCATCGGTCATCACCTGACTCAACCCTCCTGTCTCCCGCCATCCCCTAAAAACCCACCAAACCTAACTTCTTTAGCTGATTTTTTCTATTATTTTTCTTTCTTTTTTATTTTACCATGCAGACATAAAAAGAAAAAGTCAACCTGGAAGAACTTGACTCCATTGGTCATCCAATTTGGCATTTCTAACCAATTGCGCCCACTTAACTCATTGACTGCCAGCCATTTTCAGAACAGAGAGTCCCATACTGCCAGAGTTTTTTGAGCATTTTGACTAATTTTTCAAGAGCCACAGAACAGTTTGTGCTATGACTATGTAAACACTGAACACACCAAAAGAAAGAGTAGACTCTCTTCTTTCATCAGGAAAAAAAAAATGTTTCTACCTTATTTCGTTCTTCCTCAACTTGCGTCTCACCGGCGTCTCATTTCCCTCATAGCGAACCATTGCGTTTTTTTTTATTTGCCTACAATATATGCTCACATCCCATCAAAAGTGGCACTGCCACCTAGAGGGTCAATTTGTTACTACATACTCTGTCTAGAAGCCTGATATTTACGGACAAGCTTTAGCGGATCGTCCCCCAAGCCACTCTCGTAGAAAAACATAAAAGACGTCTATAGACGTCTTTGGCAGCCAGTGAGTTAAGAGGCGCTCAGGGCTCATCTTTTTGCGGCTTCAACCACGCAGAAGGACTGCCTGCGCACCTGTGCGTCCGTGGGGGCACTCGCAGTAGAAGGAGGCCACGCGGTCGTGGCAGGTGGAGCCGTGGTTGCAGGCGGCGCTGGCGCAGTCGTCGATGTTCTCGCTGCAGTCGTCGCCGGTCCAGCCGTTGACGCACACGCACTGGTATCCGCCGTAGGTGTTGTGGCAGGTGCCGCCGTTCTGGCAGGCGTTGGGCATGAGCTGGCACTCGTCCACGTCGTCCATGCAGAGCTGGCCTGTAGGGGGGGGCAACCGGTTGGTGGATTAGACAAAAAAACACCCAAAAAAGCGGGGAATTTTGTGTCATTTTTGTTTTCGGCGCACAAACCTGTGAACTCTGGTTTGCACTGGCAGTTGTAGGTGTTCACTCCGTCCACACAGGTCCCTCCATTCTGGCACTCGTGGCCTGGACAGTCGTCGATGTTGTGGTTGCAGTTTTTCCCCGTGAAACCTGACAAAAACAAAACAATCATCAGCCACCCAGTGGAAACCTATTCACTTCTCGGTGGGATCGTCATCTCTTTTTTCCCCTCTAAGTCGATTACTCGTTTTTTTGCTGGTTTCAACAGGAGAAAAAAAAAAAAAGGCAGTTACACTCGTCTTCAGTTAAATGTGGTCAACTGTCTTTTCCTTCCCAGGAAAAGAAGGCAGCTGTACACATCTGTGGCAAGACGACATGAAGTACACCGTTACACAAGAGGCAACCACTGGACTGCAGGAGGGGGGGTGCTAGGTTGTCGAAAATACAAAGCAAAGCCAGCACATGTTTTTTGTTTTTTTCCCCCAGTCTGACACTCCTTAAAAAAAATCCTTAAGGTGGTTTTAAACAGTTGACGCCAGTTTCCAGAAGTCTATGTTTTATGCTTTTTGTTAGGTAACCACAACCTTTTGAGAGTTTAAATAACATGAAAAATTAAACAGACTTATCAATTCTAAAAAAAAATGAAACGCCTGATGCTTTTCAAAATAAAAAGTCTTGTGGAAAGGTCATGTTTTTCACAGTCCCATTAAGAAAATACCTATTTGTCATCAGGTTCATTCAATTCCAGGAAATGCTAACAGAGACAGGTACTGTACGGTATTGAAGAAGATCAAATCCCTAACTAACTGGTCTGATTTGACATAAAAACACATCTTTAAGGACATATTCTGTTGGTTTAATGAGTAAAAGTATCAGCTAACATCCTTGAAAGTGACCTTCGGGCTTTTCGAGGAACAGGGGGAGGCTGTGTGTGACACGGGGTGGAGTTTTTCCAAAAACAAACTCGGCACATGAACATTTGAAGCCTGCAGTCAGTCTGTGCGAAGGTGAGAGCGTTCTGGGCAGGACTGCGGTCCCGGCGAGCTTTCCTCCTCCCCAACCATGTGAACCGGAGGCCGTCCTCTGAGCACTTCCTCACGATAAGCCCCGAAGCCTTCCTGCCTGACTTTGTTCACACACGGGCCAAACCGAGGCAGAAACGCACATGCACGCAGACCCACGGAGGACACAACACAAGCAGGAACAGCCCTGTCGTGCGATGACTTCACTGCTCGGCCGTCAGGAAGCACTGATAGTTCAAGTCATTTATTTGTTTTTAGAAATGAATGAGACGGACTCAATTTGAGAGGGAGCGGCTCACGCCGGATCTCAAACGATCTCCGAAGTCGCATTCATATTTCACCTCCAAGCCGGTGTTCCAGCTAGGCTTGTCCCGATCCGATATTTGGATCGGATCGGCCGCCGATATTCGCAAAAAAATGCAAATCAGACGGCATGAGAAAATGCAGATCCAGACTCCCGATCCAGCTTTTTTTTAAGTCTGATCCCACACGAGCATTAGCATCTCCTAACCCACAGGTCTGTGTCCTAACCATGAAGCTGTTCTAAGAGTAAATCCCTGTTCAACATGAGTCTGACAACTAAGTAAGTAGGCTAAATAACTTTAAATTTTAATACATGCTCTGATAGGCTGCGATCGGTATTGGATTTAGAGGTGCAAAAAGCTGGGTCGGGACATCCCTAGTTCCAGCTTTGCAACTTGGGATGACTGGAGCCAAAGTGCCAATTTTCGAAAGCAAAAAGTTGCAAAAAGTCCCATTACCTGGCACGCAGGAGCACTCGTAGCTGGTGTCTCCCTTCTGAATGCAGGTGCCTCCGTTGCTGCAGGGCGACGGGTTGCAGGGCAGATAGCGGCTCTCGCAGTGCCTGCCCTTGTACTCGGGCGGGCACAGGCACCGGTAGCCGCCCACCTCGTTGACGCAGGTGCCGGCGTTTTTGCAGAGCGCCGGGCTGGCGTCGCACTCGTTGACGTCCTGTTTGCAGGTCGGGCCGAAAAAGAACGGCGTGCACCTGCAGACGAACAGAGACTCCCAAGAGGAGCAGCTCCCGCCGTTGGCGCAGGGGTTGGAGGCGCAGGCGTCGGCTTTGCCGCAGTCCTTCCCTGAAGACCCGGGGAAAGGAGGTTACAGGTGGAGCCCATCTCAACCGAGCCTGGAATCTTTCCCTAACACGCTGCTACCCAAACAGACCCTTTTTAAAAAACGAAGCTTGGTTTTTCCAACTTAATCCGAAAGTCTCCTGAATTGCATCGCATTGTTCATTGAGCTCCAATGGCTACCCCTGGCTGCCCGCATCAAATTCAAGTCCCTGATGCTAGCCTACAAAGTGCCTAAGGGTACGACTACCATCTACTTGAAGCCTCCTGCAAAGGCTTATGTCACAACTCGGTCATCAACAGATTGTCGTCTAGCAGTACCTACACCACGCTTAAGACAATCCAAACTATTTTCATGTGTTGTTACAAGATGGTGGAACGACCTACCAAGCGCTACAAGAACAGCAGCGTCCCTTTCTATCTTTAGGAAACTCTTAAAGATCGCTTATCCTGACTCTTACCCATAGCTCTATACCCCCTCTACTACTCTTTGTTCACTTCCTTCTCTCATTCTCTCTTTGCTGCCACTACCGATTCTGACTAGGGATTTTCCTCTAGAGAACTTCTTATCACATTGATGATAACTGTATAACTGTGTCTACTTTGTAAGCTGCTTGGGATAAAAGTGTCTCCTCAATGCATGAACATAGACATTGTCCTCTTACCTGTCCATCCCGGCGGGCAGCGGCACTTGTATCCCTGGAGACCCTCCGGTTCGCAGGTCCCGCCGCTGCGACACGGAGAACTGAGGCAGGCGGCGTTGACGGGGGTCAGGCAGCGGCGGTCCGTGTAGCCGGCCCGGCAGCTGCAGTTGAAGTCCACCGTGTTGCCCCTGGAGAAGGAGCGGCACGTGCCGCCATTCATGCACGGCGCGTTGTTGCAGGGGTCGTGAAACTGGCACCTGCTTCCGACATATCCATCCCGGCACCTGAAGGAAGGGACAGGTAGACGTCAACGGAAGCCCCTTAAAGATAAACGGGTAGTGTTGGTGATGTACCGTACAATCTATGTTGTACGGTACCTTCAAGCTGTAGAAACATGACCAAACTGACCAACCTCATTGAGGATTTGGGTGTATTAGACTTGGGTTAACTAGGAACCATAAAGTTTTACAAGGATTAGTTCTGGACAGTCCCTGCATGATATTAGGAGCAGGGTTAGGGTTAGAATGTCAACAACAACTCATCTGGGCCTGAGCAAGTGGGGTTATTTTGTCACCGTTGTATTCTATAATTAACTTTATTTTTAGATCAATTCATTCAAATTATCTGTCTTTTCTCTTGTTTTTTGCATTTGTCTGTCTTTATTCCAAGGTCTCTCCGATAAGAGGCAGGAAATTCCTGAAAAGTATCCTTTCAGGAGTTTTCAAGATGAATGCAACACACCAAAGAGGCAAAGAACCCGTTTTAAAGTGTAAATGTGCACATAAATCAGCTGTTAGGGTGCCTCTGTGGCAGTTTTACAGCCTAGCCCTGATAAACTGGGCTTTAAGCCACACGGTTGTGCCTCTGCCGTAGCCCCCCTGCGAACAATGCCGTCAGGGCTGGAAACAAGAGCGGCCGGGGCAGAGGGAGGGGGGGTCAAACTCCTGGGATGTTTCTCGCAGGTTGAGTTGTAATTGCCGGTCGGACCCCAGCAAACAAATGCATTCACACAGTTACAATCAAAGTGAGAGGAGCTGAGGGGGCGTCCCCGGAGAACACACACGGCCACACACACGGTGCTCACGCACGCGCCCAAAAGCTACTGTGATCAACACAAACTGACAGAAGGAGTAAATTCATACAACATCTGGGTGTACTATACTATAAGTTTCAAACAGTAAATAGCTCATCATGGAATTCGTAAGCTTTACATCATTACAAACACGCAACATCTCATGAGATGCAGAGATTTGGGCAAAAAAAAGAAACAATCTCAATATCGGACACTCCCTGATCCTTCCTTTCCAAGAGCATAGACAGAACTGAAGCGGCCAGAAGGGTCCACTCCATCAGCACTCTCCCTTTGGCCCTTTTGTCATCGCTCATTCATCCTGATGACAAAGCGGCAACACAGTTTCAGCTGCAAGCTGACAGTGTGACAGCTTCAAAGAGCCGCGCCGCCACCTTTGCGCTTATTATTCTTTCCTCCCCAGAGAGCATTTCACCCAGCATCAGACGGGGGGATAAAACGGCAGACAGCCCCCGGCGGGGAGGAAAATGACACTGGGGGGGGGGGGGGGGGGACTGTGTAGGTATGACCATTTTATCCTGTTGCTTCTGCCGTGTTTTTTTTATTCTGGTTATGCCTGAAAACATCCTGCCGGTGTCAAAGCGGGCTTCCCACGACACATGAACCCGGAGTCACTCTGAAATACCTGACCAGAGCCAGAAAGTCTGTTCGCCCCCCGAGGGGGGGGGGGCGGCAGGGCCGTGTCCCCAAACGTTCCCAGGGTGTTCGGCATGCGTGTGTGAGCGGCCCCCCCCCTCCGAGGGGACAGGAGTGTGTTTGGATAGGGTCTCCCTCTCGTGGGATTACGCGGCCTCGGGGACTGTGGCAAAGGAAAGAAAACACGGCATTCTGGGCCGCCTGCTGCACAAACAGCAGCGGCGAGCGGGGGCAGGTCCCCGCGTCTTTTAGCGGCCGATCTCCGAGGCAAACTACGGTCAAACGAGCAGGAGTTCACGCCATCGACTCAAAGCAAGGGAGGAATTAAAAGGAGAGTAATCAGGCTTTTTCAGTCACAGCTGCAGCACCTTCCACAACTCATCAGTGTGAGATGGAAATGACCTTTTTAATCAGTCAAAACACCGAAACGAGCTTTGATTGTGGAGTTTAAAAATACGCTCTCAACAACCAATCAGCAATCTGGAAAAGTTAATGGATTGCCTTTTTAAAAATGGAGTTTCCTGCCTCAGTTTCCTGTCTCACCAAGTGTTTTTTAACCTTTTTCTTTTTAGCATTACTTGCTCTTCCTTGCCTCCATGCAGACAATATGATCATTCTCTTTATAACCTAACCAACAAACCAAAACCTATAATTCAGGATGCTCTCTGAGGGAGAACCTTTATGCTCAAAAATAGTGCAAATTCTTCCACAGAATCACTGGAAATGCCTGCAGAGGCATGCGTAGCCAGCAGGGTGAAGGGGCCTGGGCGGGTGGGGGGTGTCGGGGGGGGTGGGGGTGAGCCAAGAAGCAGCCGATCTGGCTGCTGGAAGGCCAGTCCGGTTAAGCCCCAGCGGTGGCGGGGTGCTGAGGTCGCGAGGCGCCACACGAGCCCGCTGGAAAAAGGCGGCGGGGAGCAGGTGCGCATGTTAATGAGGAGACGGCAGCTGCTGCTCCTCCCGACCGAACGGCCCCTCCACCACCACCACCACCACGCCCCCACCCTCCCTGACTCCGGCTCTGTCTCCTTCCTCCATCAACGGCATCCCCCGTCCCTCTTCCACTAACAGCCATCAGAATCAGAAATTCTGCAAAACTACCAAATGTCACTCAAACTGGAAGTTAAAAACTGCTATGTTTGCTAACTTTTTAGAGACTCATAAACTCATCTTGAGTTGGATATCTTTCGGAGTGTTGTATCTGAATACCCCCCCCCTCCCTCCCTCCCTCTGTGTACTTAGAAGAGAAATGAGAAGCGAGACAGGAGCAGAAAGACGAGGGACACAGAGCGAAGGATGAGTGGGCCCATTGTTTTTCCTCCCCATTCAGAGCTGACCACAGGCCAGGCATATTCAGCTGTTACACCTCCTCTTTCCTCTCTCTCTCTCTCTCTCCCCCCCTCAACCCCTGTTCTCCTTCCTCTGTCTCCCAAAAAAAAAAAAAAATCTCTCTCAGAATCTTCTTTCATTCCACAACTGCCCTCTTTTTTTCTCATTTCTGCTTTCCCCTCATCTATTCAGCGCCGTACAGTCGCTGGAATCGAGTCGTTTCCCTCCAAAAAAACCCCGCACACACACTCTAAAGCCCCTGAACCCGCCTCTTTTTTTCATTTGGGAGACACCGCATTCAGATCTATGCCTTTTTTTTTCTCGAAAACTTTCTTTCAAGATTTTCCAAGTGGCTCTAAAAACTCTTCTTTATGGTGGTCTTCACTGTTAGGGGCCGAAGCGTAAGGCGGGACAAAAAAGCCTTAAACACAAAACACACACACAAGCAGCCGGACAAACAAAAGGAGGCCGAATGAAAGAAAACTGGAACAGGCTTGGTCGGGTCTTTCAGTGAAAGGGGCAGCCGGTTCAGGAGGAATTCTGCTGTTTACTCTAAAGAGCGTCCCCGGCCCGGTTCTTAACCTCAAAAGAGGCTGGCTGGCGGTCGCACTTTCCTGGTTCCCTGCAGAGTGCTCTGGCCAGCTTTGAAACTGGTATCTGCCCTTGAAAAACTGCCCAGCGTCTCGCACCCAGGCCCAAAAGGCAAACACGGAGCCCCCCCCCCACACACACACACACACACACCCTCACCTCAGAGCACGTGGACGCTCTGTCCAAACACACTCTGGCCGAGGTGCGAGCTTTAAGTCAACCGTAGCACACGCTGGGCGAGGAATGCCAACAGTTTGCTCTCTAACTTGGCGATCCCACGTCAAATCCAGACTCAGCACAAAACAGCCCTTTTTTTGGGGCTTTTTTTACTGCCATTTTTTACTGAAATAGCTGCTTAGATAAGAGCACGGGGGGTACAAAATAGGTGGGCGAGACAAAAAAAAAAAAGAAAAAATTCAACGAATCCTTTATGGAGCCTTTCCTGTGTTCAGTGCAAACAGAGCAAAGCAGCTGCTCCAACAAGAGAAATCTGGAGAGAGAGATAATCTCAACAGCATCGTGCAGCTGGAAAGGTAAATAAAGGCGACATGAAAAAGGGGGAGAGGGGGGGGGGGGGGGGGCACAAATCAAGAAGCTGAGCAAATATCAGGTGTTCGGGAGGCATCGTGTAACTGCGAGACACAGAGGCCGATACTGTTATTATCTCCTCTGTCATCCAAACCCAGAGCCCCCCCCCCTTCCTTACACACACATTGTGCTCACTTCTGGCTCGCCTTCTCCTTCTATGGCTGCCGCGGTAGCCCGTGGCAACAGGTCCGGGGCCGCCGGCGGGACGCGGGGCGGCGGCTCCAGCCCGCCGGCAGATGTTGCGGTGACATCTGACCCGTGGGCCGGGCGGCGCTCCGAAAGGGTTTTTTTTTTTTTTTTTTTTCCCCCGTCCCGGGGGCCAATCTGCCATTTGCCATCTCTCTGAGGTTACGCACACATGTAGCGTAATGTGGGGGGGGGCCGGGGAAAAAAAAAAAAGCTGGATGGGGTTTGCACTGATTCTGGCAGCTGTGCGGCCCCTCACTTTTCTAGAGCTCTTTAAGAAGATTAGTGAATTAGGTTCTGCATTCATTCCACCGTGGTGGAGGGATGTAAATCTCTGTGGGACTCAAACGCGGTGTCTGGCTCCGTTTCAGTGATAATGGTAAGGAATTGGATGAGTACATTCTGAATTATTATTCCTCATTACCAGTAAATATGACCTCGTCCAGACGGAGATCACTATTAAAGCACAAAGACAGCTCTCATTTTTAACTGGACAATACAGTGTCATATAGTTACTTTAAAAAAGATCAACAAAAAAAAAACTGCCTCACCCTTTTTAAAAGTGGTAGAGAGAAGGGATGAATTGGACAAATACGATGTGGAGCAACTCATAAGTTGTGTCTGTTTCTCAGGTGCTTTCAGTTAGGAGTGTTAGTGGAAGATGTCTGAATCCCCCTCCCCGTTTCCCCCTGTCCCCCCCACCACCACCACCACTTCTCATTTCCTGGCTGTTTGCTTCTGTGCCGCGGCTAAGTCCCCTTTAGTCTTGTCTGATCTGTTTTAAAAGGACTGCCCAAGGGGGCGAGGGGGCCTGGTCTCCCTCCTTTTCCTCCGCACTTCCCTTTCTCTGGTCCTTTCACAGCAGCGTGTCCAGCGGCTGACCACAGTGACAACTCCGCCACCACCGGGGCCTGAATCACCCGTGAGACACGCTTAAATTTAGCTTCAAAAACGCACCAATCCGAAGGGTTTGAAATAATAACAGCCTTCGGTAAAACCAAATTTGGTGACACAAAAAAAAAAAAAAAAAAAGACTTTGGTTTTTGTTTGTTGTGGAACCGAGGCCGAAGCCGCCGCAGAATCCCCGCTGGCCGCGCAAATTACAGGGGGGAGCGCTCCACCTCTTGCCCTCTCCTTATGTTCATCCGTCTTTTCCTTCCTCTCTAATCGTCCAGGAGAGCTGACCTGGCCAGCCCACAACCAGCGGCCTTCATTAGAGACCCCGTGTACTTGGGGAGCGTTATGGACACAGCTCATGGGAAACAACCAGCTCTCCCAGGACCAGACACTCTGCGTGTGTGTGTGTGCGTGTGTGTGTGTGAGTGTGTGTGCGAGTGGTGCTTCCAGCAGCTCTAATGACTTCTGCCCACTGGCTGCTTTACGAGGCTGGGAACCACTTAAAGCTTTTCCGGGTGTCTGAAGGTGTGTGTGACATGGGACCCTTAAGATGTTAAGTGTACGAGTCGGCAGCGTAAGAGAAACGTCCCGTCAAAACACACCGCACTTTAACAAAAAGCTGCCACGCACGTCTTTACACGTACTCAAGCAACAGCTATTAGTTCTTGGTTACGGTTGGCTGTTAAATGCGTGCGCGGTTGTCTGAGGGTGACATTCCTCTGCATTATCTAACCAGCCAGTCACAAAACGATACGGTACTGGCTTCATTTTTCCAACCAAAGGAGTACATTTTGTATAGGTATAGGTAGAAAAACTAATTCAATGCAGCATTTGGAGAGCCGTTTGGTCATTTATCTGGACCACTTCTCCCTTTCAAGTTAGTGAAATTAAGATATTGTCGTTTGATTCTGGTTGGGTGCATAAATCCTGGGTTGGTTTGACCTCCTACTTCCGAGAAGCTCAATTTTACTCCCACTAACACTTTTACATCCATGTACTAACACGTCTTGCACGATTAGTTGTGTTTTCCTGTTGTCGTGGACACGTTGTGACTAGGTTTTTCTGTCATTCCTGAGGTCTGTTCTGGATACATTTGTGTTCATATGTTATTCCATGTTTGTTATCATCTCAATGTCATGCTCTTAGGTCAGCGCCATCTTGACACCATGTTAAAAAAAAAAAAGGAAAAAACAACCCTCAAAGTTTGACAACTCTCACACAAGCACATCTTATTTCTAGCCAGCAGCCCAAATCCTGGAAACATTTCTCTCCTTTTCATACAATCTGTAGGTCTGTGCAGCCGGACAAACTTGCGCCATTTCCCCTGCGAGACCCGAAAACACGCCGGGAGCTGAGTCGCGTCGGGCGGGTGCAGCGAAAGTAAAAATGCGCACCTGGCAGACCCAAGTCCGCCCGCTCCTGTGTGAAAAAGAATTGGCCGAAAAACCACAAGTAATCACGGGCATTGTGGAAGCTGCTGCTGCTGTGTGGGGGAGTACCAACCCTGTTGATGCACTAAAACCCACCGGCAGGTGGTCTGGATGGAGCGAAAGAAAAGAATTGGGGAAGTGTGGTTTGTACACACACGCACACACACACACACACACACACACACACACACTCACACACACATACAGACACAGACACACTGACTGTCAGCGCCTGCGATCAAAGTTTATGGGACTTTTCTTGGCATATGCCAAACGGGGGAGGATCAAATATCACTAATCCGAGGTTCCCCACCACCAAATCGCGTCTTTCAGCCAGGCCTCTCCTCTCAACAAGTGGACCCTCGCCAAAGGGAACCCAACACTGGCGGCGGCGGCCATATAAAAGCCTCGCACTATGTGCTCTTCGCTGTGCGATGATATGATCAGATACGGCACCTTTTCTTCCCCCGGGCCACTCCGAGGCTGCTTCCTGACTCTCAATAGCAGGGCGGGAAGAGGCGGAGAGGGGGAGGGGGGGGGGGGGACGAGTGTGCGAGGGAGTTAAGATAGACTCATCCAACCGGAGCAAACAGAGGTGCCATTGAAGAGGGCCCAGAACAGGAGAAACAAGGGCTCACTTTGATGGAGGTGGATGGAGACATAAACCGGCCAGGAACGACTGGCTCTGGCCGTTTTTTACTCGAATAAACTTTGAGATCTTAATGGAGGAGATTTATAGTCTCACATTCACAGACTCTGAATGACTGCCGTGCATCTTTTTGTCATTCCAACTTCAAAACTCTCAGAAATGGCGGTTTGACACTGTTGCCAGTACCAATGCGTCACAACGGTGTTAAACTGAACGGTTTTTATAAAAGTTCCCTGCTTAAGGGAGGCTCTCCAAAAGCAAAAATAGGCCGAGGAGGACGGAAACTATGACTTAATCCACGACGCCCAAAGCTCTAAAGATGCATTCAAACAAATCTTTGCTAGCAGGTCGGTGGATTTATGACGCAGACGGACGAGAACCGCCTAATTTGCCCCATAAGCAAGGTGGGTTATCCGAAGAGCGGCTCATCTCGTCACTTTGCTATCAACAGGCTGTCAAGAGAGGTATGCAGTCCTCTCATCAGCATCCCCGTTTGCTCGGCATCTCTCATCTGACGGGGGGGGCCGGGCCTCGAGGCGGCTTTGATTCTGGACATCCGCTGGAATCCTCCAGGTATTTTTCCTGGTCCGGAGTCTTCGCTGCTGCCAAGCCCGGGCCACAAACGAGGCCTCTTCAAAGCTCTCGGGAGATAAACTTCAGTCGGGGGGGGGGGGTGTCAACGGGCCGAGGCAGATATGAGGGGTAGATGGTATTTACGGTATGTCAAGTAGACAGCTCTGACAGCCTATATAAAACAAAAGCACCCGGCACCACTTACTTAACGTTAACGTAACACTTCAGCTCGTTTGATTGAGGCGAAACCATTTCAGACTTCCTCAAAAGAAGAAAAGACGCATGCATGCTTTCAAAACTAAGCACAATAGGAGTAAAGCCGACAATTAGCCACTAATCAAACTCTATGTACAACAAATCCAGCACTTGACATCATCAGAGCTTTGACATATTTATTTTGGCCTCAGACAGGATCCACCTGCTTGCAGTTATTCTTGGTTTGCGCGTCCGGGTACGAGCAGCTGGGGTCTTTTACGAATCACTGTGGAGGCCATCGATCTCTGAGAAAACTTAAAGGAAGTATATATATGTAAAAAAATAGCCGTTAGTTAACCTCGTGCCGGGGTTAGGAGCCGGAAAGAGAAGCCAGCTGCTGGTTTCAGCGCTCTTTGACGGCCTGTTGCATTTATCTAACTGAGGGAAGACTGTGTTGCGGATGGTATTTTAAGTTAGAGACTTGGGGTTTTACAGGAAGTACGATTCTGAGTTGAGTCGAAATCCATCTCAAAATAAACGCTAATATGTGAACCGTGAGCATTTAGGCTTCAAAAACGTAGCCGCACACGCAACAGAAGCCAGTGGAACACAACACTGCATCACAACTGGAATCTAACGCAACCTGAAAGGGTTTGTTTATGGCTTCATTTCAACACAGCGACACTCTACTGTTCCCCCCCCCCCCCCTCCGCCCCTTTTTTGGGCGATTTTCCCAAACTTTGGCAACCTTTGAACTTTTTTTTTTTTTCTCTGGCTCTCTAATACCACAGTGACAATCCACACAATTGGAAAGCAACACTGAAACACACACACGCACACTCTCGGCCCGCTCGAAACGTTTCAGGAACCGTGACGGTGCCCATCTCCGCGCTTAATTGGAGACGTCTGACGAGGACAGTGCGGCGGCACAATGACGGCTTTGTGGGCCGGCGGAGAGAAGACGGGATGGAGTGTGTGTGTGTGTGTGTGTGTGTGTGTGTGGGTGTGAGAGAGAGACAGAGAGAGAGAGAGGGTAAGGGGTGAACACTAGACCAGACCAAATTAAGATGTGGCAGGGGGCCAAGATGGCTGCCCACTTGTTGCAGTCCTGAGGCACCGACTAACAGAGTCCCCCCCCCCCCCCCCCCCCCCCCCCCCCCCCCC
>CAJRST010011112.1:19344305-19387567 GCA_907169785.1 Menidia menidia | reverse complement strand
CCCCCCCACCCCAAGGTGTTGCTGCTCGTGCCTGAGCACACACACAGCCAGCATGGCAAGATCTCCGAGCAAAAGCGGGAACTTCTTGAGCTTGAAACGTGCATGTGTGACATTTAAAGTAAAAACAAAAAGTTGGAAGAACCTTTGTCAGTGTTTTTGAGGGGGGGTGGGTTTGACAACATCTACCCTGAGCCATCTGTCTGGGGCAATCAGAGAGAGGGAGCACTGAGGGCCATTGAGGAGGGGACACAATCCCAGGAGAGGGGGGGGTAGGAGGATGGAGGGAGGGGGGGGGGGGTTTGAGGGTCTCTCTGGGAAGCCTCGCCCAGATTAGTCACACAGAATTAATCACGGCCCAGAACAATGGTGGCCGAGCTTCTGGCAGACCCAGCTGTCGCTCCGCGAGAGAAAAGAAAAACAAGATTTAGGGTCTACGAGAGTTTGGTGGCACTGGCGCGCACACACACACAAACACACACACACACACACACACAAACACACACACAGGAGTATCTCTTAGTGACCCATGTCCTCATCAGTGTCTCCGCTCATTTTCTGTCTAAGCTCTGGGCCCATTTGCCCACCAGAAATAGCACCAGTGGTGTGAGGACTACACCCCCCCACCCACCCAGGGGCCCTGATGTGTCAACCCAAAATCAGGAGTCATTCCACATTCCCACACTTCCATTTCCCTGTGCAGGTATTTGACATCAACTGTTGGTGAAGAGGACCAACTCTTTCCCACTCACTTGCACTCTCCGTTCCCATCGGGAGTGGCCTCACACCTCCCCTGGTTCAGGCACGACTCCGTGGGCATGGAGCATCTCAGACCTGCGAACGAGAGAGTTAATACGCGTGCATTTGGCATCCGGGGAAGCCCTGAGTTTCATGACGAAATGCAGCAACAAAAAAAAGCGGACTCTCAGGGGGCATAAGAAATTGAAGTTCTCGGTGTGAGTTGCCACTTTAAAAGAGCAGTTTTTTGGCGGTCCGGATTGGACTTGACACTGGTTTGGCAGTGCCCTGCGCCTGTGAGTAGCTCTCCAGGAGGAGGAGAAAAAAGAAAAGAAAAAAAAAGTTGGAGCCATTTGGAGGGAGACACAGCTTTCCAGTTCTATTAGAAATGGGGTGGGGGGGGCAAAGCACCGGATCCAAAGTGCTAAGACTCGCACTTACTTTCAAGCAACAGCAAACTTTTTGGGGTTTTTTGGGGGGGGTGTTTTGCTGGGAAAGTGCGTAACAGTTCCCATAGAAAAAAGCAAAAAAACGCCAACTGATCCACAAGTGTCGTTGGGCTCATGAAAAGCCGCTTTAAATAAAAAAAGGATTCCTTTTTAAAGTTTAATTGCAACAGGTGCAAGACTTCGAGAAAGCATTCAGAGCTCACACAGGCGTAAAGAGTACAGAGAAAAGCGCGTAAAAAACAATGTAATTTATCCAAAATGCATGACAAAAAAAAGTTAGGAAAGTTACACAGTCTGCTCTTATTGACCCAGAAAGCTTTTCCCAGCACTTACCTCGTGTTATTCCTATCAGCGACAACAGGAAAGTTAGTTTCACCCACAAAATATGCATTCCTTCTGGTTAAAAAGAGTCTACAAATCCAGGTGGTTTTTTCATAGATCCGATAGAGTGGCTTCTTCTTCGATGGGTTAAAAAAAAAAAGAAGCGAATCAAAAAGAAAAAATCCTTTCAGTTCATCCTAGAGTAGATCCACATAGGAGCATGAGGGGAAAGCAGACTCCGGGCAGGAGAGATGTTGTCACTTCAAATCCCGAGCTGGAAGTGGCTCTGAGGGACGCGAGTCTCCATCCGCCGCTGCGCGTCGGGGGGCGTTTTTTTTCTTCCACAGACGCGCCAACAATCGCGCAGTCGCTCCCCAGACAGGCACAAGCTGTGAAACTTGATTAAGAGATAGCAGGGAAGTTTGTTTTTGGGTCCCCCCCCCACCACCACCACCACCCCCAACCGTTTTCCCACGTTGTGAGGGGTCTATTATCACTTGTGGATGATCAGCGCAGCGGTTTTTTCCTCCAGGCGTCCTCACCACGAGGAAGCTCTTCAAGTTTCCAAATACTAAGTAGGCGCGATAAAAGTAGTTAAAACACGGATTGCATCGTTAAAACGCGAGATAAAACTTAGGAGTTTTGCTTCGAAGTCCTTTTTAAGACACTGAAACACTTTTGTCCACTTCTTTACGCACGTTTTGAGGTTTCGTCGTCGAAAAGGTTTAGATATTTTCCCGAAAGATATTTCTATTAAGTTTATCGTGATTTTTTTTTAAAATGGGCCATTTGAGTAGGAATTTATTTTGGAGCACTGTTGTAACTTTGCCATTTGTTTACGACCGTTTTTGTGTGGCACGCAGGCCAGGAAGTTAGAACACTGGGACAATGGTGCCATTTTCTCCATGTATGTAGACTTTTTTTGTGTGTTCCTTAGATAAGAAATGGCTGAAATCATTCTTTAGAGACCAGCTTATTTGTGTAATCAGAGTTCCTAAAAGTTGGGTGATAAAAATGTAAATAAGATCTCTCCTCAACCAGTGTTTTCTATTTGATTACAAAGATTATTATTTATTATTATTAATTGAAAAGCAGCATGTCTCAGAAAGGGGCTCTGGGGAAAAGGCTTCCTGCCTATGATAGCATGAGGGTCTCTGAAACCTGCTTTTCCCTTCCAGAACTGATGATTCCACATGTGCAGGTTGCCGGTTCCACAAGCTTTTACAAAAGATTCTTTGGAGCTGAATGTCCCTCTCCCACATCAGGCACAGAAGTTTAATCATGTTTCACAGAGTGTGTTGTGAGTAACAGATATCTATAGGCACCATTTCAGAAGGTTTTGAAGGATAAAATAGGAAAAAAAGGGGAGTTGGTGGAAATCTCACGAACTGATGTGTCAATGCAACATAAACTGATTCAGCAATTTGACGCCCAAAATGAGGGAATAAGCAGTTCCGAAATTTGATGGATGGATGTTTGCCATCCCAGTGTGAAGTGTCATAACGCCTGGACAAGCCTGTGAACTAATTTCTGTTAGCGGTTTTGATCCCCCGCACAGATAAACAAATGCTGACAGTGACTCACACAGGCCCGGCAGGTATGCCGAGTCAGCAGGCGGAGGAGCAGATTCCCATCAGGAATCTGTGAGTGTGTGTGTGAACGGAGTCCGAGCCGCTTCCCAAAGGTAACGGATACCTGGACCAGGTGGGCGAGACTGAAGATTGCCGTTGGCAAGAATCAGCGTGCAGACCTCACCTTTCTGTCCACAGATTAACAACTGTCAACGGAGTCATGCTATTGGTCAAACGGGGTATGGCCGTATATGTGTAGACAGTTTCATGGTATGGTGCTAAACTCTGTGTAACGGGCAGATGACCAAACCCTCATTTTGGTCCCTTTGGTACACTCTTAGGACATTTAGGGACTGGATCGCCATCATATTCTGACAGGATATTCACTGCTAGTTGCTCCGAGGTCCCATTTGTGATGTTATTCATAATTGTGGTTACAAGAATTGAGGGTTGAAATCATGTCATTGTTATTTTTTTCACTGATCTTTCTGTCTAGAAGTCATAAAGTCATTACAGATGAGCGGCGTTCAGCATCGTTAATCACCTGCTTGTGGAAACTGTGTCTGTCAGTACTCCCAGGCCCTCATTTGTTTAAGGAACCACTGAGTGGCATATTGAGACTCTGCCAAGCATTTACAGGTAAAACATCTGTCGGAGAGAGAAGAAAAACAAAAAGAGCAAGTGGAAACGTTGGCGGCCCGAGGGCATGCAAAACTCCGGGAACGTTACCAGTGAGAAACTGTTAAAACGGCGTTAAAAAGGCAAGTCCGCGTTCACACACACACGGACACGACAGTAATAATCAGATTAGGGCAATATTATACTGGTATTGTCATGCAAATGGATCAGTTTATTTTTTTAAGACGATAATCAGCTCCGGTCAATTAATTAAAGCCCTTAAAAGCATTGCATTGAATTTTGGGGGATTGCTGTCTGGTGTCATTACAATCTTTGTTCTCAATCCTAATGTGCTTTTCTGCATCCATATGCAAGAAGTGGACAGATGGCATTTTGGTCTTTCACGCCGAATGTGTAGCAGTTTCCCCTCGAGGGCCAAACCGAACCGGGGCAATGCTCACGCTGATTGTTATCTACCAGGTGAGCCGTATTTGAATGTAAGTGCATCAGTAAATACAGAATATCTGGAAAAAACGGCCGTACATAGGCCTGTCTACAGGGCTTACGCTTTGAAACCCACCACACAGACACATCACACAGCGGAGCTGTTATCCACTGTGGGAAAAAAGGAGGGAAACGTGTTTATTGTGTCACATTGTGAGGCGGAGAGTAAACAGGATTTGTGTTGATTTCCTTCCCATTGTGTTGACCCAGGGGTTGAGGTCTGTCTGCCCCCGAAACGGCACGGCACAGATGGAGGGACCCGCTCCACTCGATCAACCTCAAAAACAGAGACAGCTGCTCGGGTCGGATAAAAAAAAAAAAAAAAAAAGCGTTACAAAAACTGTACTGCATTCTGATGGCTAATGCGGAGGCCCGGCTCTTTTCACCTAGCCATGTGTATAGTAGGTATCATCATGTGGCAGCCACAGTCATTGTTATAGAGTTTTAAACACCAGAAACATTGATTTTACCAGATGTTAACAAAGACACTGTTGTTTCATTCATTGCCATAATTCCTTTTGTCTAAAAGAACAAAACAACCTTTATCTAATATCATCTTATGCCTAATCACACTTAATGTGGTCATTTAATTATATCTCAACAACATTTAACAAACTAACTGAGGCCTTTAGAGTCCTAGATGTAGTTTTTCCTTATTTTAAGACTTTTTTAACACCACACCATCCCAGTTTGGGATGAACCAGCTTGGGAATTCGACTGGAATTTCAACATATTTCAATTTGTTTTCAACATAAGAGTGTTTCTTCTCATTCTAGCATGGCTCAAGATGATATTCCCTCCTGGATTACTGTGCAGCAACAATCTCAGCCTTAGCATTTGGTCGTTCTGTGAGCATGCTCCTCACAAAATTTGAATAAACCCCCCGTACATTTTGAGTGAAAAGATGTGTCTGGTTGCGTATGCTATGTTTTGTCATTCAGAATTTCAGCAATCAAGAGGCTGCTCTCATTTTTTCCACACAAATGCATCTACTCTTTTATTACAGTTTTGATTGTTTGGATGGGAAAGGAAAGTAAAGACCGGCCCAGCACGAAGCCCACTGCTGCCACATAAACGACCATAATAACACACTGTAAATAGATGCCAACTCTAAGGTTTGAAGCCATAAAAGAAAAAGAAAGTTTTAAAAAAAAGTGCAGTTTAGAGGAGTTCTAACACCCAGTTTAGTCCCTGGTTGTCAGATCTCACCATTTGTGCATACCTCATGTCAGCATCTGACCAGTGAGGCCGGCCTTTACCTCTCAGATCTCAGCTGGTCATTAACCGCTTTCTGTTAATGGCAGCGAGCCGTGTTCAAAAGGGTGGTTTCACGGTTTAATTGACGTGACTATTTAACTCCTGAAACTGGTGGTGACATAACGTTGACTCACTGTGCACATAAATGAGCTCTTGATGCCAAGATTATAAAACGGTAACGTAGCTTTGGGAGAACAGCCTTCTCTCAGAGAGGAGTGTGTGTGGGCGCAGTGGCAGATGTGAAGCATAAAGAGACGCGTCCAGGCACGTTCACACAACCCATAAGTCAGTTAGTTAGTGATATTTGAACAGTTATTTCAGTTAGTTCAATCCCTGGACAAACCGTTATTAGCAAAATGTCAATTCATATCTAACTGGGTTGTTCACAGCTTTTGGCCTGGCCTGTTGTTATAGTTTCATGTAGAAATATCTCTAAAAATGCTCATTTAAATTGATTGAAGCAGGTCATTTGTCTCATTTGGGTACAGCTGTCAACCAACTGTAAGTAAGATGTCTTATTGACGTCATGCTTTTCGTCTCGGCTCTTTTCTGTGCCTGTGGGTTTCTGTGTTTATCTGAAAGAGGGTGAAAAATCCCCAAAAGTCCGGCTTCACGAAACCCAAACGCCTCTCCCAGCCGTCACTCCACCAGTCAGGAGGATCCGAGGAGTCTGAGAAGCATTGTTTGTTGCTTTTTAAGAGCCTTGCGGTCTCCTTTCTTTTCCAGAGGATCACTGCAACCGAGCTTTTCTAATTATACAGTCGTGTTTACTACTTGCACATTCACAGGCCAGTAAAAAGCTCCATGGCAGGGAAGAGAAGTGACCCCTGTGGCCTCTGATTCCCTGAGGTAAAGCAGGGCTACGTCTAAACTCTGTCTTCATGAGCTTGTTGAGTCTATTAAAGCCTTACAAAGGACACAGACAGTGCAGAGTAAAACAGTTGTGGAGTACAATATTTAGAAACTAACTTCCTGTGATGTATTTTTGGAACTAAAAGAGACTCTAGTTTAATTTCTCTTGTTAATTCTTATTATAAGGTTATTTCCAGTCTAAATATGTCCAGTCAGATTGGACTAGAATGTTTAACTGACAACTTTATATTCATTGTTAGTGATGTGTAAGAAATTGTATAGCAGAGTAGAATAGGATTTTTGCATTAAAACCACTGTTTTCTGGTCATTGTTGATCCCTTTATCCATCATTTCAATTCTTGATGAGTACAATAACTACATTCCAACATGTTGAACATGACAGAGTGAATCATGCATTATTAAAGCGTTCGTTTTCGGGAAAGTCACGACGTACGAAGGGATGGTTCAGCCTGTGCCTTCTCTTCCTCTAAGCTCTCATACTTGAGAACGTCTTATGATCCGAGAAAAAGTCTGTGCAGCTCCACCAGCTCTTTTGTTTGTATTTCCTCTTTCCCACTGAATAAAACTGCCCTGTCCCGGGCCGTACCTTTAACAAAGTCTACCTTACATCCAGCACAGACAGTTCTTGCGGTATTGTGCCCAAAGCATACCTGAGGGAAGGAAAATGCGCCATTGTATTGCGGCCCTATTATTTCCTTAGTGTTTCAGGCATGGATTAATGTATCCTGGCGTTGCTCTGTTGTTCTTATCAGGGAGGAGGGCTTACTGGCTTTAAAGCTGAATCGTAGATTATGTTTCCCAAAGTGAGGAAATGCAGACCAGGGTGTTTGGCTCCTGCTTTCCTGCAGTAGCAAGGTTATGGGAAGCTGATAATCTAGTAGCTACAATATTGTTTGGAGAGTCTGAAAATGATTTTCTACGTTTTTTTTTTTGTTTTTTTTTCCTGGCCATTCTAGACCTCCCGTAGTTTGGCAAAATGATCTCATATGGATCAGTCTGAGGCTCTTTACCTGGAGGTTCCTTAGTGGGCAAGTTTGATCTTGGAGTTTCCAAAATTACGAGATAATAACTAACTTATGGTTATGTCAACATGTAAGTCTGTTCCTGTTTTGAAGGCGCAATTATATAGGCATTAGCAGTTAATTACAAAGCAGTGCCCAAGGAAGCAAACATCTCTCGTTCAGGGTAATTACATTTAAATTTGCAGGATTTTATAGAAATTTGGCACAGCTGAAAGAGGCCCCCTTATTCTGGAACGCGTGTACGGGCGAGAAATATTTTTTTACACCTAATTCTGTCCAACTCTGCTATGATAGGTGACCACCAGGCCCGTTGCAGCTTTTCAGGGTTGTCAAGTTATTATATTTAGGTCGACCTGTGGCCCACGTCCTTTGTCTTATTTCAGTCTCGTCTTCTCCTCTCTCAACTGTCGTCCTGCCTTTGAACCTGAAATGATTCACAGGCGGCTATTTCCGAGGACGTCTCAGTAACTAAATGCATCATGGAAAGATGCGGCATTTGAGTTCAGAAGGGGGATAAAACAGTTCCCTTTAAACACTGGTGCATACGATAAGAAGCCCTCGAAATTGAAACGTTTTCTGAATAAATTCATCAATACAGTCAATTTAATGAGCAAACAGATGACGATGGAAGTTGATTCACTGAATTTGCTCCAAATATTTTGTCACTGACGGTAACGCTTATAGCACAAACGTCCTAAAGCTTTTAATTTTATTAATGGAAGCTGCTGAAAACCGGTGACTATATGCGTTTGTGACTTTTATGTCTGCTGCAGCTGCTTCCCAGTATTGTGGCGTGGCATTAGCACAGAGTGTGGACAGCCAGGCGCAGTGGGTCAGTGCTCCCCCGGCCTCGGCTAAAGAGCCGTGGGAGGTCCAGAGACACTGGTTCTGTTTTTGGACACACAATCACAAACAGGAAGTCACTGCAAACCAGTCACACAGCGCCACTTCCTCCCTTTGTGTAGGGGGGGGGGGGGGGAGGTTGAATTTAACCTCCAAAGACAAAGTTGTACCACGTGGAAACTGCCCCTGTTGCAGAGACTGGTTATTTTTCTCAACTGTATTTATTCACCTTGTTTTGAAGCATTACGTAGAAAGGATGTTTTTATAATAAATCATTCCTCTTAGAAAAAAAATAGTGTTAAACATTTCTTAATTGTAGGATTTAGACAGGTAGTAACAAAGAAAGTATTCACCAATCCTGTTTTGAGGCTACTTTTTAAGATAAAGAATCTGGTATAAAACAATCAAAGCTGATTTGAGTGTGAAATATTTATCTTTATATAAAAACTGTACAATTTGATATAATCAGCAGCCAACCGAGCAGTTTGCAGCTCTCACTGCTTCAGGGCAAACCGGGACACAGTAGGCTCGTATTTGATGAGTTCACCAGTCTTCTACATGAGAAATGAGGTTCATTTTGAGGAGGAAAATCTCCAAGTTCCAAATGCGCTCTCATTTAAAAATGTCCTTACCAACACAAATTCTGTGCACTGTAATACAAAAGATCGGTTGTTTGACTGCCATCCTATATGAGTTTTTTTTAAAACAGCTCCTTCCTTTTCCCTCACTTACCCTTTCCTTTCATTTTGTATTCCATTTTCATAAAAAAATGTGATGGTAGGAGTTTAAAATGTTTAAAGTTTGGTACGTACATTTTCTATAGGCTTACATACTGTATGTTAATATGTAAAAATTCCACAATATATGCATTTTTTCGTTCCTGAACTCTTGTTCACTAAATTTCTAATTGTGGAGATACTCAGATGACGTCTTGACCCTGGAACCCGGGCCTTTACTACAAGGCCACCATTTTTTTTACCGCATCACGAGGGTTCAAGACTGTTTATGTTTACCCTTTTGAAAATGCTCTTTCAGTCTTTTTGCCCTTGTTTCTCATCTCTTGGACGGAGAAACGAGCCTCACCGATGATGTGAGAGCACAACGCTTGCTACGTGAGGAACGTGGGAAAATCAAACACCGGCAACTTTCTGTGTTGTGAATCCCGACGGTGCTGGCTGCCAAACTGTCAGAAAGCAGTTGTTGTAACCCTAACCGATTTGTTTTTGTGCTTGGCCATTGAAGGGGTTGGGATTGTTTCGTCTGTGGGAGTTGTTTTGGAATTTAGAGATGCAAAATCTTTGATTTCCTGTCAGTGCGGGAATAGCGGGAGGCCTGGGAATGAGCTTACCGGGACTAAAGCTGCTCTGGTTGTATTTTTTCTGATATCCTACGTTTTGGCACCGCGGCTGAGCAGTTCTGAACCTTTCAGTGCCCTAAAGGGGAGAAAATGGTCGATGGGGTGCTGCAAACTTGACGTTTCTGTCTTTTTTCTTTCTCAAAGAACTTACGGTGCAGTTTGCTTTCTCCTCGGAAGGAAGGCATTTATCTTGTTACAGCTTAAGTTGTAGTGTGACACACCTCTGAGCCACCGTTCCCAGGCAGAGAACACCATTCCTTTGTTCCCTAAATATTTGATAATTACTGTGGAGAGCTCTCACACCCTCTACATACCACGCCGTGTTAGCTTCATGTGCTCCGTCTGCTGTGAACGCGGCCCACTGCCGGCGTCGTGTGAACCCTCAGCCCTCACAGGAAAAAAAGAGCTATTTCGGAAAAAGCAATATCAGAGCCTGTCTTTTTCGGATGAAAATGCTTCTCAAGGGGATTATCTGTTACTTAAAATGCTGGCTTCCAAACATTAGTTTTGCCTGAAAAAGAAAAAAAAAAACTCCAGAGGTTTTGGGAGTTTGGGAAGTATGCGGCCTTTCCCTTGTTTGGATTTCCCAAGGGAGTGTAATTCCTCTGCACATCCATCGCTTCCTCCATCTTTCATACCCTCTCACTTCTTCTCTACCTTTGTTTCTGCCTTCCACCGTCTTGGTGTCATTCCATCCCCCCCACCTAACTCCCTCTCCTTTTTTTTTCCTTTTTTTTCTCCAGGCTTTGCAGTCTGTTTTTTCTCTTTCTTTTTCACTCTCCTGCCAGGACTCCCACACACACGGATGCCATGCCAGGTATCAGAGATCCAGACTTGTTGCATTCCCAAAAGGCGATTTTAACAAGTTCAAACCGCTTCCCCCCTTTTCAAATGAAACGCAGCTATTCCGGGCAAATACGAAAACGATCACAGATGCATTAAGATTTAACGCCCACCAAGCCGAGGTTCCCACACAAGAATGTGGACATGCTGTCAGATCTGGAGAAAGTCCTGCATGCAACCTCAAAGCAATAACCTTGATTGATGCCGCTGTAATTTTTTGCTAAACAAGAGTGTTAAAGTCCGTTCTGTCTGATTCAGAGATGCCAAATTTCACATGGTGATGTCATCAAGCTGCACCATATTCTCCAACTCTGAATCACTTCCTGCAGAAGGAGAGCCACCACCTAAAAATTAAGAGTTAGGTGTGTCACTTTCCTCCACTCGCAGGCCATTTTGTCCCAGTTTTGACATTTCTACTTGTCGATTTGTATAGTTTCCAAGTCCTTCCCCCTCTCCTGGATCCTTGTTTTGAGGCACAAAGAAAGGAAATGGTGCAAAACGAAGAAAAAGTACAAGTCTGCCTGCTTGAAAGTCAGAAAATGGCTGTGGGCTGCATGCGCCAGTGGGAAAAGATTGGCCAAATTCTGAGCAAAAGGAGGAGAAAGGGAGGAGAGAGCAGGAAATTAAGCTGAAAGAAAGAAATAAAGAAAGAAAAAAAAAGAAAGAAAGAAAGCACAGTGGCTTGCCAAAGTCGAAATCGATCGATCACTTGCCACAAAGTCAGCTTCTGTCCATGGGGTGCAAACTGCTTTAGATGAACTATAGAGGTGAACCAAAACTGACATCACTTTGGATGGTTTTAGATTTTTGCTCTCAGTTTTTCCACAAAACAGTCGTAGTGTTATAAAAAACACAGCTAACCTAACAGAACTCCTGTCTGAGGACCCATGATTCTGTATCTCTATGCAGCTTAAGCTCATTTGTGACGTGTATTTTATTAGTTATTTTTCTTTATCTGTTTATTTTGTCTTACGGGCAGAATAAGGACTGAATACCTGTATAAAAAGAAGGCCTTGCACTCGTGATTTAACTGAAGGAGTTACAGGAGAATGCTGGCAGACGGTTCCCACCTCTCAAACCTGCTAACACCATTCAATCAAGCTATCAACTTTGTCTCCCGTCAAATGGTGAAATATGGTGAATATATGGTGAAATATGGTCTATCATGCCTATGGCTAACAGTTTTCGGCTGGTCCGTGTTGGATGGCTTTGGATCTGTGTCGTAATTGGCCGTTTCCCTGTTGTCTTCAGTTGTCTTTCCCGTGGTCATCTTAGCCTTTTTTCGGTTTGTGCCTTTTTTGTTCCCACTTGCTTTCCGTTTGTAATTGTCTGAAAACAAAAGCAGGCCCGATTCCCTGCCTGGCTTTGTCTCCTTCCTCCAGTCGTTCTGCAGTCCGCTCTGCTTTTGCCATCGCCCACCACTTTGTGAGTGAGCGGCAGACGCAGAACGGCGGCCGTAAGCTGATACCGACTCTGAGATGGTCGAAGAACTTAACATTTGTGCGTAAAGGAAAATCCAACAGGCCCTCCTAACCACCAACAGTCATCACATAACTCTGCAATCCAGGCACACACGTTGCCAAACTTTTCCTCATTAATATTCTTGCTGCATTATCGTTCCATGAGATTTATATGTCTTTTTCCATTTAGAATCTCATTGTTACGGAGCAAAGTCTGAGTGATGAGTCCAACAGTGCCTGGAGACTTTTTAGGGAATTTCTACAATAAAAATGAACTTAGCTCAAGTTTCTCGTCCATCCCTCATTGTCTTTTTTTGTTGTTGTCATTATTTTATTTTTTCCAGCCTTCATTTGATTCATTTTTGTGCTAAGGATCTTTTCAAAACACCACAAATGATGACGCAGGATAGCTATGTTGTTTTTCTGTTTTCTACGCAACAGAACAAATGCAAGAAATTCCATTTTGGTAATCAATTAATAACCAATGAGCAGAATTCACTCGTTTTCTTCTTTTTCCATGAGGGTCGGCCTGCACCTGCTGTTTGCTCTCTGGAAGTTATCTAATGTGTTATCAGCTCTCTCACTGATGGAGCAGAGATAAGAAGAAAGTGATGAGGGAGGCCAAAGTGTCGCCCTGCAGCTGGGACCGTCTGGCTCCACGACTGTTGCATTGTGGGTAAATATCTGCAGCCAAGTCATGGGAATGAAATAGCGGGATGTCAACTCAGGGTTACTGTTATGGACTTAGCCAGTGGAAGGTCACAGCTTAGGCCGAGGGGGACTTTTTGCTTCGTCCCTCATTAGGGACCTTGTTTTTCCTCCTTTCTGGCTCTTCACAACACAGTAAAACTTTTTCATTTAGGTCCTCTCATCTTTTCCCCCACTCCATATATGCCTTAGAAAAATATTTTTCCTAAAAGTTACTCGTTACACCAGACATTGATGTTCTCTTGGTTTATTTTCACGAGACTCCAGGGTTCTGACAATGTAACTGTAAGCCCCAGAAATGTGTGCGAGCGCGTTTTGCTGCTTGTTTGTGAACCTAATCGCATAATTGTAGTTTGTGTGAGAGAAGGAAGGGTGAGGATTAGTGAACCTCTGTGTATTTCTGTGTAGTGCTTGCATGAGAACGGTGTGGGATCCCATGACCAAATGCCACACAAAGAGTGAGCAAAAAAAGTGGTGTGGGACATGGATGAAACGAAAGTCACACAACTCTGATTTATTTACAGACTAATGTGAAATAATGAGATATTATTGAAATGAAAGGTGGCTTTATTTTTTTATTGCCCTAAAAAAAAGTGGTAGGTTTAAATTGGAGGTAAAGACACCAACAGCTCAGTCTCAGCTTAAAAGTTTGGTGGTTAACAAACCACTGTCCGGCCTTCTGTTTTGGCTATCTGAAACAATCAGATAAGTATTAACTAATGCATGTCAGTTCAATACAGGACATTTTTCCGTTGAACGCTTTTCACATTTGGCCCAAAAAGGCCAAACGTTTGTGAATGTTTTGACTGTATAAGTCGGTGCTTTCGTGTTTTTCTCGGCCACAAATGTAAAAACAAGCCAATATGAACATGGTCGGCTTGCCTTCTCCAGCTCTTCTTCTCCTTGTGTTGGGCTTTATGGAATACCACGCATTTAATCGCACACTGATTCCGTTTCACTATTCCTGGTCGTTGACTTCAACTTTTTCAAACCGATAAAAATTTCACCCCTCGCATCTTGTGCCTCGGAGGTGCAGTATAAACACCACCGGCCAGCTAGTCTTTCTCCTTTAACAAACGCTGAGGGACTTCCTCTGATCGTGACTCAGTCTGGCCTGATTGTGGGATTTAGTGCGGGTGCAGTCTGTTAATCTCTCTTCCAGGTGATGCTGGACGGAGGGAGATCCTCAACATCATGAGGAGTCCTATAAATCTTTTTCAGCTTTTTTGTCATCTGCACAAATCAGCTTCTACCTCTCACATTCCTCTTGATGTTCTGTTATATTAGATTAGAAGTATGTGATGATTACGTTCAGCTACAAGTTATTATAGGTGTTAAAGAACAGCTTTGTAAACCAAATGTCCAGTTGGATGTCTAAAAAGTGGACATCATTAGGCCAAGTTCAGAGACTCAACACTCACTTTTGTTGTGGGCTAATTATAATGGGGGTGGTTGGCAAAGTTATTATTAAGATAATTGTAGCTTTTATTTTGAATGCCAGTTGATTATGTTCACTGTGTTAACAGTTTTAAAATAAGTTTTTTGAGCAAAAAAAAAAAAAAGTAGATGATCATCAGGATCTCAGATAAGGACAGCTTATTCTTCGGTGGTAAAAAGTTGACAGAATCTGGCTCGCTCAGCCTTTTCCCAGCAGCGCGCGCACACTTCAGAGGAAGCAGTTGTTTGTTTTCTGCAATTAAGCTCTTAAGCGTCTTGTTGTCAGAGTGGCTTTCTGTTCCCGGTCCCAGCGACAGGGTCTGCGGGATCAAAGATACGTCTGTCTTTTGTTCAGAATTCCCCTTTCACTTCTCATTTTTTTTCGGAAGAACTTATATAAATTACAGAGCAGGTAACGGTTTGCTTATGTACTAAGTCCTGCTTGTAAGAAAACAGCTATCTGAGGCTTCCACGCAGTTCTCAGCCTACTTGAATATCCTTTTCTCTCAAAACAAAGATAAAGACAGTCATCAGCCCACACGGGCCTGAACCTTTCTCCTGATGGCTCTCGTGACAAAACAGCCTCAAAATTGTGGGAAATGTACTTCCTAGCTCGGCCGTATAATTGAGGAACATTAATCCACAAACTGCTGCAGCTTGATCATTCTGGGAAAAAAAGGGGTCTATTACACCTCACAAGAGCAAATGCCTGTGAATTGTTTATTTCTATCCACCAAAGGAGGACTACTAAAAATGAAAACAATGCTCCATTGTAAGGGGACGAGTATGTTCTGAGACAGAATGAACATTCCCATCCTTCCCCTCTTACATTTGGATGATTTTCCTTTGTAACGTCGGTAATTACGCCCTGAAATGTTTGTTCTTATTTTTCCACCTCATAATGTCTTTGATGGAGGTCTTTAAGGCCTCACAGGGTTAGGGTTAGGGTTAGGGCTAATACTGATTTGATGGCAGGTGTTTTAGGGCTTTGTGTTCAGAGCTGAGAACATAAATCACACGAGCAGCTCTTTGAATGTCACCACTGCATCAATAAACTTGTTTCCCCAGAATATTCTGCTGCAGGGTTCACCAGTATATCATGATTAGAATTTATTATTATGCATGTGAATAAACACAAATGTTTATCAGAACACTCGGTCTGATCGTTATGCTATTTCTAAAGGAAAATCAGGTCACGGTATATGCTTTTAGACTCTGACACTGGCATGTTTAAATGAATACGATTTTGACTGGTCTTCTGTTCGGTGTAATATGAGTAATTACCTCATATTACGCAATTAAGCCATTTAATAGCCTGTGCTGTATGCATTTCTGTGTAAATCTTTATAACCCATCAAGCCTTTAGTGAACTATGAAAGTGTAGAGTGACATTGTACAATACAATTAATAGAAATAAAAATAAACTTTCATATTGATTGTCTTTTCGGTTCTAAAAAAACACATTCACACCTTTTCACTCGCACACAAAAACTTCTTTCACAAGAAAACATGGCACGCGTCCCATAATCCATCACCTGCTCCAAACTCAGTACCACAAAAACATTTTTATCGGGGTGTGTGAAAAAGTAAACCCTGAAGGGATTCGTTTCTTAAAGGTTGTTTAAAGTCTCAAAAGCTGCAGCAGCACCTGGGTGTAAACACACAGCTCACATTTGTCAAACTACCCATGTCTGCTTTGCCCATGTGTTGAAAATGTGATTGATTTTTTATTATTGGAAAGCAAAAGTATTCATTCTTTTGTTTATTTGTCTTTTTTCTGAGAAACTTAACATTTTGATTTGAAATCACGACTTCAACAAACCTGTACACATATGAATCATTTTCAGAAGTGATTCTATTGTATTGTGTCTTTGTGAAGCACCGAGGTGCACAAACAGTGGAACATACCAGTTAAAAGCTCACCATGCAAGTTGTTTTGCGTAGTTAGCACTTTTGCTTTGAATAAATGTGGACTTTCCAGACCTATGTGCACCATGAAATATTTTGTTTTTCTCAGGGAGGAAGATCTGGTCAGATTTGCAAGATCTCACTTTATTATAGAAGCTGACTGAATTCACATCACGGCATCTGCATCTGATTGGAGGTGGAAATGAAGAGTCTCACTGGAATGAATGGCGACAGAAATTTGTGGATGGATGGAATTTTGGATCTAATCATCTATGCGCCATCTTGTGTGACCCCTAGTGGAATTATCGTCTAACAAATGTTGTACGAAAATGGGAAGACTGAGGTCCGTGAAGGTATGAGTTGCCTGTATCAACATTAGAGTGAAAGGTGATCATGCTCCTGGCTTTAGAGGTCCAGGAGAAGCTGGCCGTGAGACTCTCACCTCCAGCAGCCTCACAAACTCTTATCAAGCCTGTCATCAGTTTCCCACACTGTTCCCGCTCCGTTTGTTTTTTTTTCTGAATGATGAGGAGCGTTTTGGCTGCCTGAACGCGGCCGGGGGCTGTGGTCACCTTCCCCTGACACCTGCCATCCTGTCCCATCCCAGCTGACCGTTCGCTTTCCGTCTCTTCATCGCTACAGCACAAAAGGGGAAAAAGCCTTGAGGGCTATTGGCTATTGTTTACAAACCAACCCCGTATCTTTTTTTTTTCTTTTGCCGGACACAATCGTCGCTGAGATTTTTTCTTTTTTGAACATTTGTTTGCAGCCAGCCTGGGAAAAACCCCATGCAAGGAAATGATAATGTTATTTGTGTTCTGCTGAGGCTTTCCTGCTACCCTAAATAGGACTCAGATTTGCAGTGTTTGCAGTCAAATAATTCCCGTCGAACAGTTGCGTTTTTGATTTTTTCCTGTGTCAACAAACAGGGATGTTTCACTCTTGAGGCAAAATAGATCATATCAGTGCTCTTACACAAGCCTCCTCTGGCTTCACAAAGAGACAGTTGACAATCTTTGATCATTTTGCATGAATGCATTTGTGCTTTAAACTGCAGAGTTCCATAAGAGAGGTGGGCTGAGTAACAGAACTGGGTTAAACTGGTCAGCCGGGCCAAAATTGTGCTTCTTACATTAAGTGAAAGAGGAAAACGACAAATTCAGATCTTTCAAGTCAGAGAGTGCTGGAAAATAATCTCATAAACAACAGAAGGCTATCCTTCCTGCAGCTACAGTCCAGGTAATAGATCATTGTTTAAGATATTTAAGTCTGTGTCTTGGCACTGGTGACCCAGTACACAGCATTAAATGCATCCCAGTATCCCAGTATAAGTATGTCAGTACGTGGATTTGATTGTGTCATTCATTCAAATTACATTTAATACTGAAAAAAGATAATGAATAAATACCTAAACTCTAAAAGCTTGATAGTGAAGCAGCAGATTTGTTCCTATAGCTGTTTCTCATTGAAAAATAATATTCCTGATATTCCCGCTTCTTTTCCCCTGCAGGGATATAAACTTGTCTGTTTTATTAGCCAGTGATATCCCATTTCCTCGAAAGGAAGAAATGCTTTAAACTTCTCCTTTTTCTCTGTTTTGTTCCTCTTCTTCTCTTCAACTCGAGTGGTTTTGGGGTCTCATTGCAGGTATGGCTTTGGCTTTGTAAAGCTCTACTGGCTGCTCCCTGATGTAAACAACTCTCCTGTTTGCGTGGTCGTGCATCTTTAAAAGATGCAAAATAGAGCCGGAATTTCCTGGAATAAAATCGAACCAGCGGCACAGCATCTGAAACAACAAACAGCGGCTAAAAAAAGAAAGAAAAAAAGAAGAAATGGAGGCAAATGATAAGAAAAGCCCCACTTTTGGACCCTGCATGCTAAGATGTGTGCAGAATCAGTTCCGTTTCGCAACTGTGACAGGTTATAACTTATCATATCCTCTTTTACTGATATGATTTTGGAAACAGTGAGATTCTGAGTGAGCTCCATGTGGAATTCCCTTGCGGTATTCACCGGTTTTTATCAACTCGGGCTCCAGTCGGCATCGACAGGAGCGCGACTGGCTGAACAGGCAAACTCTCAGATGATCCTGTAAACAGTGGAAATAGATCAGTCTACAGTGAAGCCTCACGCTGAGGTTCTGACTCTAACGGCTTGTGGACACACAGAGAAGCCTGGCATCGATCTGCAGTCCGGTCCTTTGGGAGGAGGAAGTGGTTCTGTAAGCTGTCCCTCTCAGATCATTTAAAACAAACGGACTACTCCTCGCATTGTTCAAGGATACCACCATCTTGTTAAAGCAGGTCCGCCTGCTTTTAAAAACCCTATTGTATCACGCAGACTTTAGAGTGAGAACACCGGTTCTTTTGGGGGAATGCCAGGACTGCTGTTTCGAGCAAAAGAAAAATGGGACACGTCTAAAGTTTCGTGTGGTTTCGGAGCTTGTCCCACAGCTTTAGCCTTCACTGATATCATGCTAGCAGTTTCTCCAGAGCTTCAGGGTGTTCGTGGCTTGTGAAAACAATGCGGTGTGCACTCCCCGTGACACCAGACAGGCCTCCAGACCTGCGACCGGCCCTCTGGTGCTAATTGCAGAGAGCCGGCCGAGGCCGGGCGAGGACAGAGCGGCGCTCCGGACTGAGGGTTTTATTGAGCATAGAGGAGAGGGTCATGGCGATGGTAGCTCATTAGGTATTGAACAGCTGCCAATCTCCCCGCTGCCTCCGCTCGAGCGGGGGATTACTGAGTGTGCATTGCTGCGGTTTTCTTTTTTCTTTCTTTTTCTTTTTTTTTAAAGCCGGTTTTATCAGGTTTCTAACTTGTCGATCGATATTTTCCATATTCCTCCTGTTTGTGTTGTTTTACGCAGGTTGTTATCCTCTTTGTGTAACTCTTTTGCCTCTGGATGTTTTTTCTGCTGTCTCTGTGTTTGTGTCTTTTTCGTTTTGTCCCTTTTAATAAACTGATTCATCCTACATCTTGTCTGGTATATTAGTATATGACTAAGATGAACGGGCAACATCATGAAAATGAACCAAAGTCCAACTTAGATTAAATAAATAAAAAAAATTCATCTTATAACCCTTCAGGGACTGCCAGGAAATATTGTTCAATTGTTGATTTCCCATTGAAATATAGCTCTACTGTTATGTTGCAATTTCATTGTCCTGGAAAGTACCAGACTTATAGGAGGTGTTGCATTCATTTTGACATATGAGACTCTCTTAGAAAAAGGAAATGCCCCTAACTGCAGTATCGCTTCAAGGGTTCTCGATTCGTGTTTGACAACCTCTCCAACATAAAGTAAACAATTATAACAACACAACCATCGTAGATACAATACGAATGACATGTCACTTGTTACTGACCAGAAATTCTGTTTTGACTTTTTAAATATAAAAAGGCTGAAAGGCAATAAAGAGAAATATTAGAAAAGAACAGAAAGTAGAAGAAGAGAAAGCTATATAGCTTTGTATATTTACATATATATTTATTTATGTATATATCATAAATTCAGCAAACAATGGTCCCTCACCTCTTTACCAAGTTAACACTCAAGTGATTTTAGAAGAAATGAAAATCCAAATATCCAGAATCCACCCTGTTTGGAGGAATAAGCTGTTTTCTTTTAAAGAATATCTAAAAGTTATTTAGTTTTAATAACCACGGTGGGTAAAGGCAGCCTTATTCCATCACCACCCGTGGCCGTATTGAATCTGTGTTTTTCCATAGCTGTTCAACTCGTTGCAGAGAAATGGACTTCGGTTTCCTCCTGGACAGTGTCGGACTAAATGCAGGGAACAAGCTGCACTTTCCGGAGATTCTTACTCTCAAACACAATAAAGTTTGAATTACACCTTATCACTACAGGAACAATGTCCTAATTCAGGTCAGGTCTCCAACACACAAGGAAATGGTCCAACAATAATAAGCTGACACACGCAAACCTTCAAAGTGCTATAATTAATTGAAACTTTGACTTTTGCCTGAACAAATCAAGTTACGGCAACGTGACTAATAATGACATGAAATACAGGTTCTAACCTTTGGTTAGTGCATTATTATTGGTGGAAGGTTTTCCTTTTGATATTCCTGAAACTGACTATACCCCCAAAATCCCCATATTCACAAAGATGGGGCAAAGAATGACCAAAATCAGATAAAAATGACAAAAATTGGGACAAAATATGTGACGCAAAACAAGATTACATAATTACCTGAAAAGAAAATTACATTAAATGACCAGAAAAAAAGAGTTTTCAAGATGCTGCTTCCAGGTTGACCACACGATGGTTTTATCTAATCGAACCTCACTGATAAAATAAAAATGCCCTCTAAAAAAAATGCGACTTGTGGTTGAAATTTGTGAAGCACAGGTGAATTCTCTCTTCTTCAAAATTTGACAAGTTGATATATTTTTATAAGAGCATTTTTCACAGTTCTCACATCTTGAGAATTTCAGGAAGCTGAAATTGGATCCATTCCTGTGCAAACCAACTGATGTTAGCTTGACAGCATGCAGCAGAGGTCTGTGCCACACTCGGGTAAAAACGTTGCCGTGGCGGGACAGAGCACACACTGGCATGCCAGGCATTGCCTGTTAATTCCCCGGACTGCGACACGGACAAGCTTTGAGAAACCGGAGCATATGCCAAGCGTCTCTCAAGTGTTTGATGTTAACTTGTTTTGGGTCTGAAAGGAAACGGGATATCTTTATGAAATATTAGCTGTGGTTGCCTGGCTTGCCGTGGAGGCCACTGGGGGCTGCAGTGTTATGGAAAGCAGGCGACATCTGATGACCTTAACTTGTTCACAGTGTAAATGTTAACCATGGTATACCATTTAAGATATGAAGAGTTTCTAGATTTCTCTAGACAGCATAGATCTGATACAGTCCACATTAATACACCTCAACAACTGCTTGGTGGAAGGATGAAGAATTCACCATCTGGTAAGAAAATCTCAACATCTCTCAGAGGAACTGACAGAAGGTTTAATGCATTCATCTTCCTTGGAGAAGATATCCCGGAGACGTTCGTTTTTCCACTCGGGGGGCTAATCTCGCAGCGTTTTGAATCAGGGCCAGTCCTGGAGCCATCTGAGCATGGAGGATGAGTGAGAACCAAACATATTTAGAGATCTGGAGCGTGGAAAGATGCTGAGTAAAGGATATACCGATGTATATAACTTACTCTTGAGAAAAAATAATGATGCTCATCAATCTTCGCAGATGATTGTTCACAGGAAAAAGACGTCAGTTCACAAGCTGCCAACATTTAACAGAAATGACCCTGACTTTTTTCAAGCCCCTTTAACGGCTCTCAGATTCAGTTCAGTGATTTCAGTTTCTCAGCATATTTATATTAACCTGTGATTAATTTTCATTATACTAAGTAGGCCTATATTGAAGTTTTGAACCAGTCCTTAATGACCTGTTTATTGATTTAAGGGACACAGTCCAAGGTAACTGTGGTTATGTGCGATTATGGCTTGTATTCATCCCTATGGGTCCCTGGGTGCTGGCTGGTTTTCTTTTTGTCTCAGACTGGGCGGGTTGACTTGGACCATCCCGCTTGCAGCACATCATCTATCAGCCTACTTCTTCCTGCGCTCCTATGCCAGATGATTACCTCTCCGGCCTGGATTTCCTGCACTCGTTTATGTTCTCAACTGGATCCCGCCATCGCGCTCGGCCTCCCACTGGATCGATCCAGCAGGCCACCTGCTAACCCTTCTTCACCAGCCCGGACTCTGAATACATCCTTGGCTTCCCGCTATCCCAGCTTCCCCTCTCCCTTGATAAATCCTATCCTTCAGTCCCCTGTTTGCTTGTGAGTCCAGTATCAGTCTAATCAGTGGTCACTGTTGTTTCAGACTGAGCTGGCCGCCACATTTCTGAGTGAGTAATTGCATGGCCCGATTCTTCTTCATGTAGATGTAAGGGAGTCATTTTATGTCGTGAGTTACGGATTCTGAAGCACAAAGTGAGACTTAAGAGTTGTTGTTGTTGTTTTTTATTTGTTTTTTGCAGGTCTGAATTCATCCGGGCAACAGGCCTGTTTTTTTTTTATCAAGTAAACTGCTTTGTCATCTCTTTCCAGGGGGATTGATGCCAAACAAATCAAGTTTGGAAAGGTCTCTTGTGATGTGAGCCAAAACAATTTCCCATTAAATAGGCCAGTGTGATGAGTTTGCTGGGTTGAGTCACAGTTGGGTCAAACTTAGTTCTTAAACTTGGTTCTTACCCACCTATACTTTCAGTCTGGAAATGCGGTCATCCTGTTTCTTTATTTCTTTAAAAGTCTTCTCCCAGAGCATAATGGCCGCGGTTTTGGCCGGCGTGGGATGTCCAGTGTGTGTCGCTGCAGTTTCAACCCGGTCTAAGAGATGGGTGTCCAGTAGGAGGTGAGCTTAAGGAGCAGCCAGCTTCTGGCCACTGAGCGGAGGTCGGACATGCTGCCAACAGCTGTTACACATGCATGCGACTATGCTCCACACACACACAGCAGGCCATTGTTAACAACTGGCCGGGGTTTGTAAGGGCTGTGTTACTCCAGACACGCAAAGGGAGAGGACCTAATGTGGCATGGTAACCCTGACTGTCAAAACTGTGAGGTAAATGGGACTGCGTGGCACAACTGGCCCTTTGGTTTGAAACCGACATGTATAAATCTTGCGTAACGGCATGATACCGGAGTAACGGCGTGTTAAAGCGTGCTCATTCTATATGATGACTGAAGCAATGTGCAAAAAGTCCAGACTGTTCTGTTTGGTGTATCAGCAAAGAAACCATTTGGATACTCTCATTAAACACAGCTCTATTCATAGTTACTATAATAAAAGTACAATATGAGATTAAATAGAAAAAAAATCTAACAACAGCACGTATATTACATATCAAGAGAGTTACAACAAACATATTCAACATTACTTCTCCCCACATCTTACTGCTATTAATTTAAGCCTTCCACTGGGGCTCTTTTGAGTAAATGTGTTCAGTTCTATGTAAACAAATGTTTTTTCTCTGCACTTGACAGATGTGAGCTTTTCTTTTTCAGAAAATTGAGAAAAAATTCTCGTTGTAATTCAGAATTTACAAATAATTTTTACTGAATTTAATAAACCATTAGTGCTTTGAGCCAGGTAGCTACTCTGAGCTCTGATCTCACCTTTCATTTAAACATTTAGCCTTTAAAAGTCTGATTTAAAACTGATCTTTTGAATCAGGGTTCCTGTAAAAGCAGTGGCAAGAGGTGATGATGAAAAAAGTTCATCGCTTAATGATAAGGCTTAATTCTTCACAAAGATTAGGGAAATATCTGGTTTTAAGTACAATCTACAGTAACTGAGTTGGGACTGTTATTATGTCATTAGTCTGTAAAGGGCTAAACTTCTACCCTGTTGCGTTTAAAGTTTCCTTTTGAACATGAAGACCCGGATTTCCTCGCAAGAGACGTGGATATGCACATAAATAAATACTTGAAGAGAAGCCTTGCTTATAGCATCTATGAATATGATGGTGAAAAAGGGACTTGTGAGAGACACATGACAGAGACTGATTGGAGGATAAATATAAAAAGTAGAGACATAAGTGTGTCAAAGTTAGGGGAACGAGTGGGAGCAGTGGGGTCCCAGTCAGGAAGGCATGTGAAGGGACAAGTCACAACATTGGGGGTGGGGGGGGGGGTTAGGGCTGGGTGGAGATGAGTAAGGTTCCCATGCCCCAGAGGCCCCGGGGGAGTAATGGTGGCAGATGTGACGTCTGGGGCCGCCCTCCCTCCCTTCATCTCTGCCTCCCTTCCTCTCTGGTCTGGACGCTGCTGCTCCACGTCCCGGTTTGTCTGCCGCCGTCCCCTGAAGACGGATTTTGACTCTAATCCATCACTCTCCTTTTCTCAATGAAAGCATGCACTTTAATACAAGCCCCGGCTCTCATTGGTGTTTGTTCATTGTCCAATCAGAGAGGGTTTGGTTTTCTTCTATCTGTCACTGAGGGGCCGTGTTTTTTTTCTTTCTTTCTTTCTTTCTTTCTTTCTTTCTTTCTTTCTTTCTTTCTTTCTATCTATCAAATTTTTGTGATATCATATTTAACAGTAAACTGTGTAAGGCACTGTTTAAAATAAGGACACACCTTTATCACATTTTAAATGAGGTGGACTTTTATATCAAAGCGTGCAACCTGTTGACATACTGTATATGTTTAACCATGCTTAACCATACAGGTAAGTTGTAACCCTGTTTTAATTTTCATCCAAAGTTTAAAACTTTATAGCTGCTGTATTATGACAATATTAACTGTGTTTGTTTGCCATTGTGCATACAGCTGGATAACGACAGGAGGTTTATCCCACATTTTTGTTATTTTTTGCAATGCCAATTAGGAGCCTTGCAAGAGGGTTTAAATGTTGCGCCACCATGACATGTTGTATCCTCAAATTGGGCTCATTTGCTAGATTATAGAATGACTCAGAAAATAAATCGTTCATAAAAGACTAAAATGATTAATGATGGGTTTTTCAGAATGAACAACCTTAACAACATGTCAAAACCTGTTTTCAAAGAAGCAATCTACAGAGATGGATCCTGTAATAGCTTTGATTTTGTGACACTCGAGGTCCAGATGCCTTGAGAGGGAAGACCATATTAAAAAAGAGACTTAGAAATGGACGGATTGCTGACACTTTTAAAATAAATCAACTTAATTCTAAGACGCAGCATTTTTTACGTGGTGGATTTAGGCTGCTGACACATACAGTACCGGTAACTATACCATAATGATATAAAGGCTTTTTTCTTTTGTTAAAAACTAAGATTAAATAAAAGTTATTTATAAAAACAAGGTTTTTCTACACCTTTACTATTCTTCTCCAAACATAGAAATAGGTTTCAGAGTGTTTGGTAATTCCATGTGTCTGAGAAACTCCGGAAAAATGACTGAGGCTTTGCAGTGAAGTGAACTGTTTTATGAACAAAAACCACAGAGGATTAAGGACTTTTGAGGGTAAAAAAAAAAAAGAAAAAAGCAGGCTCAGGAAAGTGTGAGGCAGCTAAGACAGAGACCTGTGGAGGAGATGCAGCAGTGGAGAATGAAAGGATCAGTTTTTCCAAGAGTCTGTCAACATGAGACAGCTCTGAGGAGAGGCCTTTATCTCGCTAATGCACTGTATTACAACGGGCCTCTCGAAAAAGAGCCCCGTCTCTGTGCGGCTGGATGAAAAAGATCCGGATTGGATGCTTCACTCCTCTGAGCAGATTAGGACACTGCAAGCAGTCACATTTTGTGGCGCGACTCTTTGAAGCCCTGCGAGCGGCTGTCAACAACCATCAAACATGGCGGAGGAAGCGCGGCCTCTGATGCCACGCCGGGGGAGCAGATCCCCGGGTTTTGAAGAGAAGCAGGCCTTCGTTCAGGCCTCGTGTGATCTGTAAATAAACATGTTTAAAGTCACTTACTGATAAGCTCACTTTGTGCCAGGTTTTCCCAGGAATTCAGACCTAAAAAAAAAAGGAGAGGAGGTTAAAGAGGCATGACAAATTAAGCACGGGCTTCCTGAATGAATGGAAAGCAAATGTTAGACCATTCAGGATGACTGTTTTGGGAATGACAAACAGGAAATGACTTAAGATCCTCAGTGGTGGAGTTACTGTAAAACGGATGCTTTCAGGTCGGGAGAGATGCCATCTTTCTAGGACACGGATGAGAATTTTTCTATTCTAACCCAAACATACTTGAAGATGTCCACAACACCAGCGTAGATCTAATTCAAAGCTAAGGAGTTTTTGTGTGATCATGTTACACACTGATGAGTCATTTGGATACTGTAAAATCAAGAGGAAGATGATGAGGAAATAATATCTTAAATAACTGAGGGATTTACTGAAAAATACATCTTCATGGAAGAATGCTTTGCCCCAAACCTGCAAAATTATCAGTTTGTACTCATGTACATTGACTCAGGTGTGTGCTGTGCTGTTGGAGACTAGTCAAAAGCAAGTACTCTTACCTTTGGGACCCCCCCCCCTCCCTGTAGCACCTGTTACAGGTTGCAGAAAGGATGTCATCTCATTCCAATGGCCTCCTGACCAGCGCAGCACAATGCAGATGACTCTGCCGTCCTCGGGGATGTACATTGTTAAAACGCAGATCCCAGGGAACACGTCCCCGTGGAGCGCTCATCTGATACCATTGTCCCTGGGTACGTCAACCCCTTCGCATTCATACAGGGCTGAATTTATGAGCACAGCTTGAAGAGGGGGGTGAAGGGCCAGACAAAGGCTAGTTTCTGTGGCAGGGTGTCTTCCTCCGCCTTTCTGCCCACAGGGCAGTACTTCCCCGTCACAGAAACTGTAATTCCCGAGCAAAGAGAAAGATCCTGCCGGTATCTCAGGTCTGATGTGGACAAAAGGACTTATTTGTCAGGGTTTGTTTCAGATATTTGGCTTTATGGAACAGTTCTGGGCACTTTGGGAAACAGGGGAACGTGTAACCACTGCCCCCTTTTGGTCGTGACGGGGATTTTGAAAAAAAAACATGTATTTATGCCCCTTTTTACTCAGATGTTGCAGTTGTGATTTAAATACAAATAATGGAACACTGTTAAGGTTCTCAAGATAAAATTTTAATTGCTTAACCTAAAAAAAAACTGAAATGAAAGGAATCATATGTTGTCCTGTAACTGTCAATGATCCCTTAGAGATAATATGATTTTACTGAATTTGATCAGAGCTCAAAGCCAAAAACATCATCAGAAACAGAAGTTGATGCTTAATAGTTGCATCATCTTTCAAATCCATTGTGTTCTGTTTAAAAGTGACCTCAGCTGTTCAACCGTGACATCAAAACATGCTCTGGCCAAACTCACAGCTTAAGCCCTCTTACATTTTTCCGTTTCAGGTCAAGGAAAGTGATAAAGACTCACTTCACACACTGGGCGGGGGGCGGCCCTCCCAGCTGCTGCTGTGTTTTTTTGCAGGGCTGGGCGGCGGCGAGGAGAGCCCTGGACACGTTACAGTAGTTTACACCCAGATGGCAGCTGTGTCAACAGCACTGCCCACGCCAGATACCCAGAATCTGGCAGCGTTTGACCGAGGGCTGAGATAAGGTGCTCTGACAGTGTACGCCAACTCTCCCCATGGCTCGGTTATGAGTTATTCTTTAAAAAAGACATAGGAGTTTCTCAAGCATCAAAGGAAGAGGAAACTTTATTCTAAAATCCGCTCATAAACCGCGGAACCGAAGGAAAAGGCTCCTTTGATCATCACGGTGCTCATAAGGTTTGGTATGTTCCACTAATGAAGATCTTAGTGAAGTCATAATTAAATTAGTCTAAGTGGCCCCCCTCTTTAAATGGCCATATGGAACTGCTCTGCTGGTTATAAGAAAGGGCCTGCTCGGGCACAGATGAGAGGTCAAAGGTCACTTAGGGTTATTGAGGGCTCATAAGGATCTTCACACGATAAACGCCCGGGGTCAAAGCAGCGGCTTCTAAAAAGGAGCTAGCTTGTGGGTTTATTAGTTAAGCTGGAGTACTTCAGGTAAAAATAAATAAACCCTTTCAAGTCGAGGGCCCTACTTCAGAGTTTGCCGATTATCTCTAAGGACTTATCATGATACAAAATCTCACTTTAATGTTTAATGTTTGTCTTATCAAAAAGACACAATAGGAATTGAGCAAATGACCATTTCTGGTTCCATCAATGCCTTTAAAGCTTGACGATTCATAAGCAAGTGGTCAAACTGTAGGTATTTAAAGACTTACCCCCTCAACTAAATGAACGGCTAATGCGACGATGGCCAGAGGTCAATGCCCTTAAGTGGACTCCCAGGTCCTAAAGAATTCCCCCAAGTACTTCAGTTGTTACCTTAAAGCTCTTTGAAAGCAGAAAACCATTCACTTCAGCTTTTGTCAATAAGTTATAATCAGCCACTGTATTGACAAGCCTACAGAGTCTTTAGCTTTCATCAGTGTCCCTGAACGACAAGAGTATTTTAGAACTCATTGTACAATTATAGTCAGTGAGACAAAAATCGTTTTATTGATGCAGAAGGAGATTTTATTTTTTTGTCACTTACATTTTCACAAGTTCCATTTTAAAGTTTCATTTGAGCCGGAAAAAAAGAGTAAAGAATTTGATTGAAATAAAATACAACAATGCAGAAAGACAAAGACAAAGACAAAGAGCCCTTTATTTGGAAACACCTATCCACAATCAGTTCTGCGCATGTTGTTTCTCCCACATTAAACCTGAAGGTCCATTAAAAGGTCAGGGCAGGGTTCACCATCTGACCCCGTGCATGTTGTGTAAGGGTCAGATGAGGGGGAACAGAGAACACAATGGGACACAATGGCCCGGGCTTTATCCCACTGCTGCCACTCTCCATTCAACACTTCCTGGGTATCTGGTGTTACGACCACGCTGGACCTCGGTGGTTAACGTCTCTGCCGAGGTTTCCAAGTGTAACAAACGGACGGAGGACAAACACACGGAGGGAAGCGTGCAGCGCCAGAGCCCACATTCCCCCTACAGGGCTGAGGTGTTATCAGCAAGGGGGGGGGGCACAGGGGGGGGGGGGCACAGGAAGCCGGCTTAGTGTTGCTGTGTGATTGGAGCAAAAACCTCAGATATGTTTGAGCTGATTCCAATCCAAAGAAAAAGGTAGAAAAAACATATCAAAGCTCAGGCGTCTCTACAGATTTGGACTTGAAATGTTCTGTTGTGGTATATAGATTTTTGAGGAAAAAAAAGGTTTTATTTGCAGTCGTTTATGAGTTACTATTGTTTTGGAGATGAATAATTCAGTGTTCAGTAGAATGTGATGTGTGACTTGAATGAGACATTTCCATACTAATTTCTGTACTAATTTCTAATAAGTATATCAATTTAGCCGAGTTCTGAATTAAATTACAGTCAAGCTCATTCCCATCACATTTCTTGAAATTGTTCATTGGTGCCTTTGCCTAAAGTAAATACAAAATGAAGAGTTTGACAAAAATCTGAAAATAAAAAAGTCTGAAATGCTTTGTACAAGTCTTAACCATAACCCAAAGACACATTTCAGTACTTTCAGTTACATGCTGGTAAACCTAATTCAATTAAGTGATTTTGATTGAGTTTTTAGCTATATTCAAATGCTTTTTACATTGATTCTACACTGACATATTATTTTTATTTTGAAAATAATAAAACAAATAAATGCTTTATCTAATAGTAAAGAATAGGCCTAACTTCCTTTCTTTATCTATGAGTCACTGCAACTGTAAACTAACAACCATCTCTGCTCCATGACTATCTAACGTGTCATCAACACGTCCGTTGCAATGTTTGTTTATTTCCAATAATCCGAAAGCCCATTTACAAGTGTTGTGTACTTCATGTTGCCAGTTGTTTGAGCGCCTGAGGCCTGTGGCCTCTGCCTGGTGGTTGACGGCAGGAGACGCTATCACGTTCGATCAGACAGGAGGATATTTGTTGGTACTTGTTGGCCGCCTGTCCCACTGTCTGGTAGCAGTTAGAGCAGTGAGAAAACCCCCCGCACCTGCCTCTGTTATAATGTAAACACCTCGCAAGGGGAGCAAAGGAGAGATTAGAACAAAAGACCACGCTGCTCTTATCAGGCATTTTCATAGCAGGAATCATAGCAGATAGAGCCAGACCCAAGCCAGACCCTGGACCACTCGCATTGTTTGATGGTGTATCGCCACAGCTTAGCTGTGTACCAAGAGCAGAATGTTGTTTTTCACACTCTAAAACTGAAGAAGCAGATTCTTGAAAATGGAAAACAAAAGCCTGACCGAATCCAGTTAAAAACAGGATTTGCAGTTTAGTACTTCCAAAGCTTTGGTTGTCATAAAATAGATGACACAATAGAAACTATCAAAAACTATCATTTCAGCTTCTCTGACTAAGGGCTGTCTGGGGACCTTTTCCTTTTCACCTTTGAAGTCAGTCACGATTAGTTTAAAAACATTTGTAGTTAGGATTTTAAAATCAATTGGTTTGACTTAAGATTGCTGGCATATTGTAAAGTAAAGGCAAAAAAACTCCCGCAGCAAAGTAAATTGTTTCCTTGCAAGACTGAAGTGCTTTTAGCATGGCAGCAAGATCAAGGTGCCACAGAGCCAAAACCCAGGAAAAAGCCAGTGTTTGATGTAAAAGTTCAACATGAGCCGCCAACTTAAGATTTTGCAAGTTTCTTTGATAAAAGTACAAAGATTCCTCTTTTATTTTGCATCATCAAAAATTAACTACTTTCTTTAGAGGAATAAAAAACCTGGGGTCATTTATCAGAGAAAACATTTAGATTTAGAATCGCTCTTTCGGTATGGAATGATTTTCTCAGCTTCCACAGACCGGAGCCGGGAACGAAAAATGGAAATGTGCCAAACGGGGGGCTCGGATTTTGAGAATCCCGCCTCAGGTTAAAAGACAATGAACTCTAGCAGGCTTTGATCTGCGTTCATATCCAGGCAGAATAACGATGGCTCCTTTCACCACAGCTAATGATGTCTGTGGTGCGTTAGCACACTGCGGAGGGGGATTTGCAGCCACGCGAACACCTTTAATGAGTTTTATTTGTTTTATTTTATCCCCTTCCACCTCCTACTCACCTTAGCACACGGAGTAATGATGAAGGAAGGGTACTACAGGATAAGAACCGGCCCTATCCATACTTCCATGGGGCTAATTATCTAACCCTCTGGAGGATCATTTTAGCTTCATCTGAAGCAAAAGGGGCTTTTTGTGCTCTCCTAACACCTAATTCTATGTAAAATTATATTATTGTGAATGGGAGGCATTTCAAAACATTACAAACCATAGAATTTTGTCTTTAAATCACCTGACTGTTTGATTGAGGTGAGATTCTGACCTATGTGTATTTTTCCATCGGAACCATGAAGTCATTCGCTTTTACGCGGATGTGGGGTTATTTTTTGGGGTTTAGCATCGTGGCCTTATAGCAAAGGGGTTCCCTGGGAATCCCCGGCACACTGGGGGGCTTTTTGTATTTGCATGTTCTCCTTGTTTAGGTGTGGGTTCTCTCAGTGTACCCTGGCTTCCTCCCACAGCCCAAAAACATGCATGATAGATTCATTAAAGACTCTAAATTGTCCTGTAGGAATGAATGTGTGCAGGCGTGTGACTTTTTTCCACGCCTCAACTTCACTTTAATCCGTCTGCCCCTCTTCAGACCCTCACAGGTCCTGATTACTGGTGGAGGCGCTGCCTGGAAAGCGTGTCCTTTAACAGTATCGGTCACTGCACCTCCCTGACAATACACTGGGTATCTCACTGCCGGATGGCGGGTCCCAGCCCAACGCCTCCTCATTAAGCATATGTCTCATTTTCCATTTCAGACGAGCGATAGCGTAGAAGTGCGCACAAAAGCACTATTTTCAGGCCCCTTCGACTCATCCCCTCTGAAAGTCTAATGAGAGCAGATCAAATATAACTGACACCGAGGGGAGACAAAGGGAGATGTAGCGCTGGGTGAGAGATGGGGAGAGGCAGAAACAATGGACCTGAATATGCCGTCACTGCAGCGGTTTGGAGCAGGACCACAGAATGCAGATGATTCTGTAATGAGGGATTAAGTGGTGGATTATGGGTCTTTATTAAGATGTTTCTGATCCTCATTAGGCTGAATCTTGTATCAGGGCATCGATTCCCAGCTCGCCTGCTGGATTGCCTGTTCTCTGGAGGAGGAAGAGAGGAAAAAGGAAACGCGAGTGATAAGATGTGGCTATAAAATGGTTTTCCGTGGCACAGACACTATTAATATATAAGATCAGCAATTAATCACACATTTATACCAATTTTTATTCATTTATATAATTTTCGAACTTGCTGAGGTAAGGCAAACTTCTAGTGTAAAGTTCTAAGCTCTTCAAATACTAAAGTTGGAATCTATGTTTCCATTTTAAAATGCCCTCATCTTGATCTTGTTTTCTTTTTTTTACATTTCTGAGGTCTCAACATTGTTGGGTTCGGTGCGGTTATTATCCAGCTTGCTCTGAAAGTTTCATCCTTCTGGGTAATTTTACTGTTTTGTTGTTTCTTTATTTCCAGAGAGCATGACTGCGGGAAGCATTTCGTAAACTCAGGTGGGCCAAAAGCCATATTGGATGTCATCGAAGTCAGTTGGTAGCAGTGTTGATGTAAGCGGAGAATCTCAGCTATTCCAATATTTATTCACCACTGCCCTCGTTTCTGATGAAACACCGTAGACATAACAGTTTTATATCCGCTCAGATTTAGACTAAACCTCCTCCAACTGTCTTATTACAACAGGAAGGGAGCAGCAGAGCTCCTCAGATGGAAAACAAAAGGTTTGCTTAAATAGCCAAAAGCCCCAGTGGCCAAATCCACCCTCACCCGACTTTTCTCTGAAGGAGCAGCCATCCCTCCTTCCAACCAAACACTTGTTGCTCTGCCAGTCAGTGTGTCTCAGTGTGCACCTAAAAAGATCATTAGATTTACATAATAGAGAATAGAGAATAATTCCAGATAATATCTCCTTTGCTGTTGCCCATCTGTGAGGCTCATTCTTTCTGATACAGGCTGGAGTGGAAACGAGCATTCACACTAAATCAGCTCTGATTCGGCAAACCAAACAGAGAACACGGTCACTTTATAACATTTTGATGATCTTGTTATCTAAATTGGCCGACAGTGATGAACCTGTGCTGCGATCTGCCTGAGGTGGGTCACAGTTTTGTCCAGGTTTGTCTGAAAACTGGCTTCTCAGCGTAGCGACTACACGACACTGCCACCTGGTGTGAATCCATTCATAGTAGACTGTAAAATGTTGGTCTGCTTGGTCTTAGTTTTACGTTTGGGAGTACTTAATGGTCATTTAAGCTCAGCACATCCATAAGCAAACAAGATGGAACCTTTGATGAGGTCATAGCCAACCGGTAACTCCAATTACGTTGTACTCAAGTCCTTAGAAGGAGGAGACCTCCAGACTTTGTTGGCAGCTGACGGTGAGTTTAGATTAACGGAACTGAAAACGGTCTGAAGTTTTATCGTCATTGTGCTATACTCGATCTTGTTGCATGTGGCGGGCAAAGGAGGTGAGTGATGACCAAGATCTTGTTTTAGTTCAGTTTATGACAGCTTTATTAAGTGCAAAGAGAGTCTAGTAGCAGGAGTCAGTGATGCGCCTCATGCTCATGAAGTTCATGCCGCTCATTCCCATGTTCATGAAGCTCCTGTACTCGCCGGGCCTCATGTACATCATCCTGCCTCTGTAGTGGGGCTGCTCGTACATCAGCCAGTGGCCGTCCATCACGTTGCAGGACATGCAGTTGGACATGCGGTAGCGGTCCATGATGTTGTCGCAGTCGTCCATCATCTCGTACATCTGGCCTCCGAAGTTCTCCCTCTCGTAGATCCTCATCCTGTAGTTTCCCCTGTACTGTGGGGGCAAGCACAGGCAGCTCAAAATCAGGAGGTTCTGCGCTAGATACTGGCAGCTAGCACGGCGCCGGGGTGAGTATTTACCATGGGAATCATGCGGCAGGACCGGATGGTGTCGCTCATGCTCATCATGCTCATGTAGTCAGCGTACTCGCCCCTCCTCAGGAAGTACTGGTTGCCCATGTAGTTGGTGCGGTCGTACACCATGAAGCAGCCTCTCTCCACCCTGCAGGAGTGGCACCTGCTCAGGTAGGAGGACATGTCGGGGCAGTCGCCCATGCACTCGTAGGAGCGACCCTGGAAGTTCCTGTCCTCGTAGAAGACGACCTGGGGGAGGACAGAGTTTGGTTAGTCCAAGCATACTTTAACAAAAGTCGTTGCGGTCTTCCATCGGAATTGCATTTTTAGTGGTGTTTAATTCAGTTTCGAGCTCCTCGATATTATTTATATTCATTTTGACTGTGCTAGTTTACTACCAATGTTTGTCTGCCGCCGGGTGTTGGATTTGAAGTATTTTTCTAGCTTTTTGATAAACGAGCTAAACTGATCAAGCTGCTAACCCCCAAAAAACAAAACAAAAGAAGTGGGTGGGAGTCACTGCGAATATGAAGAAATTCTCTGTGTAAAACATCTTTAACAAATGAAAAGAGTGTTCACCCCCTAAAAAAAAACAGAAGTTTGCGGCCATTTGGATAATTTCTTTTCGATTAGTTTAAAGAACCATAATGCAAAATCAATGTGAAAATGCAAATTTACCCTGCTCATCATGTTCATTCCAGAGGAAGTCATTTTGCTGGTCAGTTGGCTGCTGCTGCTGGAGCTGCTGCTGTTCTTGCTCTTGCACTAAACTGTGTCCTACTTGAATTTGCCCTTTCCTTTTATACTGGACCCACAGACTGACCCCTTTGTTCAGAAACCCCCTGAGCCAGCAACAGTGCCATGGAAATGTACAGAATATGTAGCGTTTGTCCACGTTTTCCAGCAGCAGTGGGTTCAAAGATCCTTTCAGGGACTGCTTCTCGTACAATGCCGGGATCACCGGGAGGGTGAAAGGGTCGACAATCACAGGTCACACCTTGGCATTGTTCATTCAGGGTGACACAATGTTTGTCAGCAAGGATATTTAGTCTGTTGTCTTCTTTTGTTCTTTATGCGGTTTGCTGTTAGGACAATCACTATCTTTTCCATGTTGCAATGCATGTGGGAAAAGAGCAATCATATTTTATTAACAGTTGAACAGACGGAAAAAAAAGAAAAAAAAAAGAATTAAGAAACTAAACTATTATGTGTGGAAAACATGATAGAAAACAATGAAGGAGAAATGAGGAATAATTAACATGTCATAAAAAGATCATTTATAACTATGTACAGATGGCAATTCATCAGCAAACAACAAAAAACTGTTCAAATGTAAATAAAACATACGGTAGATTAATTTAGCAGAGAGTGGCAAGAAACGGCAACAGAGGCAAAACACTTAAGGCTCTCTCATGTAAGTTTTTAAAGAGTGTGACGTCACCTGATGTTAAAACAATGGCACAAATATTTCTAAATTTCTATTTCTAGATTTTCTATTCATCAGTTCTAGCGTGAAAATGGAGAGAAAAATCTAGACAAAGATAAGGGAATTTGTCAACAGAGTTGTTTATATTTTCCCAGTTTACCATAACTGAATATAGGCGTTATTAAGCGTCTATCCAAGGTCAGTTCTTACTTTTTAACCCATAAGAACCCAGCGGGACACAAGTGAAACTGAAATTGATTATTCAAAAAAAGCCAGTGTACCCTGGGAAACATCACAAATCGTTGACAGGTGATGGTGGTATGTTTTTAATGTGATATATGGGGGCTCATTTGTTATATTTTCTGTTTCCTGTCATTTTTCTTGAGGTAAAAATGGACCTGGATTCTAATGGGTTAAGTTCTATACACTGTGAATGGCCTCTCCTGCTTCAGTCTTAAGACAGACCTCAGCACATCTGAACCATAATCTTATAGTACCACCTACTAATCCCCTCATTTTTCTCAGGACGTAGCTGTAATGTAGCTTCTCCACAGAGGGGGGCGCTGTGGTGCTTTTTAAAGATTCTCTTGGCAACAAAATCAGTGTTGTGAAACGTTGCTATGGAAGTCACAGAGCTACTTTGAAAGTAGGTAATTTGGCATGAGTATTTTATTTTTGCTGACTGTGTTTGACTCTGTAACTTGACAGACTTGTGAAGTTACACTTCACCCACTCATTAATGTAACTATGAAAACGGCCCCTTTAAACGGTGGTTAGCTAAGCTAGTGTGCATAGCTGCTTTTTAGTTAGCATTTTAGCTCGCGAAGTCCTTATTACGGCAGCCAGTTAAGTATAGAAACTTAGCAAATGAAACCCCGCATATGCAAACGTAAGTTTTTGGGGTAGGGTAGATGTTCTATCCGTTGAAAGCTGATGAATATGTAAACTCATGTTTTTTTTTCTGATTTCATACTTCGCGAGATACCGTTAACTGAGCTAGCTCGCGCTGTTTTGTGTCCGTTCGCATCAGTATTTCAGTTAAACAGCTCAGAACTAAAATGTAATCTCTTAACTGCTCATGTTGCATGTTCAGACAAAACCAACTACGAGAGCTGTGTCTGTCATAGCCCCTTTTTTTTAAGAATGGGACAGGTCAGCCGTTTAATAGACTTTTTACATTCAATCTGTGGCTAAACTCGTTTTTCTATCGTTCATCTGCAGGTGGTTTGAGCTTTAGTGATGAGAGAGCTTTATCCATCCGACCATTGCCGGTCTCAGACATGAGGACAGAATGACAGAAATTGGAGAGGAAGGCGCCCTTCACCCTCAGGGCTGGAAGGCTGCTGATCGTGGAGATGCAGCTCATGGCAAAACGCTCGGGTCTTCCCCAAAAGACGTCAACCCGACCCAGAAGCACAATGCTGATCTTAAACTTGTTCCTAAAAATGCAGAGGAAGAGATCGCTTCATTCAAGCCTCGGCCCCCCGTTCAGCCCAGGCTGTCAAAGCTCAGCAAAAGTGTCTCGGCCGAGGAGACCCTACGACCCAGGAGGCTGAAGAACAGCCAGGAGAGCCTGAGTGACCGAGCTGAGACCGGCTCCTCCACCGACTCGCTGAAAGAAGACCAGACCTGTCCAGGCGGGTTTGCGTCTGCCCGTACACCTGGTCTCTGGGATGGCCAGGACTCGAGACCCCTGGCTGCTATCGCAACAGGCCCCCCAGTCCTGCAGCAGTCCGAGCAGGACGGGAGTGACCGGTCAGACCACCGGGGGAGGCCCACCAAGGTGCGGCTGTCTCCGGTGCAGCCAACAGGGCCGCAGCCCGCTCTCAACAAGAACTTTGAGTCAGCCACTTTAAGGGCGGCTAATAGGATTGGCAGGGATTGTTTGGATTATGCCGTGCTGGCCAAAGAGAAGTTTGGAGAGAGACTCCACAGGAATCTGAGCGACAGCCGCCTTCTGGAGGACATGCAGTCGGATAGTGGCTCTGTGAGCTCCATGAAGTCTATCTACAGCGTTCTAAGCCCCATCAGACCCCAGGATGTAAGAAACAGGTACAGTGGGCCCAACAGAGCATGTAGATGATGGACCTGGAGTCTTCTCAGGCTGGGCGTTAAGGCTCTTATTCTTTCTGGTTATGTGTTGGTATAGATTTAGATCAGTAACACCACCAACACATCCACATTTAGACCTGAAGTTTTTGTTTTGGACTTTTTAGTTGAGTATAAGTGTCTTATGAGTGTGCAATTTACTGACTTTGGCCTAAGATTATCTCTTCTAGGCCACACGTATATAATACTTGTTCTTTACAGTAGTTAAGAATTATTTATTGGATCTAATATCCACTCAATCTGGTCTTAGTATGTGTTCCATCTTTTTGGTGGAGTCGATTTGAATAGAACATCTGGACCCTGGTTTAAAGCTGTAAGAGGGTGTCATTTTTGCTTTTCCTTTCTTTTACGAACATCTCTTTGAAAAAGAGAGGGGCAGATTGGCACAGGATCAGAGACGATGCTTGTTGAGCACAGTCTCTGTTCCAGGTGGTAGCAAAAAGGAGTCACAGTCTGTAGTTGTAATGTCAGCTCATCTGTGGCAGGACTACTTTGAGCATATCCTGAAAAAACTAGTTCCAAATGTCTTTTTTTCTGTCTGACTCCTGCCTTCCAGGAGTTTCCTGGAGGGCAGTTTGCTGGGCAGCGGCGCCCTGCTGGGGGCTGAGGAGCTGGACCGCTACTTCCCCGACAGGCGGGTCGGCATCTACGTGGTCACGTGGAACATGCAGGGGGGGAAGGTGGGGGGAGCCACCGGTCCCAAAGCCTCCGTGCTCGGGCAAAGATATGGTCCTAACCCAATTATTGTCATCCACAGTTTCTTCCGGCCAACTTGAACGATCTGCTCCTTCCAACCGACTCTGAATTCGCCCAAGACTTTTACGTCATCGGGGTCCAGGAGGGCTGCCCTGACAGGTGGGCCTGGCTCCGTCGTGAGCTACGCTGAGTGTCCCTGAGGGCAGTAAAGTTGGTTGTTTGACTCTGTGTGCGTTCATGTGTGTTCAGGAGGGAGTGGGAGACCTGTCTGCAGGAGACTCTGGGACCTCACTACGTCATGCTGTACACGGCTGCACATGGAGTTCTGTACCTTACTGTGTTCACCAGAAGAGACCTCATGTGGTTCTGTTCAGGTTTGTCTCGGCTCTCTTCAGGCATCCTTTCAGTCTGCATAGACACCTAATTATGTGTTGGAATTTTGTCCTAAAAGCAGATACCAACTTTGAATGTTTCATTCCAGGCTTTTAAAAAATGTTGGTAAAAGAGTCTCAAGTGTGTTTATTTTCTTAACCAGCTCTCTGATGAGCTACACAAATACTCTGTGTAGCTCATTAAGGACACAACTGAGCCACAACAGGGTTTTAGATTCTATTCCCTCTTACTGAGGACGTGATTACTTTTTAAGCTGAATCTTGAAAACAGGGTGAAGAGTGAAATAATCTTGCATGGTTTCAGCCAGTCCAGATCACTGAACATGCGATGGCTGAGGAATAACATCTTTGTGGAAGTGTGTGTGTAAATAGACATATCTATGCATTGATTGTAGCTGCCTTTCTTTGATGATATCCTTCTTCTTTATGGGTCACTCTCCATTTTATTACTGCCTCTACTATTGTGCACGAGTCAGTTCCAGTGTCATTGAAAGTGTCCAAAATCCTTCAGCTGCTTCCATTCTCAAAACTGATTTAAGCAACTAAGAAAGAATAATAAGTACTTTCATATTGCCCCATCTATAGTATTGTTTTTATCTTCCATATTAGAGAGAAATTATGTCTAGAATACATGATATTTAGACCGAAATGCATGTTATTTTTTTATTCAGCTTCAGATTATATGTGAGTAGAAATGCCTGTAAATAAGTAATATGTCAATGTTGAGATGCTGGATCCTCTGTCTGTACTGACTGAGCCTAGTGAGAAAGGATTTCATGTCTCAGGTGTTTCTTTGCTACACAAAAAAACGCTTCTCACTTTCTCTTGCGGACCCACACAGAGGTGGAGCATTCCACCGTCACCACCAGGATCATCTCCCAGATCAAGACCAAAGGGGCCGTGGGTATCGCCTTCACCTTTTTCGGGACCTCCTTCCTCTTCATCACGTCCCACTTCACCTGTGAGTAGGAGTGTCCTGTTGTCTGGGCGATGGTTTCTCTCACCAGGAAGTCTCTTTTCCCGCCTTCTACCGTCTGAACGCGTCCCTCTGTTGCCCCCCCAGCCGGAGACGCCAAAGTTTACGAGCGAATACTCGACTACAACAAGATCATCGAGGCTCTGGCGCTGCCCAAAGGCCTCCCGGACACCAACCCGTACCGCTCCACGCCATGTAAGGCCGCACTCCACCCGACACCAGAGCACCGCCGCTCCCCGGCAGAGGCACATCTTTTTAAAAAAAAAAAAAAAACATGTTTTCGTAGCTGACGTCACCACGAGATTCGACCAAGTCTTCTGGTTCGGGGATTTTAACTTTCGCCTGGGCGGAGAGCGGGCGGACGTGGAGAGCATCATGAGTCGCTCGGCGGGCGGAGACATGAGCCCCCTGCTGGAGCACGACCAGCTCTCCAAGGAGATGAGCGACGGTAAGCCCCAAAGATCTGTTGTTGTTTTTTTTACAGGTATTTTGTAGTTTGTCTGATCACGGCCCGCCGACTCTTCCCCCGCAGGGTCAATCTTCAAAGGCTTCCAAGAGTCGCCCATCCACTTCTTCCCGACGTATAAGTTTGACATCGGCTGCGACAACTACGACACCACTTCCAAGCAGCGGACGCCGTCCTACACAGTAAGGGGAGCCTAACCCTAATCTGGTACGTTAAGGGGCTCCAACCCCCCCGGCAGCCGGCGCTCAGCCTGCGTTTGTGTGCACAGGACAGGATCCTGTACAGGAGCCGGCAGGCCAACGACATCAAGGTGCTCAAGTACACCAGCTGCTCCAGCGTCAAGACGTCCGACCACCGGCCCGTCGTCGCCGTCTTCCAGGTCAGGCTGAAGCCGGGAAGAGACAAGTGAGTCCCCCCCCCCACGCTTTGAATGGCTCCCCAGGCCCAAACGGCTCACCCTGAGCCGTGTCGAAAGAGGGGCAGTTCAGGCTGAGGCCATGAAAGAGCTTTAGAAAGTGTTTGGAGAGTATATCTGAAGGTTTCTTAAGTAGGGACAGATGGGAGAAGCTCATTTGTCTGCACTTCCCTGTCTGTTCCTCAGTATTCCCCTGTGCGGGGGGCAGTTTGACCGGAGCTTGTATTTGGAGGGAATCAAGAGGAGGATGACCGCCAGGGAGCTGAAGAAGAGGCAGGCCCTGACCAGTCCAAACAGCAGCACCATCTGCGCCATCTCCTAACCCGCTAGAATCAGCCCTCCAGACCAAAGTGGACTGGACTGGTCCCGTGCCACTGGTGGGAGGAGGACCAAAGAGGGAACCCAGTCCGGCGTCCTGGTGAGGCCGGGGGCTCCAGAGGGCAGAGACCTCCAGGTCAGACCAGGTGGAGGTTTGCAGACAGCACAAGTCTGGCCTTTATTTATTTAAGCTCCTCTGCTCAAACACGAGCGCAGCGGAGCGGGAGGGGCTGCCGTCGTGACTTATTTCAGTCTCATGCTTTGACGTGGACTGGTTTAACCTTACAGACTCGTTACCTGCACTTTTTTGCGGAAGCATCATGAAACATTGAGTTGCTTTTGTTGTTTTTTTTACGACCATTCTCAAATGCCTTGCTATTTATAACAAATTGCCGTAAATATTTCTGTTTTCTGAGCTGACTCGTTTCCGTTGCAACGTGGGGACAGATGGGAGGAACCGCTAGCGTTATTTATTATGAGGTCAAGTACACGGTTAACATTTCAGGAGCAAGACACAGATGAATGAGGGCACATCAGGGAGATTAAGTATTGCAAATGCCTTTAACTTTTCTTAAAGGAGAACAAAAAAGGTTGAACATTTTGCTGAGAAATGCCTGTCATTACTATTCTTAGGCCGAGAGAGCCTTTGCAACAGACCCTTAACACAATGCCTTACCTCTCTTCTTACTATGTAAACCCATACATATATACTGTACATGTACTGTATGTAGCACTTATAATCCTGCATTCCAAGCATGGAGACAGTAAAAGGAAAGTGCCTGTGGGTCTTACTCTTCTCTAAGACCTCCTCTTTTTATGTCATCTAAATAACAGTGTAATAAATGTTTTAAAACTCTACGTTTTGTGACCTGATTTTGTCCACCTGATAGAAAAGCAAGACCTCGTAAAATAAACATTTTTATTCCTGTATTTACATCAGTGTGCAGACAGTTAAGACTTTACATTATTTATTCACTGTGGTCAAGAAGTATTTCAACTGTAAGAAAACACTTTCTTAGTCTGACAAGTTTTTCCTTTTCTTAATTTTTTTCTCCCCCCTTTCGGACCAGCACGTCAGGCAAAAAGATACTAGTTTATTTTCATATTGCATCCATGACTTCATGTTAACAGATTAAACAATTCTCTGCTTGTGTAAATTACAAACTGACCAACCAGACATACTGCGATGCTCCATCAAAGATACATATGTATCAGTACGACCAATTAATATTAAAACTAACCCAAAAAAAGAAAAAAATGGGGTGATTTGCACAGTTCTGAATGTAAGGAAAAGCTTTTTATAAATTACTTCATCCACCAAACAGGTGCTACTTCTCTTACATGTTAGGTTAGCATAAATGCTTAACTTAAAATCCATATAGTGTCTTAAAGCTTGGCCATTCAAATGCAACACTCCATTGTTTTAAGAAAAAAAAAAGACTAGTCATGATTTCCCTCATTTCCAGTTTGCCATTTATGCTGAGCCAACATGAAAGCTAAAAGTGCCAACTTCCTTTCTTGTAATTCACCAGTTTATTTTTAAGGGAATCAACACAATCATGTACACACACACACACTCAGATTCTGAGGTTTCCCTTCAGATTCAGGCCTCTTTACACATCTTTAAAACCATGACTTTAGACCTATAAGAAACTAAAGTAACAACTGATCCAAATCAAACAAACAAAAACAACACAAAAGAGTCGACGCGCTTTCAAAAAAATAGTTCAACAATAAGCCGCTTCTCAGGCCGTGAAGTCAGCCTACCGACACTCATCCACAGACACCACGGCGGATAAGTATTACGCGTTTGTTTTTAAGGAGAAGTTACTTTATTTCAGGGGCCCACTGTCCCCTTAAAACCAAACCTGTATCGATGTATGGCTTCCTGCACACAGACAATAAATACAGATTTTCCAGCTGCTAGCTGTCTAAGATTACGGTGGAGTACAAAGTGTTTCTTTAAAATCCTGCCTCTCCCTGTGGGCGGCCCCGGTCCTCCCGGACCCGGGGGCGCCGGGCTCTGCTGGGAGGAGACGCCTGTGTGAACTTCCAGTCCGATTTCTGTACAGGTGAACTATAGCGGGGGTTGGTCTATCGGAAGAGGCGGTAGGTGCGGGGCAGGCGGCCGTCCTTGCTGGACAGCGCGGCCTGGATGTGTTCGTAGGAGGGCAGCTCGCTCAGGTCTCCCAGCGCCGCCACGGCCGGCTTGCTGCGCAGCATCTTGGTGGTCACTCGCTTGATGTCCGCCGCCGTCACGCCGCCTGGGGGAAATAACCGGGCTGTTAGTTTAACTCGAGAGCCGGAGGGAAAACCTGGCGGGGGGGGGGGGGGACTCACTTATCAGCTGACACAGCTCGTGGGGCAGCTTTCGCTTTCCTGTGGACAGCACCTGCCGGCCCACGTCTTCGAAGATGACCGGCCGCGACTCCAGGTTCATCATCAGCATGGACTTGAGCTGCGTCTTGGCTCTCTCCAGCTCCATCTGGGCGAGCGAGGGGAGGGGGGGGGGGGGTTAAAAAAACAAAACAAAAAAAGAGACGCACATTCGTCTGTGCTGGACGCTTACCTCTCCGGCGCTTCCGGCCATCTGGATGAACTCTCTGGTTATTATCTCCACCATCTCCCGCACCTGAGGATCAGCAGCAGCGGTCAGCAGCGGGACGACCCGGCCGTCCAATCAGAGCCCTGAAACACGCACCTGTCTGGGGTCGGCGCTGGCGTGGATGCAGAGCAGGCCGCTGTCCTCGTAGCTGTGGTGGTAGGACGTGGCGTTGTACATCCAGTGGTGCCTGCGGCGGAGAGACGGCACAGAGATGCGGGGGGCGGGGGGGGGGGGGGGGGGGGGGCAACGAGGCCTGTGCGGCGCTCACCTGTTGAGCACGTTCAGGTAGAGGCGGGTGAACATGCCTTTTCCGGGGCCTCCGGCCGAGAAGGAGCCGCCGCCGCCCATCATCATGTTGAGCACCGCGAACGGGATGAAGTCCTCCTCCTGAGAAAAGGGGGGGGAACCATCGGTTTTACGCCCCTCTCCCGGGTCGCCCGGGGGGGGGGGGGGG